>JAGPOW010003316.1:158719389-158747212 GCA_030014935.1 Caiman crocodilus
TGTGGATGCTTTGCCCCAAAGTTTGGTGTCATCAGTGAACTTGGCCAGTCCGCTTCTGACTCCAGTGTCCACATCATTAATGAAGATGTTGAACAGTATTGGTCCAAGGACAGAGCCTTGGGGGGACCCCACTGGTCACAGGACACCATGATGAGTGACTTCCATTAATTACTACCCTCTGGGTCCAACCACGGAGCCAATTTTCCAGCCAGTGGATCATGGAGGACCCAAAGTGACAATTGGCCAGTTTCTCCAAGAGGCGATCATGGGAAACCAGTTGTAATGAAGTAGCTCACAGGGGGTCATACTCATCCTGCCCCCTAGGCTGGATCTGAACCACAGGGCTCCCTGCAGTCCATACATGAATGCAGCGGCAGGATGTGGCAACAATGGCAGCAAGGTAAACAGCATCTGGGATTAACACAGATGTCATTTGCTACTGCCACTCTGCCCATCCACCAGCCACCAATAAGCATCATCAACAGGATTTTGCAGCCTGGATTTCAGTGGTTGACCCCAGCCCCAAATTCCTGGACACTTTACAAGCCCTGCAGGCCACATGACACAGTTCCATGGACCTGATCAGGCCTCCAGGCTGTAAGTTTGACACCCCTGAAGTTACTCTCGCTTGTATCAGGGTCAGCTGCTTCAAGCCAGGTCAGCAACTCCCGTCATGGAGATTATACAGGGACAATTTTCTAAGCTTGTGAGTCTTGTGTGGTGAAGTATCATGGGTCCTAATGCAATAAGAGCAGGAAAGACCTTGTTAATGTATTGCAGGCAGTGGTGATATTGGCTGATATAGAGCTCATGAGGATGTGAAAAGCCCAGAAAAGGCAACTACTCAAGACTGCTCAAGGGTAGCACTGCACATGTTGTCTCAGGAAGTCTGCTGCTTGCCCAGAGCCTGGATCTGAGATGTCATGGAGAGATTACTAAAATTCATCCATCCCTTTGACTACTACCCCACGCTGCTCATCAGTGTTGGCACCAGTGATACTGCCAGAGGAGAACCTGAGCAGATCAAAAGTGACAACAGGGCTCTGGGTGACAGAGTAAGGGGGGCTGGGGCTCAAGTTGTGTTCTCTTCAAGGGCTCAGGCAGTAGCAGATGCATCCTGCAGATCAATGGCTGGCTATGTAGGCGATGTCATTAGCAAGGCTTTGGCTTCTCTGACCACAAGATAAAGTTCCAAGAAGAAAGATTGCTGGGAAAAAATGGGATCCACCTGATGAAGAGAGAGAAGAGCATCTTCTCAGACAGGCTCACTAACTTAGTGAGGAGGTCTTTAAACTAGGTTCACCAGGTGATAGAGACCAAAGCCCTGAGGTAAGTGGGGAAGTGGTGAGCAGGAGAGGGCAACAGGGGAATGTGCTCTCATTCTTCCTGAGAAATCAGGGCAATCAACTAGTTACCTCAGGTGCCTGTACACAAATGCACAGAGCCTGGGAAACAAGGAGGAAGAATTGGAAGTCCTTGCACAGTCATGTAACTATGACATGATTGGAATAACAGAGCCTTGGTGGGACAGTTCATGTGACTGGAGCACTGTCATGGATGGGTACAAACAATTCAGGGAGGACAAGGAGGGAAGAAAAAGAGGAGGAGTTGCACTTTATGTAAAAGAGCCATATGCTGCAGGGGTAGCAGTGAACATAGTCTTTCTGGACTTCAGGAAGGCCTTCAACACAGTCTCTCATCCCATTCTCATTAAAAAACTAGGGGACTGTGGCATCGACACCTACACAGTCACATGGGTCGCTAACTGGCTGGAAGGCCGCACCCAGAGAGTGGTGGTGGATGGGTCATTTTCGACCTGGAAGGATGTGGGCAGTGGGGTCCCCTAAGGCTCAGTTCTCAGACCTGCGCTGTTCAACATCTTCATCAGTGACTTGGACGAAGGGGTAAAAAGCACCTTGTTCAAATTTGCTGATGACACTAAGATGTGGGGGGGATGTGGGCACGCTAGAAGGGAAGAATAGGCTGCAATTGGACCTAGACAGATTACAGGGTGGACCGATGAGAACAGGATGGGTTTCAACATTGACAAGTGCGAGGTGCTGCACTTGGGGAGGAAGAACCAGCAGCATACCTACAGGGTATGCTGTACCCTGGGAACTCCCTTCTCATAAGTGCAGAGGCAAAAAGGGATCTTGAAATCATTATTGATGCCAAAATGAACATGGGCCAACAGTGTGGGGACGCGGTCAGGAAGGCCAACCGTACCTTGTCATGCATCCACAGATGCATCTGAAGCAGGTCCAAGGAGGTGATCCTCCCCATCTATGCAACACTGGTCAGGCCGCAGTTGGAGTACTGGATCCAGTTCTGGGTACCACAGTTCAGGAAGGATGTGGACAGCATGGAGAGGTTCAGAGGAGGGCCACCTGCATGATCAGGGGGCAGCAGGGCAGGCCCTACGAGGAGAGGCTAAGGGACCTGACCCTGTTCAGCCTCCACAAGACAAGGCTGAGTGGGGATCTAATGGCCTGTTACAAACTAATCAGAGGGGACCAGCAGGCATTGTTCCCCTGAGCACTACCAGGAATGACTAGAAACAAAAGTCACAAGCTGGCAGAGGGTAGATTCAGACTAGACATCAGCTACCCTGACTGTGAAGTAGTGCCCCCTAAGACCTGGAACCAACTTCCAAGAGAAGTAGTGCTAGCTCCTACCCTGGGGATCTTTAAGAGGAGGTTAGACAAACACCTTGCTGGGATTGTTTGACCCCAGTACTTTTTCCTGCCATGGTGGGGGGTTGAACTTGATGATCTGCTCAGGTCCCTTCTAACCCTACCAACTATGAAACTATGCTTGCTCAGAGCTCCAGTATGAAATTGGAGATAGGCCTATTGAAAGTCTCTGGGTTAGGGTCAGAGGCAGTGGTGCCTGGTTCCTCCTAAGCCGGGCAGGGGCAGGAAATCACAATTTGTATGTGGTCCCAATGGGTGGGCCAGAAGCCCCATATCCACTTCTATACGTCTGTGCTGCAACTTAGTGCCCCCCGCCACTGGCAAAAAAAACTGACCCCATCCTGAGCAGTGTCAAGTCGGGGCCAATCTCAGGACATGTGCTCCCCAAAGCTCCCCTACCAGTTGCCTGTGGTCAGAAGAGAGAACAACAAGGATGATGGTAGGTGTTTGCTATAGACCACCAGACTAGGAGGAAGTGATGGATGAGGCATTCTTCAAACAGCTAGCAGAAGTTTTCCAATCACAGGTCCTGGTTCTCATGGGGGACTTCAATCACCCTGACATCTGCTGTGAGGGCAATAAAGCAGTGCACAGGCAATTCAGAAAATTTTTTGAGAGTCTGGAGGACAATTTTCTGGTGCAAGTGCTGGAGTAACCAACTAGAAGCCATGCTCTTCTTGACCTGCTGCTCACAAACAGGGAAGAATTGGTGGGGAATGTAGTAGTAGATGGCAACTTGGGTAACAGTGACCATGAAATGATTGAGTTCAGGATCCGGAGGAAAGGAAGGATAGAGAGCAGCAGAGTAAGGACCCTGGACTTCAGAAAAGCAGACTTCAACTCGTTCAGGGAACTGATAGGCAGGATCCCCTGGGAAGCCAGTCTGAGGGGGAGAGGAGTCCAGGAGAGCCAACTGTACTTTAAAGAAGTCTTACTGAGATTACAGGAACAAACCATCCCAATGTTTAGGAAGATTAGCAAGTACGGCAGAAGACGAGTTTAGCTTAGCAGAGAACTCTTCAGTAAACTATATCACAAAAAGGAAGGTTATAAGGAAGTTAAGGATTATTTAGAAAAGATGGACATATACAAGTTCATGGGGCCAGATGAGATGCACTGTAGGATGTTGAGTTAATTGATGTGATTGCATAGCCACTTGCCATCATCTTTCAAAACTCATGGTAATCCAGAGCGGTCCCAGATGATTGGAAAAAAGTAAACCTACTGCTCATATTTAGAAAAAGTGAAAAAGGAGGATCTAGGAAACTACAGCCCAGTCAGCCTTCCCTCAATCCCTGGAAAAATCATGGAGTTGGTCCTCAAGTAAGCCATCTCAAATCACTTGGAAGAGAAGAATGTGATTAGGAACAGTTGTTACCTCTCAGCTCCATGTTCTTGGGGAACCCTGGCCCAGGTCGCAGCCTGTCTGACTCACAAAGAACTCCCCCCCCCTCCCCCGACCTCTGCCTGAACAAGAACGGACTAGAGGAAGGATTTACAAAAGGCAAAGAAGATGCAGTGGGAGATGCACCTAAAACCCTCCAGACAAGGGTGATAAGAGTGAAGCAACTCCCCAGGTCTCATTTGCATCCAAGATAGAAGCAAATGACAACTCATTTAAATGGAAAATGGGACAGGAAAGCATCTTCATTATCACTCAGGATGGAGAACAGAGATTCCAAGGCGAGTACCACACTGAATTCTGGGATCAGAAAAGAAGGGGAGCACTGCATGATGGGAATCCTTGTTCCAAATGCTAATCAACCCATGTTTACACACACCCAGCTCTGCATTTATCAGACCAGTTCTAGTAATGACTCCTCTACTGGTATCCAAAACACGGAATCTGCCTGTCTGTATTGTGAGCTCCCTCGGAGTAATGCCACCTATAGCCAGGAGTGATCAGTTTCTATTATCCAGCATATGAGCCATTGTTCACCCCTAAACAAATCTAGTGTCCTCCCTTGAGCCATTGTTAGTTCTCTACAAAAACCCCTACCCAAGTTTCTGTCCTGGTGCGTGGATCCAAAGCTGCACCAGATCCACCCGTTATCTGCCTGGAATCCCTCCACTGACCGTGATGAGGACTCTGCCTGTCTGCCAGATCCAACACCACCTGGGAATGTTGACTGGTTCAAGCTTCACTGAGTGGTGAGACCCCAACTCTCTCTCTCTCTCTCTCTCTCTCTCTCTCTCTCTCTGCCTCCAGGAACCTGACTGTTATTCTCTTACTCCAGGCACAGCTTTCTAAACCTGACTTTTGCTAATCAAACTCAAACTAGACTGCCCCAAAAACCTAATCAAAATAATGTAATATTGTAACTCTTTATTTGTCTCTCTCTTGTGTGGCTATTATTACTGGTATCATCATATGTTCATAAACCTGGCAATAAATAACTTTTAGGTCGAGCTGGTTGCTATACTTTCTCTCTGAAGCTCACCTACTCTTTCTTCCCCTTGATCTGCCCATTGGTTCTGCAGCAATGCTTCTTTTACCTGAGCCAAAGATCCCTGTAATGCCCAAAACCACAGTGGGGTCTGCTCATCAAGGGGGTTACTACTAAGAGTATTGTGACAAGAGATTGTGACATGCTGAGTTTTGAGGCTCATGAGGGTATCAGCTAAAAGTGCTGATTGGACCCAGCCTGCTCAGATGTACTCTGTTAGCATGTGTGTATGCGTCTCTAACTGCATTTTATTGTCCTGCTGAAATAAGGGATGAACTGGCAAGGTATATGGGGGTGTCAGCCCATCAATGCTGAATAGTCCAGCCTGACTCAGATGTGCCCTGTTAACCCATGTGCTTGTGCCTTACTTCATTTTATTGTTGCCCTGATGAACTGAGTTCAAGGCATATGAGGGTGTTAGCGTGTAAATGCTAAATAGCCTGGCCTGGCTCAGGCAAGTCCTGTTGATCTGTGTGTGTATGTGCATACATGTGTTTGACTGATTCAGTGGTTGGAGGAACCCAGCCCCATTGAAACAGAGTCCTGCAAGATAGCTCCATGGGAGTGAGGACTTGCAGAAGGGAGAGATACAGCTCCATATAGAAACACAAGAAGCACATTGATAGAATTACAGAGATCCCCAGAAATGTATTCCTAATGAGCACACCCCAAAGCGATGAGCACACAGTCAGCATGGATTCACCATACCTGACCAACCTGATCATCTCCTATAATGAGATGAATGGCTCCATAGATGCAGGGGGAGACCAGTGGATGTGGTATAACTTGATTTTAGCAAGGCTTTTGATCCAGTCTCCTGCAACTCTAGCAGGAAAACTAAGCAAGTACAGGCTGGATAATGGACTGTAAGGTGGATAGAAAAATGGCTGAAGCATTGGGAGCAGAGGGTAGCACTCAATGGTTCAGTGTCTACTTGGCAGCTGGTATCAAGTGGAGTGCCCTATGGGTAGGTACTAGGGACAGTTTTGTTCAATATCTTTGTCAGTGACCTGGAAGATGGCATAGAGTGTATATTCAGCAAGCTTGAAGATGACACCAAGCTGCAGAGAGTAATAGGTACACTGGAAGGTAGGGCTAGGATTCAGAGTGACTTAGACACATTGAATGATTGAGTCAAAAGAAATCTAATGAGGTTCAACAAGGACAAGTGCAAAGTCCTGCACTTAGGACGGAAGAATCCCACGCACCAGTACAGGTTGGGAGCTGAATGGCCAACCAGGAGCTCTGAAGAAAAGGACCTGGGGTGGACAATAAGCTGAATATGAGTCAGCAGTGTGCATTTGTTGCCAAGAAGGCTAACAGCATACTGGGCCGTGTTGGTAGGTGTGTTGCAGCAAATCAAGGGAAGTGATTCTTCCCCTCAATTTGGCACTGGTAAGGCTATATCTGGAGTACTGTGTCCAGTTTTAAGCCTCAACTACAGAAAAGATGTGGACAAATTGGAAAGGGTCCAGCAGAGGGCAACAAAAGTGGTGAGGGGGCTGAGTGGCATGACTTCTAAGGAGAGGCTGAGGGAACTGGGCTTATTTAGTCTAGAGAAGAGAAGACTGAGAGGAGATTTAATAGTAGCCTTCAACTATCTGAAGGGGGGTTCAAAAGAAGATAGAGCTGGACTGTAGTCAGTGGTCGTTGATGACAGAACAAGGAGCAACAGTCTCAAATTGCAGCCAGGGTTAGATATTAGGAAGAATTTTCTCACTAAGAGGGTCGTGAAGCACTGGAACCAAGTTACCCAGAAACATTGTGGAATCTCCATCCTTGTAGGTTTTTAAGACCTGGCTAGACAAAGCCTTGCCTGGGATAGTATAGTTGGGTCTGATCCTACTTTGAGCAGGGGTTCGACTAGATGACCTCCTAATGTCTGTTCTACCCTAATTTTCTATGATTCTGTGTGCTACTGATCTCTTTACAGTGATAGTGAATCCAGAGTGCATGGCATAGTACCAGCCCCCTTTCCCAGAAATGAATGAGCACAACTTAAGGAAAATCTGTTCTAAATGTTTATTATTGGTAAATTTGTTCCAGAGGATAAGAAAGGTGCCTGAATCTCTGCAAACGGAAACGCATTCTCACTGTGGCCTACTTCTAAAAGCCATTTGAAAGACAATCCTCCCTAGCCAACAACAAACCATCTGCACATCTTCTTCCTCCTGAGTCTGCATGTATATATTGTTTCAGACTCTCCAGCAATGAAACCTAAAGACTAGCGTTTTAGTGTACATGTTACATATTTACTTTATAAGTTTATTAATAAAAATTATGTAGTCAGAATTTTTGAATAACCTGTTACCAAATTATTTGCAACTATTAATTTAAACTTGCTATTGTATTTGGAATTGGAAAGTACAATGCATTTAGTTCCTGCTTGCACTGCACAGATGCATGTTGCTAAAAAGTCTAGCTGCTCAGCCAAAAGGATACACTTATGAATGCTTTTAGGGTGCTTTTTTATTTTTGCTTTCTCTGTCTTTTATTTATTTATTGTCCGACTGCCATTTGAAAATAAAAGCAGTGTTGTTGCAACTGTGATGATCCAAGGAATATGTGAGAAGGTAGGTTTGTTTAGTGATATAATGTATTGGATCAACATATGTGGGAGATGCAATGCAAACTTTCAGGCACAAAGTGTCCTTCCTCAGCTCTGAGAAAGAAGCTGATATTTCTTATGAACAAAATATATTACCAAACAAGCTATGCTTGTCACAATTTAAAATACTAAACTAGTTATTTTAGAAAACTATTTCTTTCTTTCCTGCCTCCAAAAATTCATCCACCATCTTGAGGCCGAGGAGGAAAGGAGATGGGAGTTCTAGAGCACAGGAACAATTAAAAAAAAAAAAAAAAAAAGCATTGATACACCTACCCAACCACTTTCCCCTTTCCTCAGTGGGTTTTGTCTCAGAGTGTCTCAAGGTGCCTACTGTCACTTGTGGCACTTTCATGGGAACATCACCACATACAGCATTCAGAACAAGCACAGAGGGAGGCATTCTGTCACTGGAACATGCCAGGATAGGGCTCATGCAGTGATGTAAGATCATAGAAAACTAGGGTTGGAAGGGACGTCAGGAGGTCATCTAGTCCAACCTCTAGCTCCAAACAAGACCATCCCAAACAAGGCTTTGTCTAGCCAGGTCTTAAAAACCTCCAAGGATGGAGATTCCACCACTTTTCTGGGTAACCTGTTCCAGTGCTTTGCTACTATCCTCGTAAGAACATTTTCCCTAATATCTAACCTAAACTTCCCTTGCTGCAACTTGAGACCACTGTTCCTTGTTTTGTCATCTGTCATCACTGAGAACAACCTAGCTCCATCCTCTTTCAAACCCTCCTTCAGGTAGTTGAAGGCTGCTATTAGTCTTCTTTTCTCCAGACTAAATACGCCTAGTTCCCTCAGTCTCTCCTCAGAAGTCATGTGCCCTAACTCCTGCACTATTTTTGTTGCCCTCTGCTGAACTCTCTCCAATTTGTCCACATCTTTTCTGTAGTGGGGGTTCAAAACTGGATACAGCACACCACTTGCCCTGCTGGCAGAGCTCCTACAAATGCAGCCCAGTATGCTGTTAACCTTCTTGGCAAGTAGGGCACACTGTCGGCTCATATTCAGCTTCTTGTCCACTCTAAACCATGGGTTCATTTCTGCAGAGCTGCTGTTTAGCCAGTCAATATACAACCTGTACTTGTGCATGGGATTGTTCTGTCCTAAGTGCAGGATTCTGAACTTGTTCTTGTTGACCCTCATGACATTTCGTTTAGTCCAATCATCCAATTTGAGTAGGTCTTTCTGAATCCTACCCCTACCCTCCAGTATATCTACTACTCCCCACAGCTTGGTGTCTTATGCACCCTCAGGAAGTCTGCAGTCTTTCCCATCTTCCAAATCACTGATGAAAAAATTGAACACAACTAGCCCCAAGACTGACCCATGGGGAAAACCACTTGATACCAGGTGCCAACTAGACATCAAACCATTAATAAGTGCCCTTTGAGCCTGATGATCCAGACACTTTTCTATCCACCTTAAAGTCCATTCATACAACCTGTACTTCCTCTGCTTTTCTGCAAGCATGTTGTGGGAGACCATATCAAAAGCCATGCTAAAGTCAAGGTATCGTGTCCACTGCTCTCCCTGTATTCACAGAACCAGTCATGTCACCACAAGCAATCAGATTGGTCAGGCCTGACTTCCTCTTGGTGGATCCATGCTTGACTGTTCCTGATGACCATCCTCTACTCCAAGTGCTTAGAAATAGATTCCTTGAGGATCTGCTCCATGATTTTTCCAGGGACTAAAGTGGGGCTGACTGGTCTGTAGTTTCTCAGATCCTCTGTCTACCCTTTCTTAAAGATGGGCACTACGGGCACCTATACACATGCCAGATGTCTATTCAGTGTCATGTGCTTCAAAATGGCAGCAGGGATGCTTTAACTACAGCTCATCGAACAAGCTTTAGTTCAAGCATGCCTGCCACAATTTTGAAGCACAGGATGCTAAATACACTAGATGCTGCAGATGCTTTAAAGAATTGCTTTCAGAGATGCTCTAATTAAATTGCACACACTTCCCACCCTCCACCAGGAGCACATGTATAAATACTCTATATTTGCCTTTTTCCAATCATCCAGGACTTTTCCCATGGACTCATTGCCATGAGTTTTCAAAAATAATGGCCAGTGGCTCTGCAATCAAATTGGCCAACTCCCTCAGCACCTGGGTGCATCACATCCAGCCCCACAAATTTGTACACATCCAGCTTTTCTAAATAGTCCCTAACATGTCCTTTCACCTCTGTTGGTTGGACCTCCTCTCCAAACTGTGCTGCCAGGTGCAGTAGCCTAGGAGCTGACCTTGCCTGTGAAGACCTAGATAAAAAAAGCGCTGAGTACTTCAGCCTCTTCCATATTATCTATTACTTGGTTGCCTCCTCCAGGTTTTATCAACAGTACTCAGACCTAAGTTTTGACTCACAAAAAGAAGAACTAATGGAAATCAACTTTTAAAAGTAAAACTCTGTAGTAAAGGTCAGACTTTAAAAGGGGTTCATTAATCCAAACATCAAACAGTAAATATGCAAAGGTTTGATGAATATTACACTAACAGAGCTTCTTTTTTTAATGTCAATTGGCATGCAACACTATCTAAATCATGAGAATATTTGAATGGCTGCTCTGATTTTTTACTTTAAAATGTTTACCAAAGTGACTGAAACTGCATTTTCTAACTGATCTCTAGTACAACATCAGAATGAACTCTGATCAGCTTTGTCAGATAAATTTGCCACAACATATGGTTCTTGTTAGTGCAAGCTAACCTAAATAAGAACATAAGACAGACTAAGGCTTGTTCTAGTAATAAAAAATAAGGTAGCATTGGAAATAATTCAAAAGCACTCTACATTGATGATGGGGATGAATATAATTTTGTCCTGGTGTTAACAACTATCAAAATATAAATGATATAAAATACAGACACACTAAAGTGTATTGTATAAGGTGGATAAACAAGTAAAAGAGAACAACACAAACGGACCCAACAAAACTGCAATAACAATATTCAAATAAAATGTAAGAACCGTAATAATGGCTACCAGAAAGAAGTGGCAGCACTTATAATTGCTTGATTTTGTGGTTTTCTTTTTGTCAGCTAGATACTCACAGGGCTTTGTGGTGGTTAAAAAGCTAATGCTATCCTGAGGTACTACAACCTCACAGAGTAGTAGCAACTGAGAGACAGCTTGTGTAGATAAGGCATAGATGTCCACCACAATTTTAAGAACTGTGGGTATATTTACACTGCACCGTGCAGTAGTGGAGCAAGTTCTAAATGAGAAGCAGAGCAAGTTAGCCCTTGTGCCAGTACAACTTCCAGCACCCAAGCTCATTTCCATAGTGACCTGGTACTGATCAACCAAGTTCGATTTCCTAAGCTTCTCAGTATCAGTTTTACTCTTGTGAGTAACTGCTATTTATTATCTGTTCCCATCACTACACCCAGGTGCTATGGGCTTGTAAGGTGCTCATTGTAATTTCTTGTTACTATTCCTTACATTTTGAATTAGAATCATGTACAGAGGAGTGAGAATTTGTTTGTGCTAATCTTACGTGTTCTGGATGAGTTTGATCGCAACTGGCATTGTCAAATGGTCGTGTGCCAAGAGGAAATAGATTTGACATGGTCTAACTCAGAAATGGTGGTGGCTGGATAGAACCAAGTATGCATAATTATAGGATCATAGGAAATTAGGGCTGGAAGGGACTTCACAAGCTTGTCTAGTCCAGCCCCCGCTCAATGCAGAAACATCGCTGACTAAAGCATCTCATCCCAGCCTAACCTGCTTTTGAAAACTTCCAAGGATAGAGCTTCCACAAGTTCTTAAGTACTGTTCCAGCACTTGACCTCCTTCATGGTCAATAAATTCCTCCTAATCTCCTGAATTTCCCCTGCTGCCTGCTTGGAGACCACTGCTTCCAATACAGTCCCTTATAGCCACAGAGAAAAACCCATCTCCACTTTCTCTGTAATTGCTCTTCAGTTATTTGAAAACTTTTATCATATCCCCTTCCCCTCCCCAGCTCCTCTTCTCCAAACTAAATAACCCTAGTTCTTTCAGCTTTTTCTTATAAGTCTCGCCTCGCAGGTCCCTAATCATTGTTGTTTGTGCCCATACAGTGATTAAGATACACATGATAATGATCTACAGACATTCTGAAGTTATAAAATGATTAGGTAGCAAATGCATTGTTTGGGATATAGCTAATATAATGAGATGCAGTAATAGGAGGAGAAGAAATTTTAGGCTGAATACTGAAAACAGCCTGAGACCTACACAACCATCAAAAATAACAAACAACTGGCATAAGTCAACTACTTAAAAACAAATGAAAATGACTAAAAAACTGATATGGCTAAACTAGTAACACAGCAGATTAGAAATGTTCTTGTTTTCTTATTTTAATTGCAATAAAAGATGTCGGAATTAATACCAAAACAATAACAAGCTCCCACTGAGTTATTACAAAAAGATTCAAGGTGAAAAGAGGTGGTGGCTTAGCTACCTCTCAGAAATACTGTGAGGATTAGTTAAAGCTTTAAACATGAAAAATGTTTAGCGCTTAGTAATTAATGCAAAAAAATCCTTAACAGTAGCATCCATTAAATCACAGAATAATCTCTCCAGGGAAGTGGCAGAAGTATCATCACTAAACATATTTAAAACTGGACTGAATAAATCATAGCAGAATATAGTGTTTTTACTTAAATCCAAAACAGGGCTTTTTTCCCCATTTAACATGGGGGAAGGAGCCCCTCGTGTTGGATTTGAATACAAGTGGGAGGGCATGGCAGCTGCTGTGGCTCCAATTTCAGGCCTGGCCCAGAGCCAGGGTTCTGCTGCTGCCTGCCACAAAAACACCTGCTGTGTAGCTAGAGCAACTATGTGCCCCGTGCCTTGGGCTGGAAACAGAAGATAAGCTCTAGCGGCCGAGATGGAAGGAACAGGCTTAGATGGTGTAGAGGCAGTGGTGGGGAGGGGGCAGGCATTCAGGCAGAGGTATTGGCAGAGGGACAGATGGGAAAGCAAGGGGGCAGGCAGCAGGGGGGACAGGCACTGGATCATGCAGGCAGCAGGGGCACAAGTGGTAGACAGGCAAGTGGCAGGGGACAAGTTGCAGGGAGGCAAGGGACAGAGGTCAGATCACTTGATGCCCCACTACCTTCCTCCCCATTACCTGGCCCCCTACTGCTGCTTGCCCCACTGCAGTGGCAGGGGGACAAAATTAATGATGACACCACCAAAAATTCAATTCTATACATGAAAAATTATAAGATATTTCTGAATATTCCATGTACAGAATCTAATTATTGGTGTGTCATCTTAAATTCAGAGTTGTCTTGGACTTGGGTAAACATGGTACAGTAGAGGACACTCCTACACTTGTCCCCAGATCAAGGGCTAGTGCTTCAAGTGTTTTATGTCTAGTGTTATCATTCTTTCCTAAGGTGCAAGTGATGAAGAGCATTATTTCCACTGAACTTTTTATAAAACTATTTAATAAGAGGCATTAACAGATATCATCTAGCAATTACATCCATAGCAACCAACACTAAGGACAGGCAAACAAACTGAGGTTATAAACCATATAACCCACACTTGCATAGTTTGACAGTGCCAAATGAGGACTTTTCTCAAGGGGTGACTAAGTCTTTTTGCATTTTCCATGCGTCAGATGACCTGAGAAGATAAGCAGGGGGGGCTCTTCTAGAAGTTGGTCCTGGAGGGATGCAGAATCCAGCAGCAAAGCCTCTGCATTGTTAGGATGCAGTGAGAGTCCAACCAAGGGAAGAAAGAGGTAGCTTCTCTTTCCCACTTCTGATTTGGTTGCACCTGCCACGATCCTGAGAGCTGCTCTAGCCCCTTCCTTTCTGCCTGCTCCCACACAATGCTTTAGAGGATCTGTGATGCCACCATCACAGCCCCTCAGAGAGACACTCCTCCTCCCAGGGAGCTGTGTGCTATGTAAACAAGGGGAAAAGAATGGCAGGCAGGGAGGGAGAATCCCACTACAACCCTCTGAGCACCACTTTCCCTGCCCCATTTTGGATGTGTAACTCACCAAATGGCTGGGTCATCCATGTGCTCACTGAGGAGCACAAAAGGCTGTAGGGGGAAGAAGAAAAAGTTAATTTGGTTTTGAGACCATCACAACACCCACAGCTGACTGCTTGTGCTATGCCAACATCCAGAAAGGCCTGCATCTGCTGTGTGGCCAACAGTCATGATTTCATCATGACTCCACTGTGTTTGGAGCGAGGTTTGGGGGTTTGGGACGGGGGGGGTGGGGGTTAGCAGTTTCATGATAGTAGCATTTCCTGTTATCTCATAGATCCTACTCCAGACAATGACCCCCTGCCAAAGAGGGTATACACCTGTACGATGGCCACCAGCTCATTACAATCTACATTGGTACATGGCTACCCTAAAGAAAGATGGCTGCTTTATTCTTCATACATAAATTTCTCACTGTTTTCAAAGGGACTTAAGTTGTGCCCACTCTATTGTTCAGGGGGTTAACCAGGGCACTATAAAGATGTGAATTGTAAGGAGCAGGGAAGGCCCTGTGCTACACTGGAAACAGAGCTGTTTAAATTACTAATAAAAATCTGCATTATTGTAACTAATGGATATTTTGTATACGAGAGTAGTTGATAAAAAGTATATAAAGACATGCAAATGACTTCAAGTTAGTATTTAGAAGGGTAGAATGGACTAGAATGGGGGCATTAGGGGCATATTTAAGGATTCTATATATGATTATTGAAATGAGTTACTGAAAATTCTTGGTTTACTCAGCAGCTGACATGGTGTTTCATACTGTGAAGATAGTGCATCTTTGAACTCATATAAATCTTTATAAAAATAATTGCAAAATCATTGCAAAATAATTGCAGTTAGAAAATATCAAAAATAATTGCAGTTAGAAGACTGCTCTGTATTTCATTTTTTTCTCCTTTCTGCTTCTCACCCTGAGCAGATATATTATATAATTGCATTATGATTAGGCAGGTAAGGAGCCAGAGCTATAGAATCAGAGTTACTTGGGGTGGGAAATGGGGGAAAAGGGATTTTGTTTGCATCTAGTAGGAAGGTTTCAAGGTCAAGAGCAGACTAGGAATTTTGCATCTTTAAATCATGTTTAAGGAGATGGAACATGTTTAATAATATTTGTAAAGCATAGGATGGAGATTAATTCTCATAACCGAAGTCTACAATATATGGTAATCCTTAATCAATTTGTCTCAGTGGGCACATTTACACATGCATTTACTCCAGCCTAGATTTACTGCACAGTAACGCATCTTGTGTAGACACGCAAGTTATGCTTAATTTTGATTCAACATTTTCATAAAAATGTCCAACTTTACTGATTTTATCATAGCAAACCTGATAGATATGCTAGTAACTATTTGAATAAACATAGTCAAACTAAATTAGAAAATGAAAGTCAATACCAATAAAGCCACAGGATTCTTGTACATCATAGGTAAAATGAATATCTTTTATATGACAATTTATGTTAATGTTTGTACCTCCTCCCTGAGCAGCTATGGTAATGTATATGTCTCAAGTTTTACCATTAGAGAGATATTTCATTAAATATTCAAATCCAAATGTTTGTTTTATTGAAAGCTACTTGTGAAGTGTAACTCTGATATGATGCAAAAGAACTCAGTATAATGCATTCAATTTTGAAAATGGCTTCAGCTTGAGTGAAATATTTACTATATGTACAGGATGAATCAATAAAAACCCAATTCCAAGCATGTCTCTTAATAAGCATAGTGAGTCACTTACCTTTCTTTTCCTTCACAATTGAATTTTTTGAGGTAAATAACCTATTGTGAAGCCTATTGAAAGATTGATAACAATGACTATCCTGAATAGAAGATAAAGTAATTCATGCAGCTAACAAAGGGAATGCATTAACTGAACTATTCAAAATCAAGACACATATTGGACTAAAACACCTGACTCATAGTGAGCACTGCTCTCCCCTTTCAACATTTGAGTTCACTCCTTGTATTTTTTTTCCTTTTCCCTTCTACCCGACAATAACTCTCTTGCAAGCAATGCCAGAGTAACAGTTTCCATACTGTGTGAAGGGAATTAAATTGGCTATTTCACCTCCACAATTCCTCAGTAAGCCTTCTGAAAATGTGGAGAATGTTTTGTTAAGAAATGTTGGCGCTCACCTTTATTCCAAGGGTTGCATAAGTAACAGTAGATTGTATATTTACAGTTTGGCCTAGAAAAGTTGCTGTACATACTTACAATGTCCTGAAGGTGACAAATCTGGTGAATTTAATTATTTTTTTTCTAAGATTTAAGTCAGTATTGCTTTTCTTACTGACTCAATCCAGATGATATTTCTATTCTTCTCAAGTTCTAAAACAAATCTGAAGACAGATGTAAGATTAGAATGTCTCATTAGTCAAGTCAAAGATCTGCCTGAGCTCAGTGGCTCATCATCTGATGTGATTACAGCTACCCAATTTCTATGGGCAATAACACACAAAAGAATGGTAGGTCTAGCATCAGTTCTGGCCACCTTTTATCCTCCAGGCAGAATGACAAGATATACCCATTTATACTTGGGTTGGTTTGGAACAGCCGTTGGCACAAGTACAAAGGGCACAAATACATACCTCTGGGGCTGCAGCAAGACACTAACCATTCCACCACCCTCTCCTTATTCCACTAATACTAAGGTTTATATTACTTTTGGTTCTGTATTTCTTGGCATTAAAATTATGTCAATAGATACTCAAGTAATTACACCATGTCTGGTCTTTGTTGAAAACTATGGGAAAGATTAAGGTAAACTTTATAGATATTCTTCACAAAAAAAATTGTTAAATCCATATTACGGCTGCTAGACTGCATAATGCAATGCCACAAAGCATCACAAGATAAAAAATCCTTAGTTATGCTATGTTATGTACTTCACTTCCTTTCCTAGTCTCATGCAAGTATAACAAAATTAAATAGGAAAGGCCCATGTAAAAAGAGGACATACTATATTCTACTGTAAAGGTCATCTAATTTATTCTAGACTGTTCCATTCTATACATTGTCTAGTACTCGCTATCACTTCTAAGTTCTAAATACCTCCATGCAAGGAGCTTTTCAAGTTAGAGCAAACAGAGTTAACTGTTGGATTATCATTGCTCTCCCATTTTTCAAAGCAGTTTTCTAGTGCTGTATCTATACAAATTGACTAAATATGATTATTATTGTATCACCAGTGAAGTAAATGATATACATGTATTTCCCATCCAGTTCCTAAGATATATTTACAATTTCATCTTAGTAACAACTTTATATTTTGACACGGAAGACAAAAATCAAAAGCAGGGAGTTAAGTAGGCACACTTTCAAGATTTACCATTGTCCAGAGGCAACCAACAGAGCATGCAGATCTTTTAAACAATCTAAGGAGTTGTCTCTTGCATAAGTCAACGTTCCACCAGGATTCTTGAGTTCTTGGTCTTCCTCAGTTATACAAGCTGGTTAGGGAGGTTACAGCTGTCACTCATCTTTCTTGTTCTCCCTCTTACATTTTTCTTGTACCTTGTTAATGATGATTATAGGACTCCCCCTTCTGCTAGCAATGGGCAAGGCTTTTGTTTATATTTACAAAGAAGAGGTTGACTCTGCAAATATGTAAGGTAGTATTTGACTTTGACATAAATTTTTAGAATTGCAAGCATCGTAGCCAGTAGGAAACATCTGCCAGATTGAACCACAGTACTTGATTCCCTAAGTATACAGTGGGAGCATCTACACATTTAGTAACGTGCAGTAGTTACTAGATTATACAATTAAATGCACAGTACTAAATAAATGTGCAGTAGAGTTACTGCGCAGTAGCATCAATAAACACCTTTTTAGTGATGCTACTGAGCATTAGCTTAATAATGCTGTACAGTAGCATATTATCATAGTTTGTGCTGTGACACGCTACTTCACAGTGTTATTAGGCTACTGCGCATGAGCAGTAGCCTATTGAAGAGCAGAACTACAACAGTGCAGGATTCTTGATGTTTATTTTATACATAGTATAACTTCCTTACTAATAGTTAGTGCTTATCAACCTTTATACACCTTGACTCACAAATTGTTATACCATATATTGGTTTTGTGCCACATATTAAACATAACACCAGGACTGGAGGTGAAAATACAAGTGGAATTATCTTTGTTATCTTTCTGAGATGTAAACACACAATTTTTACTGCTCTGTCTTCTTGGCAAAAACTATGCTGTCCTCACAAGAATGTTTTCAAATAGCCATTGTATTACATTTTATAATATTTTTAATTTTAAAGCCGTCCTTTATTTCTACCCATTACAAAAGCAGTCTTTAGGCTCATCCCATGTTTTCAGCGTCATCTGAATCAGAATTATGACAGCTCCAGTCCCTCTATGGCTCCAGCGCAGTATAGCACAGTTTCAGCATAGTACAGGATAGGGCCATGGGCCCCTGAAACCCTGAGCCCAGTTAGACTGAAATGTGAAGGCGCATATTCCCCCAATTCAATCACTCAGCAAAAGGTCACCCAATTCTTGCCTGCCATGTCTTGTTGAAGGTTTGATTATTGGGAGGTGGTCTAACCTGCTGCTTGTTGGCCAGTCTGCATGGGATTTCACTCTTCTTTGGGACTCCTACTTCCCCTATATCCCACCCAAGTGCTACCCAGATGTTAATGTGTCTGTTACACCCTGGTTTTCTATAGGCATTCTTATAGTGTTTGGCAACACTATTGTGCAGTAAAACCAGTTACTGTGCAGTCGTTGGTCTATACAAATACTAAATGACTGCACAGTAATGACTGCACAGTCAGCATCTCATGTAGATACAGCCACTGGAACACTTCTACTAATAGATCAATGGAACGCTACCAAAGGGAAACTGACCCCAACAGACTTCCTGCACCTCGGGTGGGAGGGCTGGACCTGATGATTTCGCAAGGTCCCTTCCAGCTCTAATGTCTATTAAATCTATGAAATCTGTGACTCTAAAAGTTAAAGAAACATAGGTTCTCTTCTGGGGTCTACCTGGCTGCCCACAGAATGATCAAGCCAAAGGGCCTTCTGAACACAATGTTAAAAACAGAAAAGTTGTCAGCAGACTGACTTCCTAGAATGATCTCTGAACAAAGAAATGCTGCAGGTATAAAGGTGCCACCTAGTTGTCTACATTTGAATCCATCTAGTCATTCAAGGGACAAAGACATATAGTCTTAACCATCCATCTTATGCAGAAGTATCTCTTGACAAGGAGTTCCAAACAATAGTCCCCAAAAAGACATACTAGTGAAAGAGAGGGGGTGTTTTTCTACCACCCTTTAGCCTCACACTCTCACTATTACCTTTCCCTGCCCAGCTGCACTGCACCTATGCCATGGGGCAGCTGCCACATGGGTGCCAGGTGAGGGGGGGTGATCCCTGTTGCCCCCCACTACCCTGTTCTGAGTGGGGGTCCTCTGCCATGAGCACCCAGAGGCCTCTGATTGCCATAGCTGCAGCCCATGAGTGCAGGGCTTTTAAGTGCCAGGACTAGGCTGGGGCTGGGCAGGGGATGGGGCCAGGCCAGGCAGCCATGGAGGTTTCTCCCATGGCTCCCATCACCCAGGGAGAGACAGGCACAGCCAGAGGAGCCACCCAATTGTGCCTGCCTCTCCCCAGCCAATCTGAACCCCCGAATCTGTCCAAATCAGTGCTGAATCTTCCAAAGACAATGTGGCTGAATCAATTCAGGATAGCAATACAAATCTCCAAATCAAATCACTGCCCTGTGAATTGTCCGAATCCAAATCCAAATCAAATAGTTCCCTATTCATACAGGCCTAGTCATTACCATATGTCAGAGCAGACTTGAAGTCCACTGGAGCATGGTAATTATCACACTCTAGCAGACTCCAGCATCACATTTATCAGCATCCCCACACTGAAAAAATGGCAGCAGGGGAACTTCAACTAAAGCTCATCAAACAAGCTTCAGTTAAAGTACCCCTGCTGCCTTTTTTCAGCACAGGGATGCTGATGCACATGATCCTCTGAGCGATTTAATTAGAGAAGCTCTCAGAGTGCCTCCCCCCGCACTCCCAGAGCATGTCTATAAATGCCCAGTGCTTTCAAGACTACTGAGGAAGCAGTATAAACATATTCCTTGAGTTTTGCCTGCCATGGATATGGAGTTGTCTAACTGGACTAGGACATGTTCTCTCCTCAAGGGATTTCAGACAGCCAGTCTACCACATCTCCTATCTAGGTAAGCCACACTCAGGTGACTTTTTCATTTTAACAATACAGTTTACCATTAGACAGCCCATCTCCCTCTGGATGGGTTTGAATGATGATTGTCATGCCATTCTTTATGGGTTCAAACAATCTGAAGGGGCAAATAACCCTGAGCAAGATAGGAAGTATTTCATATGACGTGAAGCTGAACCTGCAAAGTTCCCTTCTTCAGAGAAGGAGCTAGGACTCATGAAAGCAGATTATTTGGAATAGCTTTCCTCTTTGTCTATTTCTTTTGCCTCTTGAGGTGATATTGCACCTCTCTGTGAAAAACAGCTTTTTTTTTTTTGGCATATTTTTCTGATTTGTGTCTTAACCTACAGTGGTAAGAGGCTGTCCTTATTGCCACTGATCATAACAACATCCAAAAATTGGAAAAGTGAAAAGAAATATCCTGAAAAAGACCCAGAAGGAAAATCAAAAGAATGCCAGACTTCTTGCCAAGGACTTGATTAATCACCTTAGAACTTGGATGTGAGACCCTGAAGCTTTTTCCTAGTAAAGATGGATTCAACCAAGAGCTTGAAGAGATTTCTATTCTGAGCCTAACAAACTGCTCTTGACTGTTGAGATGGCTTAGTTTGCTCAAAGCTAAGAGAAGAATAGAAGTTACCTTTCTGAATTGTCCTAAGAGCAGTCTTCATTTGTGGGGAAAGATAAAGCGCTACCTGTACACAGTCCAGGGTCAGGTTTCATAGGCTAGGAGCTATTTGGCCTCTTTCTCTTTGTAACAGGGGGCCTTTCTGGGACTAGTCCACCATTGGCCAGCTCACCTGTTTCTGGGCCTACTGCCCACCTCACTTACCTGCCATTTTTGTTGTTTCTTAATTGATTCTAATTAGCAGGGAGGTTGCCCATTCTTGCCCTTGTGCCAGGGAGTGATATCTGCAACTCCATTCCTCCCCTACACCACAACCCAGGCCTCGCAGATGGCATCCAGGTGACAATGCTCCTGGCCTATAGATGGAACAAGCTTAGCCCTTGTTGTCAGGTCTCAGACACACACACACATCCAGATCTCCCTCCTCTCACAGACTCTCTTTCATGCATCAACTTATTCTGCCTTGCTCCCTCTTGAAGTGGGCCCCTTTAGCCATAGGCTTTATCTGGCACACACCTTGGGTGGCAGACATACCATCTTTTGGGCATCTCCCATGACCCTCACTGGGGTAGTGGCCAACCAATTACCCAACCAGGGCCAAGCTTGCCCTGGCCCCTTCCAGGAAATCTCTCTCTCTCCCTCCCTCATTGGGGCTCCACATCTCTATCCCTTCACTGAAGTACCACATCTCTACCCCTTCACCGGGGGTCTACCCTTACTGGGTCTCCATCTCTACCCCCTCAATGGGGCTATAGGGCTTCCATCCCTGGTGAGGGCTCAGGTGGCCATAGCCATGCCTGTCCCCAGCTGCTACCCACAGTGATGTGGAGACTAGGGGTTATTGAAGTGACCTAACCCACCTTCCCCCACAGTGGTAACTGGCCTGGTATTTTCCTGGAGGATCCTGCACCACTAGGAGTCCCACCAGGCCACCCACTCCCAGGGTGTAGTTTTAGGTTATGTGCAGAACCAAGAACCTCCTGCTCCTACCTGTAGATGTTCTCATCAACAAACTGCTCTGTTTATATAGGCAGCCAGTGTCTCAAAATAGCTGTCACAATCAAGCATCTGCTGGCTGTTTGGCTCAGCCCTTAAAGTGGCAGGCACCAACAGTGCCCTGCCACACTGGCTCCTGAGATGATGCCCTAACCTTCAGCCTGCTCCATTTAGCCTTCTCCATTGAGAATAGGCAGGGGAACAGATTGTAAAAAGGAGCTGAGTAGGTAACCCTGTTTGAGAACAAAGCCCTGAAATTTGGCTTCCCAGGAAAGCTAAGAAAAAATGTTATTTAAAGATGACCCCAAAGCAGCTTTGAAAATTGAAACAAATAAAATGAGCACTAAACCATTAAAACCACTAGAAACAAAGAAGTAGGAATGAGTGGAGAAAGGTGATGCTAAGGCCTAGTGGTCTGTGGACAAGCATGAAAAGTACAACCAAGTGTCTTCGACTGAAGGAATCTATCAACATCCAGAAATATAGTCTCATGCTAGAAGGGACTATTTCATCATCTAGAGTGATCATTTCCATCTTAGCTATTTAAATATCACCCAGATACCCCTGTACTGAGCTCAAGGAATTTAGTTAGACAAACGTATTTCAGTCCCCAGGAAACTAAGCTGTTGTGCCCAACAGGAAGGGACTAGAAGAAATTGAAGTGACACAAGTGACTGAGACTTTACATCAGCAGGGAGCTTACTAATACAGACAAGCCCAGACTGTAGCAGGTAACACAATGTCCCAAGTCAATGCCCCAGCCAAACATACCTAAGAGGAAATTCCTTCCGGACTCCAAAACTGGTGATCAATTTGACCCCAACACATGGGAAAAAACACAGCAGCCACACAGCTGGGGAAGAATATTATCTGCACCGAGAGCACCATTACTTCCCACTAGTCTCTTGTCTCTAGTTGTGGCCAAGTTTTAATGCTTCAGAAAGAATAATGAAAAATAGAAATAAAATGCATCTTTGCAAATTATTAGTAGGAAAAATATCCCATCACAGGTGGGCGATTGAAACGCTGAAGTAAAGTCATTGTCTTAATACAGAGCTACAAATATTATAAACATGCTGAAGGAAATGCAGCCAACATGTTCTCACAGGCTAGGGACAGGAATTCAAAAGCCTGAGCCTGAATTGATTCAATCTTTGCAGGTTAGTCCAACCTAGTTAGGCTGAATCAGTTTATACCTGTACAGACATCCCCAAAATGCAGACACATACCTGCAGTGGCTCAGGCTAGAAGCCAGGGGGTGCTAGAGCAGCCCTCCCTTTCCTTCCACAGCTGAACTAAGGGGGGCATGGCCAGGCCCCAGCAGGACACTCTGATTAGGGAGAGGTCCCTCCCCTTTCTGACCAGCCCAGCAGGGATTGAAAACACAGTGTTTATCATCCCTTTAAGAAAAGAGAGGGACATTACCACTAACTAGCTACCTGTTGATTCTGCCTTTTTCCCAGCTGCCAGAGCACAGACCATAGCTAGCATGTGGTCTGCTAGGTAATACTGAGAGGTGTCTTGGTAAGGCAGAGAGGCTGGGGGGGGGAAATAATCCCTGCTTAGTAGGAAGTGGGGAAGGGAGAGGGCAGCAGGGGGGAGCCAAGCAGACACCTGCAATCTCTGCTGAGTTCCAACCAGGAAGTAGAGGGGAGTGGCCAGCTCTGCTGTGAAGCAGTGCGCCCCACCCAGCCCAGCTCAAAGAGCAGGTCAGGAGTCTGGTTTAAGTTAAACCAGCAAGGAGTCTGGGACAAACATTGCATAAACTGGTTTGACCAAAATCAGTTAAGTCTGATACTACTTTCAAGCAGGTTTATCTCAAATCAGTTTCAGCCATTTTCAAACTGGTTTAAGTGCACTGAACCTCTGTTCTGTTACAGGTTTAAACCAAATTCTAATCACTTAAATCAGTTTATGTGTAATGTCTGTCCATAGCCCATATTACTTATCAAGGAAAGGGATAAACAGTGGGATCCATGTGATCAGAACAGTGTTTCTCAACCAAACAGACATTGGTACCTTTGGGTACGATGAGATCCTTACAATGGTGCTGCAGAGTGCTGAGCAATATTAGCACCATTTCTTTATGTGTGTGAACACCTATACATGATTTACAGGCTCAAAAAAACACAGTCCTGTTGTGGTCTGAGTTCATTGCAACAGAAGAATTGTTCCATTACTTTTCTGTAGTTAAAAACCAAGTGAAAGCTAAAAGCTGGCCTTTGTTAGAATGAAAGCACCCTTTGGTAAAGGGTGACTTGAGTCTGAAAAGATTAAGAACCACTGGTTTAGAGATTTCAAAGGCCTGAAGTGATCACAACCATCCAGTCTGACTTCCTCATACATAAGCTGTAGACTTTCTCCCAGAAGATGGATTAAAGTGCATCGCTTAGAAAGACATTGGGGTTTTTTTTCCAATCCACACCACCTTAGTAAGCCCTCTCAATATTTAATTAACCTCACTGCCAGGAAAATTGCAATTTCAAGGTTGAATTGGTCTAACTTCAGCTTCCCACTGTTAGATCTAGTAGTACTTTTCCCAGAAATATTGAAAAGCCGCCCACCCTCTTCCTCTATCTTTTCTACATACATTATGACAAAAGCCACTTCCCAACCTTCTCTTCAATAAATTGAAATGTTTTGCTCTTTAAACATCACATCATAAGGATTGTTTTTCAACCCAAGGCTCATTGTTGTGGTCCTCCTTTAAACTACCTTCACCATTTCAACACTTTCTTAAAGTGTGAACACGAGGATTGGACAAAGTACTCTAGCAGTGGTTTCACCAATGTTTATTGTTGATCTATATCTTTCTGTAATATAAAATATAAAATTTATTCATAGGTCATGGAATTTGTGGGAACCTGCTTCCAAAGTATTGGGGAACTCTTTTCTAAGATTTGCTTTGAGGGAATATTTTTTCTTTGACATTTCTAAGTAACATTTTCCACAGGCTATGTTGTATTCAAATGAATGGTGTTTCTTCACTGTGGAAGTGTGCCAAAATGGGTCTTTTCTAAATAAGTGAAAAGCTTTGACTTTTCCCCCCTCCAGGAATTCAGAAGAATATGAAAAAATGGAACCACACACACTAACTGGAATTTGAGAAGTTAAGAAATAAACTCTAATTTTAAGAGAAACTGGCAATATATTGACAACTAAAGAGTCTTGTTTTGGAAAAATTAGGTCATATGTTTGCACAGTCTATTGCCAAATGTTTCAGTGACACAACCTGTTTTATAGCTGTACTTAATAATATAAGCATAGCAACTCTCCACTATCTAATCAACTGCTTTAAAATTTCCAACACGTGCCAAGAATTTACAGGGGCAATTGACTCCAAATAGTCCCTTAGACAAATTAAAAAAACAACAACAGGAGCTAATGAAGAAATTAATGAATTATAAATGAAGGTACAAGCCCTCAACTTCACTTCTAAATACACTGATTACTAAATCTGGATCTAAAACACAGTTGGCAACACTGTTTGCACTGCAAAAGCTAAAGGGCATCTCCTCTAGTAATCTAATTTTAGACCATAAATCATTTCAGAATGAACCAATTGAAATCTTCCTTTCCCAAAATAAGTGATAGACTACTTAAAGAATTTAAGGCTGTTGACAAGGTTGATCTTTTTGGAAAATGAAATAGTTATGATTTTGTAAGATTTCTCCTTCACTATTAAAAATAGAGACAGTCACTTTCTTAACTTTTTGTAATTTACTTATTGCCGTTGATCTTATCCAGGATGGTAGCAAAGCACCAGGGATTACATTTGTGAACTTCATGCTTTAAGGCATGTGTTAATTTCACAATATCAGAGGAGGGAAAAAACCCCATATATTGTCATATGAAAATAAAAGCTGCTTATTTAGTAATCTACCCTCACCCATCCCTCACCCCCATCTTTTTAGCATGCACATATCTAATTCTGTTTTGGACAAATCCAGATTTGCATCAGACTCTAAGAGGTTTACACTGGAATAAATTACTTGAAATTGTCACTTTAAGCATTTAGTTTACAACCTATAATGCTTCACAGTTTGCAGAGTTAATTTTCTTTCACAACATTTAAAAAATACTGAAAATATAGCAAGTCTTCCAATATTTTGTAGTGTTATTTCTCTGTCTCCAAATAAGTCAATCCATTAATTCTATAGATTCCAACCTCACACTCTAAGAAACTCTCACAAACTCATAGCAAAGTGGGCATATTTTTAGTTGATGGTACTGGATAATATTATAAATGGAGCACTGTAGTATAGGAGACCATTCCACAGTGTAAAAAAGATCTGGAAGACTTGAAAGATATTTTCCCCCCTCTGCCTTTTCTAATGTTATTATTGTATGCTGTGATCTACAATGAGATACTCGAATGTTAAGAATCCATCCTCCAGAGTAAAACAGTACTGAAAAAAAACTGTATAATACCTTTCTAAAATTTGGTGTTAAAGATTTGACTATACTTAAAATGAAAAAAAGTTTTAAATCAAAAATAATGGAATAGTAGTAGCATAATACCCATCTAAATTGAAGAGGTTTTAATCATACTGAATTGAAAATCTTAAATTTTCTTAAATTTGTTTTAACAAATTAAACACTTCAAAAATTTCAGAAATTTAACATGGGGGTTGGCCCAAATTCATGCACAAGTGATAAAACATAACACTGTTCCAAATATCATATAGATATTTATAAATGGGACCACATTTGAAAGTGAGGCATTCCTTCCAGGGAATCCATGGCAAAATAAGCCCCTTTACCCCCATTATCATTAATTAAGAAAAAGGGGTGTATACAGTTCTTCAGACGCATTTTCTTGCACCATCTGCTGGGTTCTACCTGTAATTGCAGAATAACCTGGACCTCTTATGCAATGTGCTTATGGTATATGATTATTTAACGTTTCCCTGTTCCATTCAGACATAATTTTCATTTGCTTCTTACCCATTACTACAAGAACTTCTTTGTAACAAGTAATGAATTTGGATCAAGCAACTTATGAATTGTAATTCTCCTCTTCACATGTGTATTTCTCCCTCATGCTATTGTCATGATAGTCACAGCAGATGTGCGCTACATTTGACCCAAGTTAAACACTTATATACATAGCTAATCAGTCCTGCTTGCATACATCTATCTGGAAAATGAGGATAAACTGTTAATTTTTAGAAACTAGTTAGCCTAGCTTCCATCCATCTGATACCTGTGTACCCTACATGATCTTTTTCTGTGATTGCTGTCTTTTGATCTATTTTCAGTAATATTGTTATGTGGGAAGCCACTGCATTATCCAGATGTCTTATGCCATGTGCAGGATGTCATAGGATTGCTTAATACGTCTTTCTGTTCCACTCAGACATATGCATTTTCATTTGCTTCTGGCCTGTTACTACATTAAGAGAACATAGCATTTTTCTCATATATTAAAGGACACAACTCTGAATTTAAATTCAAAATAAACCAGTAATTATTGGCTTGAAAGGAATACTATGTTAATTCTATAACTTACCCTTATTTATGCCTCACAGCATCCCAATTCCAAGAACTAAACTATTCCAAAAAATGTTGATGCTAACACAAGCCTGCGGCCCTTAAAAAAATAAAAGCCCTAACCCTAATCCAGCTATTATTGGATTAATAACTGGACACAAAATGCTGTGAAAACATCTGTAGTGCAATCAAATTATTATAATCTATGGATAGCCACTTATTTTTCTAAACATACCCTTTATACACAAATTCATTGTCCATACCTTCTTAACCCTGTACAACATAGCACTCTCCAGTTTCTCTTCATTCTCATTTGAGATTTTCTGCTTATCCCATTTCACCAATCCCCCTGAGGCCCCTTTTGATTTGGCCTCTCTTCCAAGTTCCTTTTTACTACTTTGCAAGAACTACTAGCCCTAAACCTGCCCTTCCCTTACTGTTAAATCATAGTATCATAGTCATAGTATAGTATCATAGTATCTAGGGTCAGAAGGCGCCTAGAGCAGGCCATCTAGTCTGACCCCCCACCAATGGCAGGATTGAGTGCCAGGGTCACAGGACCCCAGCCAAGTACCTAGCTAATTTACTCTTAAAGATGCCCAAGGCAGGAGAAAGAACAACTTCCCTAGGAAGCCGGTTCCACATCCTAGCCACCCTAACTGTGAAGTAGTGCCTCCTAATGTCCAACCTAAACCTGCTCTTCAGTAACTT
>JAGPOW010003316.1:158753017-158821924 GCA_030014935.1 Caiman crocodilus
ACCTTGCATTGTCGGCCCATGTTCATCTTGGAGTCAATGATGACTCCAAGATCCCTTTCTGCCTCTGTGCTCTCAAGAAGGGAGTTTCCTATCTTATAATTGTGTTGCTGGTTACTACTACCCACGTGCAGCACCCTGCACTTGTCCGTATTGAAATGCATCCTGTTTTTGTTAGCCCACCCCTGCAACATATTCAGGTCTTGCTGCAGTCTTTCCCTCCCTCCTAGGATGCCCACCTCACCCCAAATATTGGTATCATCATCAAATTTGAACAGTTTCACCCCATTTATTCAAATCACTGATAAAGAAATCACTGATAATTGAACAGTGCAAGCCCAAGGACCAAGCCCTGGGGGACTCCACTGCCCACTTCCCCCCAGGTTGAATATGACTCATCCACCACCACCCTCTGAGTACAACCCTTCAGCCAATTTGCAATCCATCTGACCATGTAGGCATCGATGCCATAGTCGCCTAGTTTTTTAATGAGGATGGGGTGGGAGACCGTGTCAAAGGCCTTGATGAAGTCCAGAAAGATTATATCCACGGCAACACCTGCATCCAATGCTTTTGTGACCTGATCGTAGAAGGCAATCAGGTTGGTCTGACAGGACCTGCCTCTAATGAAACTGTGCTGGTTGCCCTTGAGCATTATCCCCGATGCTGACCCATCACAGATGTGCTCCTTAATGGATCTTCTCAAAGAGTTTCCCCAGGATTGAGGGAAGACTGATGGGCCTATAGTTGCCCAGGTCCTCCCTCCTCCCTTTTTTTAAAGATGGGGACCACATTGGCTATCCTTTAATCATCTGGCATCTGGCCCGAGCACCATGAGCACTCATAAAGCTGTGTCAAGGGCCCTGCAATAACCCCTGCTAGCTCTCTCAACACTCTGAGGTGGAGACATTCTGGATCTGCTGATTTGAACATGTCCAGCCCCTCCAGAAGCACTCTAACCTGGTCCTCCTCAAACTTAGGTCTTGAGGCATTCCCCTCGAGTCTGTCTTGAATCACAGTGGGGGAGTCCCGATCCCTGCACAAGAACACTAGCTGTTCACAGATCCTGTGAACACAGATCCTCACAACACTAGCTGCCTGCTGCTGCCCGAGTCCCCCAGTGGCTCCAGCCACCACCTGTGCTCACCTGCTGCACATGGTGCATGCCCGTAGGGCCCAGCTGCGCCACTGTAGGGTTCTTGGCAGGGTGTTGATGGCCACCCATCCACACACTCACACCCTGCCATACAGCACTCCACAGCACCCTGAAAAGGCAGCTGCAGGGCTGCACCTGCACTGGCTAGCTGTTTCCAGCAGAGTCAGCCAGTGGTACCCCTTCTTGTGTTTCACATTTACAAGTGGCACATGCTGGTGCGGTCCAGCTGTGCCATGTGTAGGGTATGGGGGTTCTTGGATGAGTGCAAGGGGCCAATAAGCACCATGTGTGGGGTTGGAGACAAGCTGCTCACGGCTGTATTCCATGTTTCATCCCAGCTGTGCAGGGCCTCTCCCCATCCTAGCTCCACTCTCTCGCTCACTGCTGGGGTCTCGATCTGCCCCCTCTCCCAGTTCCCCTTCCCCCATAACAGACTTACAAGGTGGACCTGGCTGCTCTCCACACTGACAGGCTGCGCTCTTGGCCACTTACTGCGCTGCAGCTGCGCACACATACAAGACGTATCGGTGGCATTAGTGGCCACATCAGCCAAAAAAAGCCCATTGCCAATAGTCAGTTTTCCTCCTATCAGTGTCAATCCAATATTGGACCTATGTATCAGTGCACCTCTACTAGCAACCCCCAAACCTCCTACTTATTAGAACCGTGTTTTGGACTTTATTCTTGATGTTCATACCACTCAGGGTTCCATAATCTTCATGGTGGACTAACGTCAGTGTAACAGGGAATCAGTTTTGATCACTGTCACAAGAAAACTTACTGAGAAACTCTGGGACAGTAGCCCAGTTAATGGAGCCATGTTGCTGCCAGCCTACCATAGTCAAGCCAGACCATATGCAGCTGAAGATGGCCTCCACTGGCCAGCAGGAGTTCTGCCAGAAGTTAAAAGGGCTGCCAGCACAATTGAGAACCCTTGGAAACGGGACACACAAAGGGGTGTAAACTCATGCCAGCTGCATGGGGGCTTGAAGCTAATGAGTGAAGTTGGGACATTAAGTGCGGGGAGGGAGAGACCAAATACCTATTCTGAGAAGGCAGTGGGGAGATGTGCAGCAGAACAAAGTGAGCTACCTAAACTGGTGAGCCGTCTAAGTTTTAAAAAGGGATCAATAAACCCTCAAAAATGAACTGACTTAATTTCCATGCGAGTCAGAGAGTGAGAGGACCCAGTCACAGTGGTGTTTACTTCAGGTACTGGGTCATGACGGCCCTTGATAAATTGGTAAGACAGAAAAAAGATTTAATTATTGAATGCTGGAAAGCTGGTTTAGGGACCAGTCAGTTTACAGATAAAACTCTATAAGAAGCAATGGTGAGAGACCTTTTACAGGTCATTAAGTGGGTTAATGACATACAGAGGAATTGATTGTTAGGATACTGAGAAGTTGCTTAACTTATAAGATGTAAATAAGAATAAGTTTATGAGTGGATGGACTCTAAGTCTAAACCAATTAATGGATGATGCTTGCTACCTTATGGAACCGAAATAAGGATTGAAATTGAATATAAATGTATTCAGTAATTGATGAGAACCACAAAAGGAAAAGTCAATTGACTACCAAAATAAAACTTGTGACCCAGCATCACTGAATTTAAAGATCCAGTGACATAAAAATTAGTGGATGTTGTGAACCCACAAGTCTAGAACTATGAACAGTTATTCTCTGTATGAGATTAAAATGATTGGCTCAAGTAAACAGGCACCATATTGCACTCAAAAGGGGTGGACGAGACCCTAGAGGGGTCTCCTGTGCCTGCCTAGATGTGGTAAAAACAAGGTATAGCAGAGAAGGAGACCTGTAAAGAAAAATCTCATTTTAATTCCTATAAATATTGGCAAAAGATCTCATTTCCCTGTTTCTTTTCTTTACATTCAGAACATCAAGGTGTAGCAGGCGAGTAAAGAGGGATACACCCGAAGCATAGGGGGATTAAATGAAGGATTTGAGACCACCAAGGTACAAATTCCCATAGTTAGTTATGTTTCTACAGGGAAGTGGATTACAGGCCTAACTACAAATACAAAAAGCTTATAGGCAGAGGCACCACAGCATACAATTACAATTTTTTTGAAGCAACATTGCTTTAGTTAATAGGTTTTTTATTAACATACTACAACCTCTTTAAGTGGACTCATTGAGGTAATGATCATAAAATAGAGTATAGCAAATCTGTCATGGGAGATTGTGAACAACTATAAACGAGCCAGTGTGAAAAAAATTCACATTAATGACAGCCTAGAGAAGAAAGAAATAGAAAGAGAAGTAATGTCAACTTGTAACCACAGGGCCAGGAAATTACAAATTTACCGCTTCTGGAGACAGGTGGCTGTCACCAATGACAGATTCTGGTTTTCTGGGTTTGGGGTTTTTTTTGTTTTTTAAGGTGCTCTGGGTGCTCCTGAACTAGGAAACAGGAAACTTTTCAACACTATGAAAGGCATGATAACTTCTTCAGAAAACTCCTCAATGGTGCCAGGTTCTGCACAACATAAATACCGTTCTTGGTCCTAGACAGTTCTTTCAGTTTCCATCATCAAGGCTTGCTGCCAAAATGGAAGACAAGCTCTAAGCTAACAAGAAGTTTGACAAGGAAGAGTGATTGTGCATACTTGGAGAATTAAGGTCCTCTTTCAGAGACCAGAATATGGTCCAGCTATGTGAGTATGCATTAATTTTGAAAGGAGACATCAAGCAGTTTCAGAAAAGCTAAGGTACCAAGAAAGATCACCTTTAGTAGCATTTACAGAAGAGGAGGATTATCTCTTTGGAGAAAGGGGACAGGCAGGTCTTCAAATATGTTTTTTCCAGTACTTTGAGAAATGACAGTTCTTGAGAGATCATTTTCAAGTCGATATTACTCACAGAGACTGTGCAAGCATTGAATGTCAGAATAAATTTAGCAAGCTGATCCAACAGCTGGTTTAACTGTAAAGTCTTTAGAGAAAAAAAATCTTGTTCTCTAGACAAATCATGCACACAGATTCAATTAAAAATATACAGATAAAAGCACATATCCCTTCCTTTAAGGCAATGAACTATGACTTTTGAAGTATACAAACTGATTCCAAATACCTGATTTCAAAAACACTTTGATTCCTTCTCCCTTATCAATTCCTCTCTATATAAAAGGAGCATAGGGACTATCTAGGAAAGAGTGGTACAAGAAATGCTGACTTGAAGCCACTTCAGTGAGAGCAGGATGGAGCTAAGTTCTCTATAAAATTGGTTTAAATAATTTTAAAAGATTTGAGAAGCTTGGATTTTTGGTGGTATCTTTTACTGGACCAACTGCTTAGTCCAATAAAAGAATACAAAAAATTCCTCACCTCGACATTTCATGGATCCTCATGGGTACAACATTTCAACTGTACTAAGACAAGACTGGCATGAGATCCTATTTGGTAACATCAGGGATATGTCCTGGAGTTGTTTAAGATAATGTAAAAAGCAAACTTTTTTTTTTTTTTTAACTTCCTCTACTTTAAAGGAAATATAGTCTAGATCAGTCATTTTCAACTGGGTTCCCAGGAGAGATCTTCAGGTATGCTGCAACATGAGTGCCACCACACTAATTCCCCTGCCCACCCCAATGTTTACCATGGCAGAAACAGCCTTATACTACTACCCAGCAAGAGCATATGGACATGGGAGCACCAGGGCAATAGGACAAATCTTTCTCCTACCCCCCCAACTTGCACATGATTTACACCTCTACTCCTGCCCCAACCTTCCCAGTCTGGTTCTCTACAAGATGCATAGGGCAGTTCCATCTGGCCACAGTGGCACCAGCATTCCAGTGGAAAACCACTGGAGGTAAGCAGAGGCTGCCAATCAGCGGTTCTCAACCAGGGTGCTGCCAAATTCAACAAAAAACTTATGAAATTTAAGAAATTTAAGAACCACCATTCTATATCAATGGCCAGCAACCTTCTTAAGACGTGGGTCACAACAATCCAACTCCAGGTTGAGGTAGGCTGGGTAGCTTCCAGAGCACATCAACAGTGGGCAGCTTAGCCTGCCCCAGGGCTAAACAGCTAGAAGCTGCACCTGTGCTGCCACAGCTACTCCCAACCCCCAGCTCAGGCACAGGTACAACTTCCAGGTGGTGGGGAGCTCTGCCAGGAACAGGAAACTGGAAGTTGCTTCTGCACTGCATCTTCCAGCTGTGTAGCCTGATGGCTAGAAAATGGTATTAGAGATTTGCCTTTAAGAACTGGCCTATAGGTAAATATTGCATGAGAATAATGGTCCAGGGAAATGGCAAGGGTTAATTGGTTTCTAAATGCCTGTTTGTCACAAAATTTCACAGCCTATAAGGCAGACAACCTTGTCTGAAGCCAATGGGCATACACATTCTTGGAACTTAAAAACATCCAAACTGTATTTTCAGAATAAAGATGGGTCTGGCACCAAGTGACTGTGTCCAGCTGCAAAACCCTTGGAATTTCCTGTTCACAATGAAATGACAAAAAAAGGATGCGTGCATGTCATGGGTTTATGGAGATAGAAATTTGGCTGACAAAATAGAATGTGGACAGCATGACAACAAGGAAACCAATCAACAGTACCCAGAAATGAAGAAGCATCAGAAGAGAAAGAATACAAAAGGAGTTTTCAGAACAGCAAGTTGGCATCAGGCCCCAACCTCCAAGGTTGCTGACATTAGACATTCAAGCAAAGAACCACAAGGTAGTGCTCACGTACCAGCCAGACACACCACTCCCCTTGCATAAATTCTGGGCACTAGGGCTAAGTGCAGACAATCAAAATGCCCATGGCTGAATCTATTCAATCTTTGCAGGTTAGTCTAAGCCAACTAGACTGAAACAATGAGTGAACAAATATTCACTTACGATCCAGGAAATACAGCTACATGCCTGCAGTGGCCCACACCAGAAGCCAGGGGGTGCTAAGCACAGCTCCCTGCTTGGCTGGAGCAGACCGTTTGAATCTGGAGGAGATCTGGGACACAATTTCAATAAACTGATTTAACCTAAAACAATTAAGTCTGATACTACATCTATCCAGGTTTATCTTAAGCTGGTTTGGGCCATTTTGAAAGTGGTTTATATGCACTGAACTTCTGTTATGTTACATATTTGAACTGGTTTCCAATTGCTTATGCTGGTTTATGTGCAATTTCTGTCCTTAACACAAGGGCTATTTCACTAATGTATTCTGTAATAATCTTGCTTGCTTTGCCTGCATTTGTCTTATCTTCTATCACTGTGTATCAATAAAATGTACCTATTATCAGCCAGAGGAGTTGTGATTGGTCTGAAGGTTGTACTCACCCAGAACAATATATCAAGACTCTGTAGTAAATCCAGCATCATCACAGGCCACGTTGCCAATGCTTGGTCTAGGTGAAAGTACTGTGAAGTGGATATGTAACTGATCGGATTGCTGTGCTCAAAGAAGAGTCACCAGTACTGTTTAATATCTTAATTAGTGACTTAAATAGGGTTTAGTAAACACTTATATTAGCAGACACTTTAGTATATAGGGCTAGGATTCAAAATGATCTTGATAAATTAGAGTGGGGAACAATGGTCTGAGATTAAATTCAATTCAACGAGGCCAAGAGCAGCATGCGGTATTTAGTCCAGAACAATCAAAAGTACAAATGCAAAATGAAGAACTGGGTAGGATACAGTACTATAGAAAAGGACCTCAGAGTCATTCAGGATCAAGCTGAATAAAAATCAACAGCGTGCTTGTTGCTAAAAAAAGCCAACAGCACACTGGACATTATTAACCCGAGTGTTGTCTGTAAATTAAGGGGAAAGATGTGTTCATTCTACTAACTATTGCTGTGGTCCCACCTGTAGTATTGTATCAAGTTTGGGGCACTGATGTGGTCAGATTAAAAAGAATCCAATAGAGAGCAACATGATTCGAAGTCTGAGAAATATGATTTACAAAGAAAGGCTGAAAACTAGGATTATATAGTCTGAAAGAAGACTAAGGGGGGATTTGATAATGGTCTTCAAATACATGAGACAGTTTTAAAGAGAATTGTTTCAAAATATTTTCAGTAGCCAAAAGGGACAGGACAAGTAGTAATGATCTTAAATTGCAGTAAGGGAAACTTAGGTTGGAGATCAGAAAGAACTTTCTCATTATGAGGCTGGTTAAGCTTTGGAACTGTCTACCTAGACAGCATTTGCAATCTTCATCTTTGAAAGTGAAGAGCAGGTTACACAATTGACTGGGATACCTGGAGAGGATCCAGTCTTGAGTAGGGGGTTGGACTAGATGACTGCCTCAGGTCTCTTCTGGCTTTGTTTTCTATCATTTTATGAAATTACACTAAAGGACCAATACACATTGACATTCACCTAGAAAACCATATTTCTGTACAACATTTTAGCTCTATATTTTACCTGGTAAAACAAATGATCAAAAACAACAGACTTGTATATCTTATGTCAACTGTCCAGCTGGCAGTTCATGAGGGATTCACATTTGGAGCCCTATGGCTCCTGCCTGGCACTGTTTCCCCTGCTGGTCCAGCTGCTACTTCTCAGCTCCACCCCAGGAGGTAGGGCAGTGGGGTGTGCTGGATGAGGAACTGAGGGCAAGTCTGGAGCCATGTGCAAGGTGTGAAGAAGGACCATTCAGGAGAAGGGAATTGTGCCTATGTAGTGCAGCAGTGGAGGGGCATGGTGCAGCAGTGGGTGGAATGTGTTTGTGCTGGAGCATCCATACAACACAAAGCCCCGTGATCTCTTCTTCAACTAGTATGGCCCCAGGGAGCTTTGGAAGCAAGAGATCCATTTTATTTCAATGAGGCAAATTATACAAAATGGGCACCCCACAGTTTTAAAAGCATATCACTATTATGTGCTAAATGACAGATAGAATGCTGGATGGATAGTGAGAAATTGAAAAAAAAAAAGTGTTTGCCACTCTGGAAATAGCTTATTTTATTAAAGTATCATGTACTCTTCTTTGTTTTAAAGAACAGCACTCTGCTGTTGAATACCATCTTCCATCTTCTCTTGGCATCAAACATTTAATTTCAATAGTCCTTCAGTATTTTTGTTTGCTGTGGGGCGGGGGGCAAAAAACCCCTTTCATATTGTTCTATCTATAGTGTGAGATAATTTAGACAGCCAACTCAATTTAAGTAGTAAACTGGAAACTCAAATTTTCAAGGAATATATTAATGAAAAGTTAGTTTCTGATCCAGTGAAATACAAACTTCACTGGATCCCATTCTATCTAGGCAGGGGTGGCACAGAGCTCCCAGAGCCTGATCCTGGCCAGGCAGGGACCAGTCAGAAGCACTGTAGGGCCCCAGGGTTTGAACCCAATGTGCAGGGCCAATCCAGCCTGCAGACTGGATCCATATGGCTAAAACCATGAGCACTATGATAGCATCACATGGAAGAACATTTGAACCTTTTACCAGCACAGGATCAGTCTGCAGGTGTGAACTGGCATTCTGGTCAGCTTGACTCTGTGCACCTGGATCCAGCAAGAGCGACTCTAGGCACTGGTTTAGTCTAGTGCACAAAGGCTGTCATCTAGCCTACAAGGCACCCTATGGGGCAGCAGGAGAGCAGCAATTAATGCTGTCACTATCACTTCCCCCACCACCAGACTTCTGTCCCCATGGGGAGACCTGCTGGCTGGATCTGTCCCACAAGCCAGAGGCTGAGCACCACTGCTTTACAGTGATAAAAGTGATACATCCTCATTCTCTGAATAAGCATCACAGCATTTGGGCTTGGGGCTGCTGGGCACCATGTGCAATGCTCAAAGAGGTTATTCATTTCTGCAAAGGTTCTTTGATAGTTATCTTCTTTTTATTCAGGGAAATATGTATAAGATCCCATCAGAACATCACAAAAGTCTTATATTAAGAGACTGTTGAGGCATCTTGCTAACACTGGAATTGCCTTACATGGAGCCTGTTACAAAGAAGAATGAATGGCACATCGTTCTCTCATGAAGAATTTAGTTTTATTCCTTCAAGGTTTAGCTTCTCTCTCTTTAAAGCAAATTTTAAGCTAAACAAAATGTGCTGCTCTTGGTGTGAGGAAACCTGAGATAAATACCCCAAAAGTAGCCTGATATACTACATTTACTCAAATGCAGGATGACCCTGATTATAAGACAACCCCCCCACCATAATAAGATTTTATACATGGAAAACTTAAGTGTTATAATTTTCCAGGTACAGAATCTAATTTTTGGAGGTTTATCTTAAATTTGTCCCCTTCCCTCTGCTGCAGCAATGAAGATCAAGCAGGGGGTCAGTTGGCTCCACTGCCTTCCGCACCCCCCGGCAACTTTTCCCCTGCAGTCCTTCCTTACTGCCAGACCCTGTTCTCCCTGAGCACATGTAAGTGAGAAGCAAGTTTGAAAATACTAACCTAGAAGTAAACATACCTGCAGTAACTTGCATATAGAACAATTATTACAGGTGCCCAGAACTGATGTAGTCTACCACTCTTGAAACTCCTGCAAGTCTTGGCACAGATACTCCAAAAACATTTCTGTACTGACGTGTATATAACTTTTTTTTTTTTTTTTAAAGAAAATTTGTCGTGTTCCAAGCTAAATCAATTCCAAATCCATGAATCATTCAAAAAACGTATGTGACTCTACTACCTGCAAACACCCTCTTCCCGCATACATGGGGCTTCAGATGTTTCCAAATCATTTGGCAGGCATCCTATGTGCTGTCCTAAGCCCAGAGGGTTGGTCATTCAGATGCCCCCCAAGTTTCATTTGCCCTCAGTCACATGGGCAAACAAGGAAGGAGTCTCCCATTTCCATAAAGGAGGCATAAAGCCAAGATCTTCCCACTGGAAAAGAAAGTGGGAGGTTAACTATACATTACCCTACAGGTACTATGGTTATCCCCAGAGACTACAAAAACCACTTTAGTGGTCACAGTGTTTCCCCTACCAGGTCAGTACACTCTACAACCTATGGATTATTTTAGGCCAAAGCCAAAACACTCATCATTTACTACACCACTCATTGGGCTGGGCCCTAGCATAGATGACATTTAAAGTCACAGTGGCTCCACCACTCAGGACTGCTCAGTATGTGTGTATACACCAGACATCCCCTACAAAGGATCAATGCACTAATTAGCCTCCCCACTCATAACTGGAACCAGGTGTTCTTGTCAAGTCCTGGGATCCTCCAAAAATGTATATGCAGATGAGGCACAGGGCAACCTGGTCTGGTTCCATCTCATGGAAGTCAGGGCCACATTGATCATATGCAACAGGCTGAGGTGTAACAAGAGGATTCTGGGAAAGCTGTTTGGAGCCCCACTCAGTGATGTTTGCAAGACATTTAAGGCAATTGGACTTAAATGGAAACTTGGTCGAGGGCTCATTGGAAATGGAAAAGAAAAGTGCATCTCAGCTATGGAAGTGAAGAGGATGTCATAACTTATGCAATGTAGTGACTCACCATGACTTGAAAAGGAGTCATTACTGAGGGGTATTGAGCACAATTGTCACTACCATACATCTTACTCAAATGGGTTACACTAACTTATGGAAAATTGCTCTCTAGCTCTCCTCTAGCTGTTTTTTGTTTGGCCTTTTGACTAGGGGCAAGCAAGACTAGGGGACATCTGAACTCCAAGGCCTCTGCACTTGGGCTTGTATGTAGGATACCTCGTAAGGATTTGTGAGCATCTGAAACTACAGACTGATAAGTCTGGAAGATGGGATACTTGCTGCTGGTAGCACCACACAGACTTGAATACTGAGCTCTGCTCAGTTACTAGAATTCAGAACGGATTTGGCCCTAGACACAAAATTTCAACAACAAAAAAAGCCCCAAACATACAAACAAAAAAAAGTCAGTAATGTTTTGCCCTCTATGGCTATGTGTTTTATAATCTTGCTCAGTGTTGGCTGCATTTAATTAACTTTATAGTTAGTTTCCATTACTGAGCATGTGCTGCTTTTGGCAGTAGTTTAATGATAGACAATTTAGTCAAGTGAAATTTCCTGGTTTGCAAATGTAAGATGAGAGGGTCTCCTCCATGTTGATAGATTACTCAGCTTATATTTGAGAAATCATGGTATTTTAGCTTAACCAAGAAACATTATTGCTATTTCAATTATCTCACCCCATACATAGCACAGAAAGAATTTTAAACATTCAGGAGAAATGCCAGTTTTGTGGTTTTCTGTATGCTAGACAAAAATCATTTCAGAGATGCTACTGCCCTTAGTTTTTGCTGTTCTGAAAAATGCAAAAGATTTTTCAATATAAAAATATTACATGCTTTAGTATCAGTGAGGTTGGAAGAGAACTGCTGTTGAAAGTTGATAAATTTAAATGACTGAACAAGCCCTAATATAAATAACTGATTACAACTGAAGGCAAAATAACATTCATACCAACATGCATAACTGAATCCAACTTTCTATGATAGAGAGTTCCCAAAAAGTGTGAAAGATCCTACACGTTTTCTACAGGGAGAGAATAGTCTTTTACAAAACATTACCGTTGATACCTTTTATTTTCAGCTTATGTACATGAGAAATGGTACAGAAGATCCAGAGCATGGTTTTATGTTGTAGTGAGGTGATGACATAAAACCAAAGAAGAATTGTGACATTTGATTCCAAGCCTGCTCATGAATTTTGAGAGACCTCTCTTCCAATACGGATATGAAATTATTTGAATTAAACCAGGTAATATTCACTAAACTAGATCTGTGCTCTGGTTCTTACTCAATAAGAACAGAAGAAAAAACAATTTTTGGAGACTACAGATTCTGGGTGTATAGAAGAGTCATATTTTTTTCCTATTAAACAAGCAAAAGCAGGAGACTAATTTCAAATACAAAGCTACTCAGGGTTGAAAAAACAGAACTCATCTTTTAATTCACTAAGATATACTTGCAAAGTTAAGCTTCTCTTATACTAGAAAGTCAAAGTACATTTGTGTGGTCTAGTTTTTGGGACTGTTACTATACTTGCTGCATTTTAACTGGAGAGAATCACATCTAGTCTAGAGACTGGTACTGAGGCAATAAATGCCAAGTACTTTTTGCCATTCTTATCTCTCTGCATGGGTATAACTTCTATGCATATACATGCCTGCACACAAAATTTGCCTATACCAGCACACCAAAAATCACTGCCTGCATTCATATTTCTTCTGACACCTCTTCTAACAAACTGTAAGTGAATATATTCCATCTCTTCTATGGTTGTGCTGGAGGAGTCAAGTTGGAAGACTAAATTTTAGGAAGGCAATGGGAGAGTCTGACAGGCTGGAACTGTTTCTTGAGTACAGTCAGTTTGCTGAGGGCAATTAAAAAACCTGGCAGTATCTTGGAAGGAGCTCCAAGCTAGGTTTGATAAACAGTGGGAGGTATACAGAAGATCTTTATATAGTAATTACCACAGTGGACTTTGCAGATGAGTGTGCGGGCATGGGATGGGAGGCCCGCTAGGGACTGCCTTAGCAGTAATTGGAGTAGGTCATAGATGGTTGGAAACATGGCTGGTATGGAGCTCTTACAGTGTGAATTGAAGCACCCCTTGGGTATAGGGAAAATACCCCTTGGGTACATGCAAGGAAGGGGAGAGGAGAGGGAAAACTAGCCTCCGCTCCTATGTGGCAGCAAAACAAAGCAGAGCTTGGGAGAACTGTGCCAGACAGGAGGAAGCCCCTGTGGCAGGGAGCACCATGCACCCCACACCCAGCATGCCTATGCCCCAAACCCCTAGGGCAGGGGGTACTTACAGAGCTCTGCTCTGAGGAGGGCTTTTAAATTCCAAAGCAAGTGGAATTGAATAACCTGATTGGCTGAACCCCAGCAGGGCTTCCACAGTATTTCCAGGGCTTGGCTGGCTTCTCCATACTTCAGGTAACTTGTTTTATTGGGCGGGGGGTGGTTAAAGTCCCTCCCTCAGTTTCAGGCCATTTATTATACAATAAAAGCTCTGTTATCCAGCATCCCCTGGGAATGGAGGATGCCAGTTAATCAAATATGCCAGTTAATCAAATGTACACCGTCTGGTGCACTCCCTGGCGTCAATGTACCGGGGGACAGGGATGGGGGCCCCATGCAGGCTCCTTTGGCCTGGGCTAAAGAAGTGACAAAGAAAAACTCAGCTCACGGCAGCGAAACCAGAAGTTGTCCGGAAGTGGAACTTCCGGTTTTGCTTTTGCTGCATCCCTACAATGCCAGTCAATAGAGTTTGCTGGCTAGTGAAGTACTAGTTAACACAGCTTTTGCTGTACAGCTGGGAAAAAATAAAAAAGCTAAAGGACCCCTCTGTTTCTGAGATCTAGACACTGGGATTTTTCTGACATTGTTCTGCTTCCTTCCCCTCTCATCTTATAGATTCCCAAATCCTCACAACAGGCATTGCAAGTTAGGCATAAGAGATGTCAAAAGAGAATTTCCTTTTCTAACTTGGATGTTAATGTTTCCATCTGCTTACAAAGACTTTTATTCATATACTTCCTTCTCAGTTCCTTAGGCAAGTAATTTATTTTCTCTGTTCTATCTGCATTATGGAGACAATACTGACTTAACTGTCTCAGACAGGTATTCATCCTTCACAGGCTTCTGTTAAAGTAAAAAATGTCAGAAGTCTTGACCAGACATGTTACATATTGATAGGAGACCTGTGTCCTATCACTCCTTTCTCCTGTCTCCATTTATCTTTATCCATGTTTAAAACCCATACCTGGAGATGGAGCAATGTTTCAAGTTAGCATATTTAGACTAAGAAGTAGATGCATGCCCGTTCCCCGTCTTTTTTCCAATTCTTTCTTTACAACTAAAATCTGCAGAGGGATAGCTGTTGCTTTAGCAAAAAAGTACCTTATGTGCTTTAAGTGTGATGAAGTAGAAAGCCAATGCTGATGCACAGAGAAACAGTTATATGTTGTACTTATTCATAACAAGGTGTGGCATGGCACCTAATATACTTACTTTAAAAATAAGCAAAATGTGAATTTAGAATTAATACTTCATGGCTTTATTAAATATAGATTTTTTAAAAGTTTGCTCTTTGAAATACTGTCAGTTTACAAGTACTTTAATTATATTTCTGAATAAAAATATACTACAGGGACTTTGAAAGCCTGGGAACATAAACTATAACTATTAAAACAAGTTAAAATTAAATAACCGTCCCAAAAACACACTATTTCAAAGTTGCTGTGACTTGCTAACCAGACTCTTCCCAGTACTTTAGATTGTAAGCTCTTAAGGGCATGGCTTATTTTTACATCTGCAGCACATTACTGGCTATTTGATAAATACCAGTAAAAACAGCTGCTTTCCCAAAAGCTGCTTTTTGTATCAGATTCACATATTTTAACTAAAAATAGTGCACTATTTGGTTGAACCAACTCTTAGGAGCTGCAGTACTATTTCAAGACATAGTAAAGAGGAATAATGCCATAACCTCCTTACAGAATCCATTAAATATTTTTTAATCTTTTGCACAGTGATCTTGTACAGAGCTACCAACACTAGCTTATGAAATGCAAAACAATTAAAATCACTATTTATAGTGACTATTTCTGAGTAGTCAGGGAAATGCAGAGAACACAATAAAGGTCACTGAATGCATTTCTTGCAAGTGTCTGTCTGTTTGCATGCAGCATAATAAAAATACTTCAAAACAAGGGTAACTTAAGACAACAACTTGAGACAGTGTACATTCACCATTATTTAAGTTATAAAAATCAAAATGAATTCTGAAGTTGTTATATTATCAGTAAGTTGTGAAAAATTTAAATTTGAGAAAAGAAAAACAAATCCTGTCTTTAAGCATACAAAGAATAATCTACTGTAGATACCAAAGAATATGTTCTATTTATAATAAAATGAATTGAAATGTATGCATTTGGAAACAGGTGTGCATAATTGTAGTGAAGCACTGATATATAGTGCAATGTACAATTTTGTTTGTATAATATACAAGAGAAATTATGCTTTGCTACAGTTACTGATTTGGCTACTCAAAAGTTTGCTATTGGCACTGGGTGAACTAACTGTGTGCAAGTTAGGCTTTATAGATAACAGAATTTGAAAATTCTGAAATAAATAGAATTCTACTCTTTCCATTATTATATTACCTATAATTGGCAATAAGTCACATCAACAATTTTCCACTGGTAATATTAAACATGGAAGCTCTCCGCTTGATAAAGGTCCAGGTAACAGTGTATTGTATAATCCCGCCGACAAGAACATAAAGCCACCTGCCCCTTTTGTACCAGTAGTTTCCAATGTTTTTGGATTACCTGAATCCCTTGCTTGACTCAAGGTACCTCTCTGTACTTGTGAACAGCCTCCCATTTCAAAAATAAATGTATCTACTACAATGCCCTTCCTCATAGAGGGCCTGAGTAGTGGGGGGGGCACAGAAGCAGCCAGACAGGGACTAGCTTGAACTTACACTCATCTCCCCCACTTACCTCCTCACACCTCAGGACACCCTTCAAAAGATCTTGTGGCACCCTGGTTAAGAATCATTAGTCTGTGCTGTAGCACCCATCTTTGCTAGGTCCAGGTGAGCTGAACATTAACTAAGGTTTAAAGTCTGCATCATGTAGGAAAGATCTTTATGCATTTGCCAGCCAATAAGACTAAAGTAGCAAACTGTCCAGTGTAAGGAAAAGAGAGTCAGAAGAACTGTGTTCTTCTTCCCTGTACAATTCATCTCTTGCAGTCCTATTTGTCATTTTAAATCTCTCTGGTCCTTAAAACTGTGAAAACAGGATGGTGAGAGAGTGCTACTAAAAGCTCATTAATTCTAATCATGTCTTTGTTGACAAACTGCATTGCCTTACACAAGAATCTACTTCAGAGATGTCAAAATGAGTGAAAAATCTCTAGGAATCATGGCAACAAAAGTCAGATTGTCAAAAGCCATCCTGAGGCATTCTTATATTTGCATCCACCTGGGTAAACATACTTAAATAATATACAGAGGCTCTTTCCAGCATACAACTTGTGTGTGCAAATGTCCAAATGATATAGGTGTTAATGTTACTGAAAATACTAAGTATATAGCTTAAGATGGGCATGAATTTACAGAATCAGAATTGTATAATTTACAATGCGTATTCATGGAGACCCAAGTCTATGAAAGACCTACATACCTAAATATTAATACCTAAATATTAATAGCAATAATTCCTTTCTGAAGTGCTCTAAACTCCTTACATGAAAGATACTAAGCTAATATTAAATATCTAAAAGATTATTGTAATTAAGTCATAAATAGGCCAATTAGCATATAGGAGAGTTTTTTTAAAAGAAGAGTGCCTATTCTAGTTTGTCAGTAAAAGAATTACAACTGTTTTTGCTTGCGTAGATTAGAATACAAAAAGCAAAGCTCAAAATAGGACTTAAAGGCAGCTTAATATTTTGCTAGAAAATGGAAACTACCAAGTATAATTAAGGTACAGACATATCTACTGTTGTGGAAGAGATGTACTCACCTACAACTTTGGAGGAGGTAGGTCCATATATTTCCTTATTAGTAAGTGGCATTAAGAACAGCCTTTAATATTCATATTATTAGATGGGGGGAACCAGAGACAAGGAAGTAGTGTGAAAAACCATGCTTAAGGAGTCAAAGCCAATTCTTCTTTAAAACTTAGAATAAGGGTTACAGTCACTTTTTGCATTTTACATATAAAAAGATGACGAAAAAGTTTCCTGTTGCACTGCAGCAACAAAAACATAATGCAGCTTAGTCTAATATGCTGCAGGGTACAGCAACATACTTACTGTAATCTCATTAAGAATTTCATACTGGAACCTGTTACACTGAGTTCAATTTGATTTTTTTAATGTAATACAGTACATTTTTATAAACTTAACATCATCATTGCAGAAGAACATGCTAACTGAATGTTAGCACTTTATCTTTTTATACATAATTATTTTACTCTACTGTAGCTATGTGCAGACCTCAAATGTTAGTACATAAAATTCATTTTCCTTACATAAGGAGATGAGGATGAACCTAGAAGAGTTTGGAATATCAGAATGAAATATCTGCTGTGCCTGTTTTCCCAAGAAATAATGAATTACACATTATAGCTCAAGAAATTAACATTTAAATTGCAAAACTATAGTTTCAATTTGCATTAAACATTTTATGATCAGTTGATGTTCATTAATATTAAATGATACTTAACCTAACCATGTTTATGCACATAAAACCAATAGTCTGCAGCAGTTTCAACATCAATTTTTCATATTTTGTATAAAATGGACTAAGATATCTATCTTCAATAAATGTTTTCAGTGCAATTCTGTCAATGAAGAAAATATAAAGCTAACTTTCAATCTTTATTTTATAGGATAAAAAACTTGCATTTGCACTGCTGAAGTGTAAGTAAGCCATTTAGGTTAGTTGTGCTAGTAAAAGTCATTTCAACCAACTGTAACTGTCCTTTTAGGCAGCATTTCTCCCATAACCATGGGTATGAATGTAGAACAGCTGAATACTGGGGAAAGATTTTGAGCAAAGGAAGAATAATATAGGTTTTTAAAAATAAAGTTTTCCATCAATAAGTAGGACTATTTCAAAATAAAAAAGTCTACAGAAAAAAGTAAAATTCCTTATGATAAATATAGTTTGGAAACTGGTATGTTCATGTTCCTACACCACTTTCCTTTTCCTATCCTTTATATTCTATCTTTGCAAATATAACTTAAGAACATATTATTTGATGGATTATATGAAAATGCTCCATTATTCAATGAGATAAAAATGTAATAAGTTAGAAATTGATTTTTTCACATGTTGTCAACTGCAAGGAACCAGAAGGAGAACAGCACCTGAAATTATAAAAATGTGCTTGGCGAAGCATAAAGTAGAAACCTATACATTTTGGTTCAAAGATACAGTTCGTAAAACTGCATATAGGATACTGCCTTAAGAATTCTGTTTCTACTTTTGTAGATTATACCAGAACAAAAATCCAACCTCTCTAAAGGTAGAACAAAATACAAGTGGAGCTTCATTCAAATCTAGAAAACCTTGACTGCAATGGTCTACAGCTGGTCATTCAATTAAAACTTAGCTCTTCATACCAAATAAAATTTGGCTCACAAGAAAAAAAAAATAAGTACAATAAACTCTCAGTAGAAGATTCTCTCATGAGACAACCTACCATATACTACTGCTAGATACGAGTTTCCAAAAAAACATTACATCCCATTTTCAGCACATTTTTCATAAACATGCAACTTCACTATAAAATACAAAACACTTGGCTCTCAAGAACAGCTTTATAAAGACACACTGCATCAATAAAATTATTTCTTTGTGATTAACTTTACATTGTAATAAGAACTGTATTTTCACTAATGTTTATATATCAGATTTCATATTATAATGTTGTAATAATTTGCTCTGTGAACATAATGTTCAGGAGGAAATATCTATACACATTAACATACTAGACTATTAAAAACTTATTCAGTTACAGAATTTTATTGATACAGTAGATTAATAAAAACTGAAAGGTGAAGATAAAATGGGTAGGGCATTCAGTACATTATTTAATAACACACTTTTCAAATTAAAATATTTTAAACTCTTTTTGAATTTTCAATGCCACTAGAAGTCCAGGAAGTCTGGCATCAATACTGAGGTGTAAAATGAGTCAAAACAACTTATTTCACAATCTGCATCTGCTGTATTATTCTATGCAACATTGTTCAACTGTAAAAGAAAGCAAGTTGGCACCTCTGACAACAGGTGGGTGCCTAGAAGTAAACGCTAGATTAGATGCATAAGGAAACAAGGACAATCTGTTTTCTTTTTCTTTCCAACAAATAGTGGCAAAATAAAATGATGCTATTTGTTCAGCTGATTTTGTTTTTCACAGTTAAATGCCAAGGAGAGTACAAATACGAACACTGACAGATATTGCTTGAGATCCATTTTAACAAATCTTTTCTTTTTTTAAATCAACAGATCCAACAAAGAGTTGGGTACTGTCAGTTTAAAGCCGCAGATAAAAGCTATACAAGCACTTTAGAAGTCAGAAACATTAAAAAAGGGCTATTTACAAGTTTTTTCTTTAGTTCATATGTCTACAAAGCCAGCGCACATTACACGTCACAAAAATCCACAGTTAATGATATCAACATGTGTGTGGCTAAAGCTTGTGACCTAGGGACTGCAAATGCAGGGGGTAGTAAATGTAAAGAAAGTTTTGTCTTCAGCAACCCCATTCTGTGCACTGACAGCTTCATTCAGCCTCAAGCTTTATATTAAGAGCGTTCTTCAAAACTTTCACCTGGAAGGCTGTCAACTATATGCCTCCTCATCGCCTTTCCCTTTTAGAAGTTCTACGACGCACCTGTATGGAAACAAGTTGAAAGATGGATTATGAATTTAGAAAACCCCAAAACTCCTGCACATTATTTTGAGAAAAAAGTAAACAGTATTTATTATTTGCATTTTCATAATAAATAGAGCCCTATTATACAACCAGACCTAATTTTGTTTAAACTGAGTTATCTGAGGGAGTTTAGACGTTTCTAAAGGAAGCTACAGGAAGTCTCTGTTCAACTTAATGGGCTCCTTAAAAAGTGTTTGCAATTCTAAAATAATTTACTTTCTGTCTGACTAGTTTAAAACATCAGGAACTTCACAACTTGGAACACATCCAGTCATCCAGGACCTCATCCAACCTTTATGAGTTCTCAAAGAAAGTCAGCAAATACAGGCCCCTGCTGACTTGAAAGCATGTAGGTTTTCAAACAATTCCTAACCTGTTTCATCATTATGCTAAGCTGTTTGTCTCATTCTCTGTCTTTGTTGCCCAACTGTACTTGTAATTTGGTAGCTGCTCTTAGTGTGAAAACTAGGGATGCACCAATAAAGATTTTCTTGGTCAATGCCAATAGCCAATTATTCACCAGGCTCACATAGGCAGATGACAATGGCAGATACCAATCTGATAACTGATTTACAGGAATGCAGCTGGGCAACATGGAGAGCAGCTCCCTGCAGATACGTTTGTGGAAGAGAAAGGGCGCAGGCAAAGGAAGGGGCATGGGGTGGAGTGGCGCACAAATCGAGAGCCCCCACAGTGAGGGAGAGACTGGGGCAGGGGGTACTGCCCAGTCAAGGCAGTGAATGGGACCCTGGAGCCAGGGCAGGGAGCAGGATGGGGCTGTGGTTGGCTTGTCTAGGGGCATCGAACTAAAGCTCACCAAATGAGCTTCAGTTCAAGTGCTGCTGCCACCATTTTTAAGTGCAGGGACACTTTTAGGAGTGGAGTTTAGGGGTGCAAGGGAAGATGCGGGCTGCCTACTTTGGGCTCAGGGCTCTCCACTCTGCTACCTTTGCCATAGGAGCTGCACAATGGCCATAAGCCCCCTGTCCATCTGGCAGCAGGAGGCACAACTTGCTGCTGCCACAGCTGCTAGGTGGGGAGGGGGCATGTGGGCAGTGCACAGCTCCCAGGGAAAAGGCAGCAGGGTGGAGAGCCCCAAGCCCTCAGCCCACCTCTACCCCATGCACAAATCTAGGAGTGCACATTCTCCCCCATGCCATGCCTCCCCCAGGGGCATGTGCAGAGGCAAGAAGCCACCCCCTCCCCACCCCATGCCACTGGATGAGCTGCCCGCAGCTCCGTCCCACTCCGTGCTCCAGTCCTAGGGTCCCATTCACTGCCCTGGCTTGGTAGCACTGCCACCCCTACTCTTTCTCCCATTTTGAGGGCCTCCTTTGGCAGCTGCATGAATGCACATGGCATCCGAGGTCCCTGGCCACAAGACATTTTATTTATCGGTGACATTATCAACCAAATACAAGCCAAAAAATAGCCATTGGCCAATACTGTTAATTTACCTTTTGTCGGGGATCTGATATGGCACTGATATATCAGTGCACCTCTAGTGAAAACTGAAGTAGTAGAGGCATTAAATACTTCAGCCTCCCCTGAACCATCTGGAACTAGATTGCTTTGAACATTCAGTAAGGGACCTATGGTTTCTTTTTACTTTTGACATAATTATAGAATCCCTTTTTATCAACTTCTCTGTTCACTGCCCACTGTATCTCAAATTGTACCGTGGCCTTCCTAATGTTCTCCCTACATGCTCATGCATTATAATACATAATGTAATATACAATTCCATCCCAAAAGAAATTCTGACACCGACATTTGTCGACCTTTGACACCTAATAGGTTGCTTTGGAACAACATCTATCTACATGTGCCTAAGCCAATATAGTATCTCACAGAAGCTGTCCTTCAAGTCAAGCCTTCATTTCTTTAAACTGGGCTCCCTAGTCAAATTACATCTACTATGATGCACCAGTCAAGGCCCCATAGTGATGTATAAAAGTTCTCTCTCCTAACTGGATTCTCATGACCATGATGCACCATGGGAGATGTCATCTGGCTGAGAAGCCTTGCCTAGAACAAAGAACAGAGCTGTTTGGCACCCAAACTACAACTCCATAAGATATCTTTGGAGCTTAGATACAGAAGTTAATAGCTGTCCCAAGCCAAAACATTTTGCTTTCATATCTGCCACAGAAAATTTTAAAAAAAGGTTATTTTTGCCAACAAAAGTTGCAACTTTTGCACTGATAGTCTCTCTCAACCCGCCCTCTCCCCCCACAAAAACACATGCATGCACCCCCTCCCCTGCAAAAAAATATTGATAGAAAAAAATCTGAACCAGCTCTATTGATAGGAACTTACTGAAAACTAAAGCTTAGGTTATCATAGCACAAAAGTAAACTTCTTTATTTCAATATAGGTATGTGGAGACCTGCAGAGTACATTTCAAAACATTTATTTATCTTACACTGATGGTGGAAGTTTCCTCTTCCTCCATTACTTCTTCCTGGGGAATGTCATCACTGACAGGAGAACTACTCTGAAATATATCCATCTCTTCACTAGATTCATTCTCTTTACTTGCTGCTTGTTTGGAGCGTCCAGTACGGCTATAATTGAAAAAAACCACAAGAAATCAATTTCACAGTCCATAGGTCTTTAAGCATACAAATAAACTTTTCACAAAAAAAAATCCAGCCTGTTTTAAATAACTGTTGTTCTTTATTTGCTTCCTGTGTTACATCTATCATTGGCCTCCTTTCTCACTTGTGTGCAAAGAATTATAAAACTCTGATTACCTAAGTAATTGCCTTTCAAAGCAAAATTATTCCAGAGTAATAATGTCAGCAGTAAAAAAAGAAAAGCATGACAGTAGGAATATAACACAAATAGTACTACACTGAATTTCTTGACATTCATATTCTCTTTCCAAAACCCTAACAAGGTTGTAGACCCAAGGATATTTGTTACAGCAATAATTCTGGTGAAAGGTCGCATTAACAAATATCAAGAGATTTTAAATATATCAAATTTGCCTCTCGACTAATAGGGTTGCTTCCATAAATAAACACTGATTTTAATCAATTTTTCACCAATTATAATGACCATTTTAGAAATTTTTCTGTATCTCCATTACATTGTTAAGAAAAATTAATGATATGACAATAATGTAAAGGCAATTTACTCTAACTCCCCATATTTTCTTGCAGACAATACGGACCTATTCTGCAAAAATCAGACCCCTGGGGAGGGTGTACTGCTTGGAGAACATAATTTACTTTTGAGTCCTGCACCACAGTGAAGCAGCTGTGGCATTACATTCAGGAAACTGAGGGTGTCACCTGACTTAATGGCTCACTGTTTTTCATTCTACACATGTTAATGATCTTGGTGTTCCACTAATCAAGCTAAACTTTCTTAGGGCAAGTTCACTATCTGTTACCTGCTCATGATCTCTTTAGCTCAAACTCTTTAGCACAGAACCTTCAGCTCTTTTTGAAATCATATAGCCACCCATGGACACCAAATATTCAGTGGCAGTTAGGGATTCAGCTTACTTATGCATGAAAAGATGAGAGAGTTAGTTGAAGATTAAGCTCTGTCCCTTCTTTTTGCACTCATAACCCTGGGAAAATCTTTTTCTTTATTTTGCCTTTCAAAAACAAGGTATGTATACTGGAGAGAAGATACAGTAGTTCATTCTCAGGCAAAATGAAGAAAATCATCAATATCATAAGTTGCTTATGTTAAATTATCAAATAACTGAATTAAGATGAGAAGACATTAATTCATTCAAGATTTAAGACAAGACAATAGGTGCAATTACATATTATTCATACTCTATCTGCAGTCACTTGATCTGGTTACCCATGTTACATTTTAAATCCAATAAAAAAGAATTCCCAGAAGTAAAATGTTTTATTTCCAGAAAATGTCTGGTATACTAATTAGCTCAGTCAGAATACTCGAACTGGAAGACTGAAAACCCAAATTCTTGGGACCACGTTGCACATTACACTTCACATGAGTTAAATGCATTTAAAAGATGAGCAACCACACATTCAAGCAGTAAAACATATGCTAAGTGCAGTTGTATTGTACCATATTTACAACTTGCTACATGAGGAACAGCTCCAGAGCTATTAAGTAACACTTGTTCATCTATCATCAGTCTGCTCCACAGAGATAGTACGAGCAATTTGTGGTCTTCACATCAGCCATGTAGGCTGACCAAGCTATACCAAACCTCCAGGTAGGACAAGAAAAGGAAGAAGGATCCTGGATCTTTCACTTGTCAGGTTTCTCCAGTATCAAACTGAAACCCAGATGCTCACAACCCCAAAGGGTCCTGGGACTGACCACTGAGCTATACATGTTACAGGTCATGGTAACCCTGTGACAGCTCAGAGCATGTTCTAAACTTTAATACTGCACAAATTTAACATGTACTAAGTGCCTCACATGACAAGGCCCTTGGATGCACAGTCCAAGTATTTACCAAAGCAGTTTAAAAAGTTTCCCCCATCTGGATCATAGATACTCTCCTTTGTGGTACTGACAGTTTAGACTGTAACGTAAAGCCTTGTTCAACTAATCAGTTCCTTACTTCAAATTACAGCAAGTAACTTAGAAAAATGGGATGATAAAATTGGTTCTATAGATATTCATAGTCAATAACCTTGAAGATAACCAGTTACTGATGACTAATTTTTCTTTTCAGGAGTTTGAGAAGGGTCCCTCAAAAAGATGATGAATTCTGACAAAGATCTAACTAAAGAAAAGCAGTGCTAACTTGATAATTCTGAGGCTAAATCTAGATGATAACATTATGTTAAGACAGAGCTCCAGATATCTCCAGTTCTATGGCAGCTATGGGTAAATGAGGCAAACTATGGTGTCTGCTTTGGTTTTAGAGATATGGGCGCTAAGGTTTTCAGAAATGGTGATCCACAGAAAATCGTGTAACAAATTTTTATATTTAAAAATGTAGATAACTCTTCAGGCAGATATAACCTGCCCTTGCAATAAGGAAGGTCAAAAATGAAAATGCCAGATTAGAAAATCGCCTACTACGCTGTTTTACTAAACCACAGGTACTTAACTAAGTCCACACTGTTCAGCTGACCCACAGTGCCAAAACCTTAAGCACCACTGTATTAAAATTATTTCATTCCTCCTCCATATTGAAAAAGAGTGATAATATTGTTCCACTTGTCAAAACCCCAATGGGCCTCTCCACCCCTCCTGTCGGTCAGGAGTTGCTAGAGAAAGTGAGTTTTCTTGTACAGGTGCAGAACTAGATTTTACCTCCTTAGTACATTAATATAATTTCTTAAAAAGTCAAGTGCTTGATATGCTCCTTTTCAAGAGAGCTCAAAAACAGACAATTTTCGTTCTCCATGTTCAATTGCCAAAACACTGCTACAACAGTAGCAGGAAGCTAAAATATTTTCAACTACTCTCTCTAAATTTATTTGGGGACACAAAACAGAAATAAAAATGGTACTACACCAAAAATCTGGAAAGTAGCATTCGCAACTTACGCTTTTTTTTGCTGCGATGGTGGTGTTTTTGGTGGCCTCCCTCGTCTTTTCTGTGGTGTAGACTGGGCAGATTCAACTGTACTAGTTTCAGATGTTTCTGCTCTGTTTTGAGGAACACCCAAATTGCAAGGTATCAAATTATAATTAATGCTACAGTTAAAACAAAAAAAGACAGTTTACAAAAAAAGGAACTCACCTTTGTTGTGTTCTTTTTGGTGCCCTGTTTTGTCTGCCTTTTGGCTTCTGTTCCATGTTTTCACTTTGCCTTTCTTCCTCTTCCTCTTCCTCCTCCTCCGCTGTTGGTGCTGCTTTCTTTCTTCCCCTTTTAGATGACTTTGCTACTGGTTCTTCCTTTGGCGTACTCCCAGCTGTTGTTTTAGGAGGTCGCCCTCTTCTTCCTTTCTTTGGTGGACTATTTTGTTCATCTTCACTTTCTAAAGCATCTTCCTTTAGCCTCTTTTCCTCTTGCCACTGTGGCTCATCAGACTCGGAAACAACTGCAGTTCTCTTCCTCCCCCGCTGACTACCTCTGAGTTTCTGTTCTTGACCCAATTTACTCAGGTCATCTAAACCCAACTTTTCTTCTGAGTCAGTGAGGGCTGCTTTCTTTCTACCTCTGGGCTTCTCTATCTCCGACTGGAAAAAAGAAGGAGTTCTCTCTTTAGTGAAAGCTTTTACTGATTATATTTTAATAAATGCATTTAAAAGATGCACTGAAAAATAAGTTATAGCAAGTCTCCCCTAGCAATAAAATTGTGCAGATGTGTACAGTTAATAAAACATTGCAAAAATACTTGTTATCCCAATGTTTAGTAATAGTGTATGGCTGAAGACATACTGCTTATCCTCCCCACATGTGCACAAACAGACCATATTTTGACCACCCACTAAAATACAAGGGGGCCATCCCAAGAATAATAATATTACATCAGTAACAAATATTAATTTCTATTTTTTCTATAATTCTGTGGTACATTCATTTATTTTCCCAGGGGTTCCTAAGATATTGCACCACTTTAATAAAATGGTTGCTAGTTTCTCCAAGCAGGCAAAAATCCAGGTCATTTACTGAATAAAAAAAATCTTTTAGCATCACACAACCTGGGACAACCCACTCCAGAACAATGACAGAAAATTAGTAGAGATGAATCCAAAATAGAAAAGGTAATAACATCAGAGATTGCGTCTCTGAAAATGGTTTCTAAAAAATCCAGTTACAATAAATGGGATATTGTTTAAACTGCAAGTATTTTGTGAACAACCAAACTTCATTTTTATACTGTACTACAATTTTGGCAAACTATCAGGTATTCTAAGTAGTAAACTCATGAATTAGAATTATTTTTGATGAAAAAAGAGATAGAAAAGTTTACTACCACGAAGTGAAAAGATTGAATTACTTGAGCTATTTTAGAAACAGAAGTTGTATAATTACAGCTAGTCACATGATGATAACTTCTCTAAGGCTAATTTTCTGTGTCTGTAAAAGTATACCAGATTTTAAATTCGCTTTTAAAAATTTTCTAAACGCGTCTAAATATATGTTTTGCTCAACTCAAAATTGGAAACAAAATTTTCACATCCCTTTTCTCAGCTTTACCACAAGTTTTGGGATTCAATGACCATAAGAACACCTGCTGTGGACCGTAAGAAAATGTGCTATTCACACACCTGTACTCTCTCTTTACCACAAGAGGCAAAATGAAACACAAACCAACAGTGACCAACCTCTGACCTTGAGCACTGGATTCAAGCCTGATCTAGCACAAGGTCACACTGTCTGGAATGGCTCCCCACAGATTTGAAAATCTGGCAGCAAGGGACCGCCAGTTAATGCTGCCACCACTCCTACCAAATTTCCACAGCCCTCGGGGCCAGATATATTTCCACAAGCCGGATTTGACCTGTGGGATGGAGACTGAGTACCACTGTCTTAAACTATTGCTCATTAACCAGCTCCTCCAGAATCCTGGTCCCTCCTCTTGACAGTACCCTGTAAATCTTAGAGAGTCTTATAGCAGAAAAAATGTATTCGGTTAGTAACACAAAGCAAAGAAAAATCATGCAAGTTGTGTGACATCTCTCCTATATAGTTCCATTTCACATAATAATACCTCTTTGGCATCACTGAAATCATCTTAGTTCCATGTAACAGCTAAAATTTACAAAAAAAAACCCTTTTACTTAATAGATGTGCCATGCTAAAAGGTGCCATGCTAAAATACTTGTTTAACATTCAGTTAGTTAAGTGAAAAGGCAGCAATACAAAGAAGCTGCTCACCCTTACAAGATCAGAGTCGTCCCTCTTGTCATTCTTCTTTCCAGGTAAGGGTGATGCCATTGTGAAATCTTCATTTTCACTGTGGTCCATTTCAGTACTGTCAAGCCTATCAACCAAAAACGTTTATTATTTGGGAATGTTATATGTTATTCTATGTTTACATTTAAATTGTTAAAATGACAGCAGCCTTGTTTGCAGATATATTGTACATAGGAGAATTTAAGCACAATTTTACTTCTAGCCAAAGTACGGAAGTAGGTAATTCCATGATGAATAAACTTGCAATATTATTTAAGTGCTTCTGTTTTTCTTATTTATTTTTATTCCCTTGGTATTTTCTCCCAGCTACTGAAAGAAAGGGACTAAATGATGCGAATGCCTGAAAGAATAGGAAATTTTACTCTGATTTGGGAGGGGTTGTGGTTTTTTTTTTTTTAACAAGCATGTACTGCTGGAAGCAACTTGGAGCGCATAGTTAAAAAAAAATTACAGACCGTCTTCCCTTCCTCTTCTTGATTCAGCCATAAAGGCATCATACACAGCTTTTTCTCCCACTACTAAAGATCCTAATCAGGTCAATATCAAACAAGTAGTTCACTTCAGAATCAAGCAGAATTCAACTGCAAGTACAGATGCTAAAAAGATGCATTTTCACACTGGAAAACTTCACAACTCGTTTAGTCTTTAGCAGGTTGTAGAACTATGAAACAGCTGCTCAGCGGATTGCCGCAACTTTTATTTTAAAGGGTGCCACTTCTCCAATCAGCTGGAGCACAGCAGTCATCCTCCATGGCTGACTGGAGAAGCAGTACCCTTTAAAATAAAAGCTGCAGCAAGCAGCTGGAGCACCTCAGTAGTCCTGTGCAGCTGCTTAGCTTTATATACCTCCAGCTAGTTCACAAACCCTCATGTTGTACTGGAGTTAAAATGTTAACCTGACAGCGAATACAAGTTCTCCTGTAACTTCTCAAACCATAAAAGAGGTAACTGAATACTTGTTGCTTGACAATAACATTTAAGTTATTTTAAAGGAATATGAAAGTTATAGATAATTTTAAGATTGCTCACTAATTAAGGGGACATTTTTTTCTGTTACTTGCCTAAAAGATATTGGGGCAGACTATTTAATTCATGGGCAAAAATACCATGCTACAAGACACAGCCCATAACAGATACTGCATCTTACTAGTGAAAAAATAAAATCTAACTTTTTTTTAATTGTATTTTTAGCAAATAGCATACCAAATAAGAATTCAAGACACCCCTGTTCTATTCCTAAACTCTGCAACTGTGACTGAGGGCAAGTTGAATTACCTCTGTGCCATAATTTCCCCATCTGCACAGTAATATCTTTTCTGTTAGCAAATATACAAACATCACCAATATGGGTGGAGTTACAGACATTATGGAGTAGGGGTTGACGTTGTTTACTTAGACTTCAGGAAGGCCTTCGATACGGTATCCCACCCCCTACTGGTGAACAAGTTAAGAGGCTGTGACTTGGATGACTACACAGTCTGGTGGGTGGCGAATTGGCTAAAGGGTCATACCCAGAGAGTTGTAGTGGATGGGTCAGTATCAACCTGGAAGGGTGTGGGCAGTGAGGTCCCGCAGGTCTCGGTCCTTGGACTGATACTCTTCAACGTCTTCATCAGCAACTTGGACAAGGGAGTGAAGTGTACTCTGTCTAAGTTTGCGGATAACACAAAACTGTGGGGAGAAGTGGACACACCAGAGGGCAGGGAACAACTACAAGCAGACCTGGACAGGTTGGACATGTGGGCAGAAAAAAACCAGAATGCAATTCAACAAGGAGAAATGTAAAGTGCTGCACCTACACCTACTGCCTAGGAAATGACCTGCTTGGTGGCACAGAAGCAGAAAGGATCTTGGAGTCTTAGTGGACTCCAAGATGAACATGAGTCGTCAGTGTGATGAAGTCATCAGAAAAGCTAATGGCACTTTATCGTGCATCAGCAAATGCATGATGAACAGAACCAAGGAGCTGATACTTCCCCTCTATCAGGCATTGGTCAGACCGCAGTTGGAATACTGCGTGCAATTTTGCACGTCGCACTTCAAGAGGGATGTGGATAACCTGGAGAGGGTCCAGAGAAAGGCCACTCGTATGGTTAAGGGCTTGCAGGCCAAGCCCTGTGAAGAGAGACTGGGGCACTGGACCTCTTCAGCCTCCACAAGAGAAGGTTGAGAGGCGACCTTGTGACTGCCTGGTAAGTTCATCATGGGGGGACAGAAGGGAATTGGTGAGGCCTCTCTCACCAAGGCGGCCCCCAGGGGTTACAAGAAATAATGGCCACAAGCTAGCAGAGAGCAGATTTAGACTAGACATTAGGAAGAACTTCTTCACAGTTAGACTGGCCAAAGTCTGGAATGGGCTTCCAAGGGAGGTGCTACTCTCCCCTACCCTGGGGGTCTTCAAGAAGAGGTTAGATAGGCATCTAGCTGGGGTCATCTAGACCCAGCACTCTTTCCTGCCTATGCAGGGGGTCAGACTCGACGATCTATTGAAGTCCCTTTCGACCCTAACATCTATGACTCTATGGAGAGTAGGATAAGGATTCAGAATTACCTTGATAAACTGGAAAAAATAATCCATACCCAGTCCCCTCTCTCCTCCTTAAAATCTAAAACAATCAAATGAACTTCTTTACTGTCAGAGCTCCCAGACTTGGAACAGACTGCCGCCATAGGTGGTGCAAGCACCTACTATGGACTCCTTTAAGAGTCAATTGGACATTTATCTTGCTAGGATCCTGTGACCCCAGCTGATTTCCTGCCCCTGGGGCAGTGGGCTGGACTCAATCTTCCGAGGTTCCTTCCAGTCCTAATGTCTAAGAAATAAGGGCAATTGCAAGTATAAATACAAATTGGGGAAAGACCACCTGCAATACTGTACAGAAGGACCTGGGAGTTACAGTGAACCATACAATTATTATAAGCCAACAGTGTATTGTTCCTGTGCAAAAAAACAGCATATGCTGCATTAAAAGAAATACTGCTTTCAAGTCAAGTGAAAAGATCCGTGCATTTTATTCAGCACAGGTGAGGCATCACTGGGAGTAGCGTGTCCAGTTTTGGGCACCACACTTCAAGAAAGTTGTGAACAGATCGGAAAGAGTCCAGCATAGAGCAAAGACAATGATTAGAAGTCTGGGAAACATGCCTTAGGAGTAAAGGCTGAATCAAATGGCCTTATTTAGTCTGGAGAACAGAACTTGAAATACCTGAAAGGTGGTTATAAAGATGATGAGGGAGAAAGCCTATTCTGTGTGGCTGCAGTAGACAAGAGAAATCAATGATCTTAAAGGACATCAATGAAAATTTAGATTGGCTATTAGGAAGAACTCTCTCACTGTGAAGGTGGTTAAGCACTGGAACAGACTACCCACAGAATAAACTGAGTCAGTGGGCAGTAAGGTGGCAGATGAAATTCAATATAAATGCATGCAAAGTAATGCACATGGGGAAAAATAACCTCAAGTATGCATGTACAATGAAAGGCTCAGAGTTCAAAATTACCACTCAAGAGAAATCTTAGGGGCACTATTCAATAAAAACAAGTCTTACTATTATAGTGGTAGTCAAAGGGGTAAAAAGAATGCTAGGAAACATTTAATGGGAATGGAAAATAAAACGTAAATAATTATCATGTCATTGTATAAATTCATGTGCTCACAACTGTGCTCCAGGCTGCTCCAACTCAAATAGATAAATTAAAACTTGAAAAGATACAGAAAAGAGCAAGAGAAATGATTAGGACATGGAAGGACTTCTATGTAAGGAAATACTGAAGAGTGTAGAGTCAGCTTGTAAAAGGCAACTGAGAGGGAACATGATGGTTATGTAAAATTATAAATAGTCTGGAAAAGGTGCATAAAATTCTATTATTCATTTTATAATACAAGAACTAAGAACACTCAATGGAAGCATAGGGCAAAACATTAAAAAAAAGCAAAAGAAAGTACTTTCCTTTCAAAATGCAAAACACAGTTAACTTAAGCAAATCTTGCTACAGGATATCGTGGAGACAAGCAATGTAACTGGGTTCAAAAAGGATCAGAAAAATTTATGGAGAATAGATCTACCTGGGGCTATTAAACTTAACAGTCGCTGATATAACCTCAGGTACCTAAACCTATGGCTGCTGGTAACTAAGAAGATCTGATAGGAGTATGAAAGGACAGATTCTCAGTTATGTACTATTTGACATTTTCATTAACGACTGGAAGAAAACCAAATCAGTTATAAAATTCACGCATGAGTAAGCATTAAATGATGAATCAGACAAACAACTACAAAAGAACAATTACTTGGAAATGAAATGCTCGCTAAGCTGGACAAAAACAAACAATATGCATTTTAACAGAGCTAAATATAAGTTACACATGTATGAACAAAGTATTTAAGCCACGTGCACAGATTGGGTGGTGGAGGAAAGCTTCACCCTAGGAAGCGGCAACCCTGGAAAGATTTGGGGATCATAACAGATACTTTAAAAAGGTTAATAGAATCTTTGTCACTATAACTAGGGGAATTTCAAACAAGGAGAGGAAGGTTACATTATCCATGTATTTGGCTGTAGTGGATTGTCATATTGTGTTCAGTTTTGCTGTCTGCAGTTGAAAAACATTTTTGATAAATTGGAGAGGTTTCAATAAAGAGCCATAAGAATGACTAAAGAACTGAAAAAACATGTCTTTAGTGAAAAGATGCCATGAGCTTGATTAATTTGACTCATCATAAAACGTTATGGGATATTTTGATCATAGCCTAATTACCTACAAAGGGGACAAAACTCTGATAAACAAGCTTTCAAACTAGTAAACAAAAAGTAAAAACACAATGGCTGGGAGCTGAAGATCTAAAATCTCCAACTAGAAATATGGTGCTTTTAATAGGGAAGGTAATTAACCATCAGAAATAAAGACTGGATGTTGTTCTAAATCAGTGGCTCTCAACCTTTTTCCTACAAGGACCCTTTTGCAAAGATCCATTGCCTGCCCTGACTCTCACGTCCTGGCCCTGCCAGTGCCCGACTCCCAGTCCTCTGCCCTCCCCTCCCACCCACGCTGGTGTCCTTCACTCCCAACCTGCAGCCCTTCTGCCCCCCAACCCTGCTAGTGGGGCCCCCAGCTGCCCCCGTCTCACTCTGGCCAGTGTGGTGACTGGCATCTCTGGCTCATGCAAACAGCAGCAAAGCAACTCCAGTCCTGGCATGGGCTAGAGGGAGGAGGAGAGGCCTGTGGCATACCCCACTGCCCTCGGCTGGGGCTGCTGTGCCATGCCACAGTCTGGTCATGGCCCCTCCTACCCCCTGAGCAGGACCTCCAGCCACCCCACCCACATGAGCATGGGTACCGGTCCCAGTGCTGCTAGCCTGGTCACACAGCTCTACCACCCCATTCTCCCGCTGGAAGAGGCAGCCACCTTCCTGCTGTCCCTCTGCCCTGCGGCAGCTCACAACCCTTTGAAATATTGTTGTGACCCACTTCTGAGTCGCAACCCATGGGTTGAAAAAGTTCTAAATATCCTTTAGTTCAAATGAGAATTAACTCAGAAGTCCTCCACTCCAGTCTGTTTCAACAAAGGAGATCAGTTTACATGATTAAATTCAGACATTATAGGCCAAAAGTATGTGGATGGCCATGCTGTCAACTGCACAAGGTTGATGGAAACATTGGATCTGTGACTTTTATTTTACACAGTACCATCATATGATCTGGGATTCCTTTCAATGCAATATTCTGGACTGCTTTTTCATTTTTTCCTTCCTAATTTTGGCTTGGTTACACAAGCATGGTTGTTATTCTGGATTTACAGCAACATAAAACAACAGAATTATGTCCAGCAATTTAAAAATATATAGAAACCCTTGCTGCTTCATTAAAAATACTTGAGCATCGAAGATGCATTGTTGTATACCAACCTCCCTTTGATCCTTCCTGGAGAGCTTGGATTTGAACTGCTGCTAGCATTGCTTATAGTTTCCATTCGTGAAGATTTGGATTGAGATTGCTTGCCTGCTGATGAAAGAGGCTTATTAACTGCTCCAAGAACATTGGCTGCTTTGGGCTGAAACCAAAAATATAGATTTTATTTTAAGCTACATATTAGTATATTAATATCTAGTCTGAAACAACACATACCGTGCTTAAAATCTTCACATAAAACAGATGCACATTCTGCAGTTGCAATGCCTTAATTACATGGTGCAGCTTTAAAAAAACAGTTAAACATAAAAGTTATAATAGAAGCCAGATAGAAGTTGGTAGAAATGATAAATTTCCATGACAGTTGGATAGAGTAGGAAGATGTTCACAGAAGAAAAATGTAGAATTGTAATTTTGATTCCATGGGAATTTTGCCACTAACTTCACTAAGGTTAGAATTTCATCATTCTTGCCAAACTTTCCAAGCATGAGCAGACTGCAAATTATACATTTATAAATACCTTCAGCTCCTATGGATTTTAAACAAGTTTGAAATGTCTGGGTTATGACTGAAACCAGACATCAAAACATATCAAAGAACAAATTAATTCTTGCTCTTAGCCTCCCTTCTATACATGCAGGTAAAGACACAATTGGAACTAATTCACAACCCACACAATTGCACCTCCTGCCATGCTCCACATGCATGGCATGAGGTGAGACAGCAAGATCATGCATTTGAACCAGTTGTGCTTTATTGCTAGTCTAGGAGCCCAATCCTGGGCTCCTCCTGCATTCACAAAAAGCAGGCTCCTGCAGCTGGGAGCCTCTTGCTGACGGGGCTTCCAGTTGCAGGAACCACATGCAGCCAAGAACTGAATCCACACCTACTGTGGCTCTTGGTCCAGGCTGAGCCACATACACACAGCTGAAACCAAGAGCCCTGCAGCTGATGGTCTTGGGCCCAGCTGCACCCCACTTGTAGCTAGGACTGAGAATACCATACTTGACTGAAGCACCCTGCAGCTGGGAGATCACAATGGCTGGAGGTGACAGCAGCTGTGATCTCCCAACCACTGCCTGGAGGGCCCAGGCAATCCTGCAGCTAGGGGAGAGAACTGGCCATGATCTCCCAGCCCCTGCTGTTCTTCCCAGTGGCTGGGAGATGACAGCAGCTGCAATCTGTCAGTCACAGGATTACATACATGTGCAAATTAAAGTGGACTAGAAACTAGCTATAAAGTTATTACACATTTTCAAATAATTTTACAGCTGGATGGACCTTTTTAAGGTGTGATAGTTAAATCTGCACATCTAGATATAACATGTAGAGAAGGTATTACAAATCAAAGTATAATTCATAGTAGTTCGGGGTCAGAAGGGACCTGAACAGATCATCTAGTCTGACACCCTCACTCCCTCCCCCTCCCCCGGGTTGGAGCACACACTGGGATCACATGACCCCAGACAGGTGTTCATCCAGCCTCTTTCTGAATTTACCCAAGGTAGGAGCAAGGACCACTTCCCTAAGAAGTTGGTCCCAGATCCTAGCCACCCTGACAGTGAAACAGTGCCTCTCTCACATCTCTAACAAACCTATTCTCCAGCAGCTTCTGGCCATTGTTCCTTGTCACCCCAGGTGCTGCTGGGGGGAGGAATAAGGCCCTTCCTATTTGCTGCTGATCTCCCCTAACAAGTTTGTAGGCAGCCATCAAATCTCCCCTGAGCCTCCACTTGCTGAGGCTGAACAGGTTCAGGTCCCTCAGCTTCTCCTCATATGGCCTGCCCTGTTGCCCTCCAGCCAAGCGGGTGGCTCTTCTCTGAACCCTCTCAAGGCAGGCCACATCCTTAAAGTGTGGTGCCCAGAACAGGACGCAGTACTCCAATTGTGGCCTGACCAATGTCACAGAGGGAGCGTATCACCCCTCTGGACTGGCTTGAGATGCATCTTTGGATGCACAACAAGGTGCAGTTGGCTTTGCTGGCTGCAGTCTGGCATTGGCAGCTCATGTTCATCTTGGAGTCAATAATGATTCCAAGATCCCTTTCTGCCTCTTTGCTCACAAGGTGGGGAGCTCCCCAGCTTGCAAGTATGCTGTGGATTCTCTCTCCCCAGGTGCAGCACTTTGCATTTATCTACATTGAATCCCATCTTATTACCATCCGCCCACTTCTGTAGTCTGTCTAAATTTGATTGTAGCCTCTCTCCCTTCAAGTATGCCTACCTCTCCCCACATCTTGGTGTCATCGCAAAACTGGACAATGTGTTTTCCATCCCCCGTCCAAGTCACTGATGAAGATGTTGAATAGTGTAGGCCCTGGGACCAAGCCCCGGGGAACCACACTATTCACATCCCGCCAGGTTGAGTACAACCCATCCACCACCACTCTCTGGGTGTACCCTATCAGCCAATTTTTGATCCATCCAACTGTGTAGGCATCAATGCCACAATCGCTCATTATTTATTAATGAGAATCATTATTTATTAATGGGGGTGAGATAGTGTGTCAAGGGCCTTCTTAAAGTCCAGAAAGACTGTCCACAGTGACACCATCATCCAGGGATTTAGTTACCTGGTTATAAAAGGCCATCAGGTTGGTCTGGCAGGACCTGCCTTTGATGAACCCATGCTGATTTCCCCTAGGCATGATCTCTCTCCCCTGCTGGCTTCTCACAGATGTGATCCTGGATAATTATTTCAAGGATTTTCCCCAAGACAGTAATCTTTCATTACTGGACCATTTGCTATTAAGCCACTCTTACCCAACTTGACCAAAATTATTAAGAAACTGCATAACAAAACTTTTTTCAAGACTCCTGTACATTTCTTTTATCAACATAAGGCATATATATAACAGAGATGCTGGTTATGTTTTCACAGTTTGGGCTGGACTGAGTTCCATACTTAAAGAAATTATTTACCTTACGTGTATATAAAAAAAAACACAGCATGCCCCCTCCAAAATTCACTATTTAGTTTGGAATATTGAACAAAGCTTTCTGAGAATTCATAAATAAATCTGATTTAACACTAACCCAAATGGGTCTTTTGAAAATGTAGTAACTTCCCAACCCTTTCTTTCCTGAATGATCTCAGCAGCGAAACATGTTCCTTAAATTTTTCATTAAAAAAAAATAATTAAAATCTAGCATAGACAATACTTAATTGCAACTGAATTCCTGAATAAGTCAGCCAACACTATTAATATGTGATTATAGACAGGTCTAACTTGGGTCATTCTTAATTGTGCTATGCCATTAAAGAGTTTACAACCAATCATCGGGTGAATTTGAAGGTTGCAATTCTCCCTTTTTTAAGTGGCATAAGATATAGGACTTGTGTCAATAATTCTTAGTAGCAGGATCCTTGGCATCCATTGTAATTGATTCATGACTAAAGGTTCTATGGCTGCTAGTTATTTTGGGCATTGGTGTCTTGGCATCATGGTGCAAGGTGGAGCACTGCTAGGGAGAGCACAAACAGGAATGCACAAAAAGCCATTAAAGCACAAAGATTGTAGAACTCAGGGACTCAACTGAGCTGCAATCTTAGACTGGAATGTAGTGCTAGATTCCCAAAAGAGGTTCCATTCCTTAAAAAACAGCTTTCTTAGTGTCTGATAAAGAATTACAATTTTACTATTATAAAATTAGTAGCAAATGGAAAAGGAAATTCTCAGTTTCCAGGTTCATAACAGTAACATGAAGAGTTAAAACTTTAGGAGGAAATTTTAATTATCCTAAAAGCAAGAACTGCTAGCTCAGGACAGTCGAACCCCTTTCTCTAACAATAGTGCATTATGTAGCGATGATGAACAATTATGATGAATGCATTATAGCTTAGTTGGTCCCAGATTTAAGAAAGACATATCCCCTTTGTTGTTTCTTTTTTCCTCACAGGTGTTCTCTATACTAAGACATATTTCTTTATTTTTGTTTTGAATTCGCTAATACCCAATAACTAATGAAGAAAATTGCAGTAAAGAAAATTTGCTCGTAACAATCTCTAAAGCAATGCAAGGACACATTCTACTTTTTCAATAAACCAAACTATTGCAGTATTTGCATTCACAGTGTTAAAACAGCAGGCACACAAAATGACATCAACAGAATAAACTGTTTGTTTTCCCTGCACTTAGTTTAGTTAAAAGTCTGTTTTTAAAACCTATATATGAAAGTTTTAAGATTTTAATTAAAAGACTGAGATTTGTGTATCAATTTGCAGGAGAGAATTTTTTTACAAGTTAACTTTTAACATCTGTACTTCACAGCACATTATTTCCAGTTAATTCCTCATATAGTTATATTTTTCTGTGAAAAGGTTTTCGGATTCCTACATTGTTTACCCAACACATTTTCCAAAACATTTGGTGAATCTTTGCAGCATCAGTTCGTTACTACCTCTCAGCCACCCCATTTGTTAGCTAGCTACTCTTCTTTCAACTTTTCATTTTTATTTTCTAAAAATGCAAATTCTTGCAGCAAATGCCAAGCCTTCTTTTGTGCACGTATAGCTTTTACCTTAGGAGGAAGGTTAGTGGAAAAATAAATCATAAAACAAAACATACCTTTCCAGGAGTGAAAAAAGATTTCATTTCTGGAGGAAGATAATTTTTCGTGTTACTGAAATTCTGTAAGCAAGAGAAAAAGATATCAACAAACAAATTAGGAGGGGAGGGAGAAAATATATTTGATGTTACACTAACATTTTTAAATATCTGAAATTCTTTAAACCAGTGATATTTCTGACCCCAATATTAAAAACACAGAACATGGAATGACCTGAGATATTACTGAAATTATTATTATTAAAAAGAATAAGTTACAGAGCTATTTAAATAAGACTCAAAATTACAGTTGTATATTCGACTCTTCAATGCAGTTTGACTTGCAAAATAATCCATTTTGAACCCCAAATTATACCTTGTCAGGTTGAGTGAAATATCGGGCTGGAAGAACAGGATCTTTAGGGGATTCCAAACTGTATGTTGTACTTTTTGACATAATGATATTCATTGCTACATCACAAACTGTGTAGAGTTTCTGCAAATTACAAAATAAAAACTATATAACATCCTAAGGTTAAAAATGGTACATACAATTAACTGCAATTCTTTTTAAACTATTATTGCATCTGTGCTGACCACTGGTAATGATTATCATCCACTGACAGCTCTCTTTAACTGTTAAAGTGCTCATACATTCCCACAAAAAAAGGATGTTAAGTACAACTATTAACACAAATACTTTTTTTTCCCCACACACAAGAAAGGACTAGTCAGAAGTGAGTTTTCGTTAACGTATTTTAATATGCAAAAAGCACATTGCCTATTTTCACTAATAAAGACCACCACACCAGAAGAACTTTTCTCTTTCCAATAGATATGCAAAGCATACCAAATTCTTGTAAATTCCACGAACACAAAACCTTATTGTTGATTTGATACTTCTTCTGTGCAACTATAAATACCTGCTTTGGATCAATCCTCACATAGTTACTTAGAATATACCTCTACAGCCCAGTGCATCATTTAGATACCCTAGTTACCTCCAAAACCAGAAACAGTATACCCGAGTTAACATACCTATATTGTGGACTCAAGTTAATATTATGCATTGCAATGGATTGTGCTATGTAGTCACACCAGTTCATTTTGAGCACTGTCCTGTATTATGTAGACATGCATTTAATGCGGAGAAGCTCAAAGTATGGACATACGAACAATTTACTGTGGAGAAACAGGGGGCAAGGATTTACACTATAACAGCAGCTCCATGGTAGCAGCCTATACGTCCATTCTTAGCACACTATCGTTTTAACTTCCATTTACTGCAATTAAGCTCTCATTGAAAGAAGGATTAAATTTGAAACCATTCTTTATACTACCTTGCAATTCTTTTGTATTACTGCAAAGGAGAAAACCCACCACCTTACAAAGCTTAACTTTAAACCCATATGTATTTTATGCATATATGAAGGAAGTATTTGATGGAAGATAATACTGAAACAAAAGTAAAATAGAAAAACCAGAGACGTTCCTGTAATTATTCCACCTAGCTTGTAAAGAAATTAGAGCTCTAGGCTAGGGACAGACATTACACATAAACTGGTTTAAGTGATCAGAAATTGGTTTAAACCTGTAATAAAACAGATGTTCAGTGCGCATAAACAAGTTTCAAAATGGGTGGAACTGGTTTAAAGATAAACCTGGCTGGATGTAGTATCAGACTTAACTGATTTGAGTGAATGCAGTTTATGCAATGCCTGCCCCTTCCTGGTTTAAGTTAAACCAGACTCTCCCAGCATCCTGGCATGCTCTTTCAGTCGAGTTCTCTGCTCCAGACAGCAGAGCTGGTCCTGCCCCTGTTTCCTTGCCAGAGCTCCAGCAGAGACTGCATGTACATTGGGGTCTACCTGGCTTCCTCCTTGCCCCACCCCTCCTTGCTGCTCAAGCAGGGATTTCCCCCACCCTATTTCCCACAGCATGGACTGCAGCCTTACAAACCACAGGCACGTGGTATGCTATCTAATGCTGAGAGGTGCCTGTGTCTCCAATTTCACTGGGACAGCCAGATAGAACAGTGTCCACCTTTGGGCTTTTTGGAGCTAATCAACAGGTCAGCTGGTAATTCCTTGCTTGGAAAAAGCTGTTTAAGAAGAGCTCAAACTAATGGAGAGAGGCTGTCGTTTTGATGACGGGGTGATAAACACTGCTAACAGCACCCTGTTGGTTTGCTTACTTGTCATTTTGCTGCAGACAGTATGAAGAAGCAAGGAGGAAGATTGAAAAACTCCATATCATCAGATGCATGCACTGCACACACACCCTTTGCCTCAGTACTAGATGGGGGCTGGCAACACTCCCGCCTCTTGAGCAGCCAGTGGGGAAAAGCCTGGGATGGTGCAGGCAGACCTCCCTAATCAGAGCATCCTGCCTGGGCCTGGCCATGCCTCCCCTCAGCTCAGCTCTAGAGAAGGGACAGCTGTTCTAGCACTTCCCCAGCTTTTAGCCTGAGCCACTGCAGGCATGTGCCTCAATAGCCTCAATCCACAGAGAATATCCGTGCAGATACAAACCGGTTTAGCCTAGACAGGCTAGACTAACATGCAAAGGTTGACTCAGTTCAGGATCAGGCTTTTTGAATGTCTGTCCATAGCCCTACTGAAATCCAGTAAAGTAACAAGACAGTTGCCACCATATAGAACATCCAATGCCATCAGTATAGTTGTACAATATACGCACCTCCACACACATAGCCCCCAAACCATTTTAAAATAAATGAAAAATGTCTGTTTTCTGACAGAATTGGAATTAAAAAAAGAAAAAGCAGCATGCAGTAAAAAGCACGTACTTCATTCATTTTGGGATCATCTGGTCCTTGAGCATCTTTTGTCTGTTTAATGTTTTCCACCATTTTTCTGATAAATGCATGACTATTATTCTCATTTTTAGCCATCAATATTTCCAGTATGAACCACAGGCATCTAAGGGGAAAAAAAATTCTTCATTAAACTGCAGATGAAAGCCTCATTTGAAAATACAATTTACTTTGGCATGGATTCCTCCACCAAGCAGTTTGGCTTTTAGGAATGAATTCATCTGTTATAAAGATTTGCTAAAGAAGTTCGGAAGGATTGAATGAAAATGAAATAAATGAATGAAAATGAGAAAACAAGAAGAACGTTTTACTTATAAAAACGCACTGCCAATGCAATTGAGCAAAATAGAGAAATTGGCTAGAGACATTTACTATTTTCACTGCATTTAAGAAAATAATTATGTATTGGACAGTTTATTTTATTATCCAACCTTAAAGGTTATCATAGACCATCTCCCAAAATAATGTAAGATCATAGTAAACATGAAACATCCAAATATTCATATACAAGGAAATAGCCTTACTCTTTAATGTCCTTAAGTTGTTCGATATCCTGGAGTTTGACATAATCTGGGTCATGTGCCAGCAGGTGGATAGTATAAGGAACAACATATTCTGGCAGAAGTGACAACAGTTTTTCTAAAAGCATAGAATAAAGAAAAACAAATGTGTTACAAAACATACCTTCAAGAATGTGTTTTACCATTAAATATTGCTCTTTATTTTTTTTATATCAACCAGCTGAATAAAGCTTTGGTGGCAATAAAGAGGAGTTACTTTGTGGTTACTGTGGTTCTTTAAAGACACTCTCAGCATGGATGCTTTATGAATCTACAAGCATCACACAGGGCAACAATTTGTGGTTTGGTTTGGTTTGGTTTGGTTTGGTTTGGTTTGGGGGGGGCAGTTAGAACTATGTTGAGGCAAACTGTTTGTACAACTTGTGTCGCCTCAAACTTCTACTCAAAGGGGCACAAAAAGCAGGGCAGTCACAACTCTCCCTCGGTTTCCTTACAATTTAAAGCTCATGTTTCACAGAATTCCAGAAGGAGGGATGGAAGATCAGTGTAGGATCTACACTGTCTGTCACATCTCAAAGACATTTAGTTACTATAGCATAAACACCATTCATTTGATACTGTCAGTCAAACTCTGGGCTGATAGGTGACTATAAAGTAGTAACATGCAATCCAACATTCAAGCAAATAGTTGCAACTACTGTAGGTCAGGCATTCTAGGTGTGAGAGGTTTGCCTTGATATCTGCAAACAGGTCTAACTGCCAAAGCTGCCAATATGCAAATATTATAACAATCCAAATCTCATCCTGTATGGTCATAAATAGCATTCTGGGAAAATAGGAGTCCACAAGATTCTTGTTCCCATCTTTGGCCATTTTCACAGGGCCTAAAGCCAAGTTGCAGAAGTGTGGCTGAGGAGAAGGCCCCAAAGTCTGTTTCTGAGTGACCGAAGAATGAACTTTTGTGGATGTGACAACCAGCTTGGTCAGCAAAGTAAAGGAAACAAGCAGTATGTCCAACCAAACCAATAAAGAGATCCAATTACACAGAGCACAAGGTCTGAAAAAAGACATTATAATGAAAGACCATATATTTGGATTATCTAATGTACCATACCATAGCTTTGGCTTATAGTAATTTATATAACCAAAATGTATTAGGTACTTTTTTCTTTTTTCACTATAATAGATATATTTTTGTTTAGAACCTTAGATAAGTTGTTTGTAAACAATACTTTTTTTTTTTTTTTTTAGAAAACCATCAATTTTGAGGAAAAGAAAAACAGAATGATAGCAAGCAGTAGTTGATAATGGTGAAGGAAGGAAATAAGGCATTCTCCACTGCAAAAGTGCAATTTTCATAGAAACAAATTCCAACTGACACCTTTCATCTGCACAAGAAAACTGGTTCAGTCCAGTTCCAAAAGTTACAGTGAAACAAAGAAATGTAAATAAAAGCAATCAAAGATCATTTATTAGACTATTAGAGAACCAACCATATATAAATGTGGAATATGAACAAGGGGGAGTTTTAGTGAACTCAGCAAATTTAAGACCTGTTGCCAATCTGTATGTCACCCTCTCTCCTCTCTCGAGTTTCCCCAGACAGTATAGGGGAGAATCTATGTTGTGCTGTCACAGGTAGAAGACAGACAGACTTTGAGATAAGGGTTTGTTTTTGTGTTTTAAGGTGTGAGCAAATAAATGTCAGGCTGTAGACCTGTTTTGGCCTCTCTTATCAGTAGCCAACCTGCAAGGTAAAGTGTAATCCAGGTAACACTATCAGAAACAGGCACATGGCAGGGAGTATGGACTCATCTCTTCTGCAAAATCAAAGACTTGGCATTACCCAGTCTTATAACAAAAGGTATAGTGGGGCACCACAGCCAGCAAATTATTGGGCCTAGAATGGATTTTTGTTAAGACTTCTCACAGATCAGTGGGGAGGGGGGTGACCTTTTTGGCCAATGTACCATAAATCAGCCGATCCCTTTCCCTACCAGATATCTGCTTCTCTGCTTTCTGCTTCTTGTCCTCTCTGCCACCATACTGCCTGTCTTCTTACCAAATTGGCATGTGCCACACACAGAGGCTACCTGTGTCACTTGTGGCACCTGTTCCACGTGCTGGACACTCCCACTCCTCCCCGTTACAGTTACAGTAGTGTGCGAGTGATATTGTAGCCATGATGGTCCAGAAATTATACAAGAGGCAAGCATTTCTTAGGGTGACATCTTGCATTCAAAAGCATGCTGAGATTTTAATGCTATTGTTGGGAGGAGATGAGAGCGCCAGATTTCTAAGTCATGTATGAAAAAACCCATTTGACTCAAATATCTGCTGCCAAGATGTTGAAAATATTTTGATTTCCAATTTAATGTGTTAAATGTATCTGTCAAAAGAACATTACAGGCACACAGTTATTTTAAAATAAAATAACTAGGGTAGACCTAGATTAAATAGAAAATGTCATAAAAAACCCAAGCCATGTCATTAAAAACATTCTTCCTCAGGCTAAAACCACACAAAACACCAGACTCTTCAATATGTCCCAAATGATAAGATATTTGGGATTATTATTAACTTGGGGGAATTCAAGATGTCCAGAGAACACAATTTTAAGTCCCAAACCTGCACATTTAGAGATGGTCAGGTACCAAAGCCTTTTCATATGGTGCAATATGAAAAGGCAATCTCTCAAACATACAGAAACCAAAAGATGGAAGGCTTTAAAGATAAAATTAATACTAGTGTATTTCAAGGTTCGAAGAACAGTGGTAGACCTAGGAGAGCAAAGCATGCTCAAGAACAGCCCGAGTGGGACATGACCCTGTTCTGGTGTACATATGCAATAACGAAGTTTAGGAAATGTATTGTTTTGGCTCAGTGAAGACCTCAGATTGAGAGCTGAATGTTGCCAATGTAGTGATGACTTTACAATTCTAGGTGCATCATTATTTAATGCACAGAGAAAACAGGGCACAGTGGCATCTTAGGGCATTTTAGATATGGAAGTGCTGGAGCGCTGGGTGCTGTGAAAAGCACTCAGTGCTGTGTCGCTTGTAGTTGTATAGGCAGTAAAATGTGTGTTAGAGCTGAGAAAATGGTGGCAACACACTTTTGAACTAGAATACATAGAAGGTGTTTTAGTTTAAAAGCATACCACCACCATTTTCTGCATGCTGACGTGCATTTTGCCAGTTACACAACTGCATGGGTTGCGACGTAGTTTACATCAGCTCACATGTGGAGCAGGCTCAATTAGTTGAGTCTGCTCCAAAGTGGTGGATCTCCGATGCATCGTGGGACAAAAAAATATGTGTATAAATGCCTTTAGAGGCCACCTGGTTTGGAGAGGCCTGATCTTTTGCCTGCAACAACCTACTTAGTCTGTACGTAACGGCAATGCATTAGTATCTGAGAGACATCTTCAAATTAACAAACTTCTATAATGGTCATTTGAGACGAGTCTTCCAACAAACAAGAAATTGCTGAACCATAGGCCTCAAGGAAAAATAACACAGCTGCTCTATTACAGACATCTATCCATTAAAGAGATAGCAATTGTGTCAACAATATTTATAACAGAACCAAATGTACTGGCAACATGGAAAAAAATGGTCTTTTTGCATATTTGCATCAACAGCACAAGCCAGATGTTTGTGTTCAGTATGGTATAAAGACTGCGTCCAGATTCTAATAAGATTACACAGACCAGAAAAAATGGGTCTTTATATTGACTGGCATGTGGGGAGCTTTAAACCAGTCATGGGTTGTCTTGGTTGGCCTTTACTATTAGTTCACATACTTATCTCTCCACCCATTTTTTTTTTTTTTTTTTTAAGGTGGACTACTTTTACATTTCCTGATCTCAACTATACATTTTCCTCTGAAGTTGCTGAAATGAATTTTCAACCTTAAAAATGCTAGCTTTAGAATTTCTTTAAGAAAGTAACATTTTTTAAACATTTCAGAAATTGCTCTAGATGGAGCTAAATGCTCCACAAAATTAAATACTCCCAAAGGCTTTTTATTTCCTTCATCCTTGTCTGAGTGTATGAGAGGCTGCTCTGATAAAAGTCTTAAAAAGCCTGCAAAACACTATCTGAATTTATTCGCCAAGAATAATATTGGACTTGCATTATTTATTAATACTGTACATAGTATTCAAATTGTAAATAAATACATCTTCTTAAATTAGCCCAAAAGTTCAAGTCTTCACTAAACCCAACATTAGAGTTAGTCAATTTGTGGCCAAAAAAGGGCTTACTTGGTTTAACTAAGAACAAGCCAAGAGCCATTAGGAAACTTTCATAGAAATGACACTTAACTGCTCTTGCAAAAATTGCCCTCAACTGTCCCTAGAATAACCTATTTTGAGATAAGTTAATTTATGGACATCTTCATATGGATTTATGGTGTTATTATAAAAAGTGACAAGAAGCAAAACTAGGTTTTGCAACAGAAAGCAAGTTACAGCCTCAACTAGTCTGCCTCTGTAGCAGGGGACTCCTAACTCTGCTATTGGACATGAGCGAGTACAATGCCACAGGGAAGCTAGCTGCAATAGAGTAAGCCTGTTAACAGGAGATAGTCAACAGGTATAGCTTATAAAAAAGGCAGGCCAAAGCAATAAAAGCCTGCTTATTAGGAAACTGGCCCTGAAGACAAGAGATCAGGTGACCAGAAGGGGAAGTGGAAAGGGCTATATATAAGCCTATCCCAGGGCTAGAGTCTCACCCTGGCCCACATCCTGACCAGAGAACCAGCTCTATAGGAAGCAGTATGCAGAGATAAATTATGTTTTCTTTTCCTTTGGGTTTGGGTCAATAGTGCCAGCAGGCCTGAGGAAAGGAGTAGAGTAAGTCTGCAAGGTTCAAGGTGACTATAGGGGAGGAGGAGATGGCCATAAGTGCTGTAAAGGTGGGTGCCAGTGAGGTACCTGACATTGTGGGACTGTGGTCCTAAGGCAAAGTGCAGTGAGGAAGAGCAAGGGGACCAGCACAGTAAGGCAGGCACCCAGAAGGGCTGGAACCCCCCGAAAACGCAAAGAGAGAGAGAGAGCTCTACTCAGGTTAGGGTATGAGAACTGGGTAGACTGGCAGCCTGGTGATGAGCAGGGTGAAACAAGGCACTAAAGGCTGAACGCTGGTTCTCTGAAGGTAGTTTCTTAAAATATGTTAAATTAAGCATCACAACAAGGGAGGTCAGAGGGTGAGGCCATATTGGGAGAGCTGGAGTAGGAGATGGGATATAGTATAGCCACCAGTTCTGTGGCCACCCTGGGAAGCATTACCTATTACACTCTTCATAATGATTCAAAAATATATCAAGGACAGAATTGATATGGCATTTAGGACAAGGAACAGCCCTTTTAGACTTGCACAGAACTGGACAACATAACAGCAAGGGTCAATCACAATTTGAAACAAAACCTTTATGCTATTAAACAGTGAACCAAAATCTATCACTGATACTTCACTAGTAATGCTAATAAGAATCATTCAATTACATTGCAGTATGTGAACAATGCCACTAAATAATCACCAGTTTTAAACTGTTAGCATAAAACTGACCTAAATAGCTACATAACTCACCAAAAAAAATTGAAAAACTTCATTCAGGAACAACATTTAGGAACTATTTAGGAACTCCTAGGTAACAAAAAAATTAGAATTGTAATATTTGCTCTTTCAATGGCTAAGCTTTTAAATGAAATGCATTACAAATTCAAAATCACATTTAGGAACAGAAATGCAGAGCAGATCAGTCAATATTTATACATCCTCTTTAGGGTATGCACTGAAAACTAGGACATTTGTATTTGTACTTGCTAAGAACTACCTCCATTATCATCTTACCGCTAACTGCTGCATGCTGCTTTAGATACTCCCGTCTCACATTTATGTTTTTCACAAGGCACTGCCGAGCATGAGCTCTCCTTTCCTTCACTGGATCTTTTGCACACAGTGCACAAATGGCCATATATTCAAGTGGTAATCGTAGTCTGGAAAGACCTTTGTGGAGCTTCTGAGCAAATATCTGTCTCACTTGATAACACTCATCCTAGGGGCCAGAGTGGGGAGGGAGAGAGGGAAAGAAAGAGCATAAAAATATTTAACTTGTCTAGATATAATACAACCCCCTAGAAGATGAGCATAAAATGTGTGAATAAGGATATCAAGAACATCTTCAGCTTCTTCAGCAATAAAGGCCATCCTACTGGGGGGGGGGGGGAAAGAATCGTTTTTTTTTTTTTTTTTTTTTTTTAAAGAATTCAGTAGGATTCTAATGAATTCATCATGAATAGGAAAACCATTTCAGGGCAAGAGAAATGTTAAATATAGACTACATGGTTGAATGAATTCCCAAAACATTATACCTTAATTCAAAGTATTCAGACACATACCTAAGTAATGAAGCACCTGAGCACTGCCACTGGGACAGGAGCTGCTTGCTTAATTTTAAACACAATTTTAAGGGCCTTGCTTAACCAGGAGCTAAATAAGTACCCTCACTGAAATTATATAGCCTTTATTAGTAGCTTTAAAAAAAAAAAAACAAAAAAAAAAACTACTTAGAGACATAGAAAACCGCCCCCCCCTGCAAAAGTAACCAGTGTTTTACTTTTAGCTCGACACACCCTTGCACAAAGCACAGTGCACGCCCAAAGGAGGGATCATTTGACCCAGCTCCTCAGTGCCTGTATAGCTCTTGGCAAACAAGGTTCTTTGGGTAAATCTGATGTTTATTAAACCAACTATTTAGTCTAATAGTTGGTCTAATAAAAGATATCAGATTTACCCAAAGAACCTTGTCTGCCTATGTCCTTAGACGAACACAGCTACAACCTATATATGCCTGCAACCCTGCACAGCTCTTGCGCTTCAGCAGGGCTTTTTGATGCTTTTATTCAATAACTGATTCAATCAATATCTGATGTCAGCTGCTATATAAAAGCACCAAAAAGTCCTGCTGAAGCAGGTGAGCTATACAGATGCTAGGCGAGCTCAGTCAAACTGACATGATTCCTGTTCTGAATAAGCACTGATTTTTTTTCCCTCTCATCTGTCAGCACTCAATGTGAACATGGAAATTCATAACATTAAAACAGATTTTCATCAAGTCACTGGAAGTATGACCTTAAAGACACAGTAGCAACAGAAGTAGGATGAAGTTTCATTGAATACTTCTATTAGTCACTAAGTATATTAGTCATTTCCAATTTGTGTTACTGATACAATTTGTGCTATTATAACTGATGACAGGTTAACTCTAAGCCAGTGGTGATAAACTGCTTTTCCATGACAGCCTCTGAGGGCTGGATCTGGTCAGTGCTCCTATTCTGGCACCAAAGGTCAGTGCCACAGGGCCCAATCCAGCCATGCAGAGAGGGTAGGAGGCAGCCTGACTCTGATGATCCTGATGCTTGCACAAGGGGGAGGCGTTTGTGTGTTGCGGGAGTAGTCCCCGCCCAGCCCAGCTCTGATTCAGCTGCCGAAGGAGAAGGGGGCATGGCCCAGCCCTGATTCTGTCGCGCAAAAAGAAAGGGGTATGAGAATCTGGCAGCAGGAGAGGGTGGCAGTATTAATGGTCACTGCTTCCCCACTGCAAAATTTCTTGACCTAACAGGGAGCCCTGTGGGCCAGATGCAATGGCTTTGGCACCGGCCAAAGGTTAAGCACTCCTGTTGTAAGCCATTAATAAGAACACTTGAGAAAAATGCAAATGTAATCCTAAAATATATTGCCAAGGTATTTCCATTAGAGACACAGAAATATCAAAGTCATTGTACAGTACAAGACACTTCTAAGACTTCATCTGGAATACTGTGTAAAATCCCAGCCAATCATTTTCAAGAAATATTAATTCAAACTGCAGCAGGAAGACCGAAAGACTATTAAAGAAGATCTAGACCAACCAGTGTTTTTCAACCTCTGCAGACTATGTCTAAGGGGTCTGTGAAGGATAACTATAATCAATAATAAATCTGAATACACACACACTTCCAATTCAAAAGGGTCTGGCACCTTCATTCAAAATTTTCAATTGCAAATGAAAAAAAGGTGGAAAACCACTGATCTAGACTATTAGGAGAGCCTCTCCTACAAAAGGAAGCTAAAAGTGTAATGCTAAATGAGCTTGATTTTTTTAGACTAGCGCCCCCTCCCCCCCCCGCCCCCAAAAGGCTGTGGGATAGGAGGAATACAATTGCTTGCTATTATTGCACTGTAGGCAGGATAGGGATGAAACAGCAGTTGCAGGATACAGAGAGATGACTGAGTTTAATGGATTCTACATTGAAAAACTAAGGGCCTAGTCTTACTCCATCTATAACATGCCTAGGTGGCCCTACGTGCAATCCTAGGCCACTCTGAATCCCTGAGAAACAATTTAAAAAGTGGATGGGTCCTCCTTCTGCTTGCTTTTGTTTTACTTGGTCTTAAGGCTAAGATGATGATGCATTATAAAAAAAAACAAACCAGACACCTTAACAGTTTTTCCAGGATCTGAGGAGGGTAAAATTCTACCACACTCTGGTGGGTGGAATAGGATCTAGCCTTAAGATCTCAGGATCATTTTTAAGAGTTATTTAGGTTAAGTTAAACAAACGTAATCTCCTGCATGGACATGTAAGCCAGCATGAGAATAACTTTTTCATCTTAATGTAAACCCCTTCCAAAGCAACATGAGCCAAACTTAAAAAGGCATTCTTATACCAGAAGAATGTCCCCTGCAAGATTTATACTGGCTGAAGTCCATCAGTTTAAATTAACAAATTTGTTTTCACTCCTTACTAATATGTAAACAACTTTGAGGAGTCTGAGTGGACTACAATTAGCAAACCATTTTGGACTATTAATGCCAAGTTGGTATGTTTTCAATAATACACTGAAAGGGCAGGAAAATCTAGTTTTTTGGTTTCTTACACTTGAGCCAGAGAAATATTTTAAGATGTGTGGGAGCTGCACTGCTGAAGCCATCCTAACAGTAAACCCATTACTGAGCATTGCCCCAATTTTACAAAAGCCTGAAAAGCAAGAGCACTTTGCAGGCTTCCTAAGCTAAGCAGGAAGGAACTTCAAATCTTCTAAAACTACCTTTATTTTCTACTAATACTACAACAGAAAAGAAGATTCCCCATCTCTATCAATGTTCTAAATATGGCAATCTTCCTTTCCCTTGGACTTAAAAAATAAAACCAGAGGGAGTGACCTCCTCTTCCCACTGCAACTGTGACCTCCCCCTCCCATCTCATTCAGGGTGTTCAAGAAAACAATTTTCTTCTGTGGACTCTGAAGAATGTCAACATGGAACTCCTGGAGAGACAAAGAATCAGTGGTCTTCATAAGCGTCAGCATAACCAAGGGTGTTGTTCTGACATTCCTAACTTCATCATCTATTTAGGATATGAGAAATAGAGAGGGGTTGGAAACCCAGCCCCCACAAAAATCCATCTTCAGTGTCAAGGACCTTTAAATGATCTAACACTCTGTCCACTTGCTCTAGATCACTACCAGGGACTCCTTTATTGCATTTAGGTCACCCACTGAGATAGCTAACATTTCAAATTGTGGATCTCCTAATTGCAAAAAAAATTAAAGACTTCTCAGAATTACAGGGAAATATTATTATTATTTATAAGACTGAGGGCAAATTGGAGTCTCAAAATGTTCAGGACTTTAGGCCACAGAGGTCAGTAGTACATGTACGTAATTAACAGACACATAAGCCATCTCCCATCCCACCCAAGTTCAACCCCCCTTCAGCCCATTTTCTTACATTTATGGCTAATGCACACAGTTGGTATTGTTCTAATGTGATGATTTCATGGTAACAGGGTTCCTGGGCCAGTTTCACAATAGCACTACCAGCAGCCAGCCTCAAGCGTGACATGTCAGGTTTACTGAAAAACAGAGATAGATGGGTTAAATCAGTACAAAATTATTTAACACTATTTCCTTAATAGAATCAGCTCTCATCAGATTTCTGCTGCAAACTGTTTCTTCACAATCATACAGAAAAATTACTACTGAGGAGAAAAGGAGGAACCAGCATGGCCTTTGCTTCCTTGTAGCTGTTATATGAAGAGAATTAGCTTTCAGATTCAGGACAATATAATTATAGCACATTAGAGCATACCTATTTCCTCTGACATTAGTTCTGCAGAAAAATGTGTCAAATATGATCTGTTCTGAAAAATTTGCCTGGAAATATAACCTTTTTGACTTATGCATGTATACTAACCAATGCTAGCAGAAATGCATCCCCTCCTGTTCTGTATTAGTGATCTATATACAGACCCCAAATTTCCCTATTCTATGAACCTACATGGATCTGATGAATCAAACCCACTTATTATTTTCGGGGTACTCCTAGTTGGTTTACTTCCATATCGAAGGATTTATTAGGAAAATAATCCTAATTTATTTGGATAGATTTATCCATCCAAAGGAAATATGGATGGATTTTTAGTATGTCAGGTGTTCCCATAGTTACGACACACAGTATTTACTTACATCCCCTTCCCGTTCACAAATCACCCTTCCAAATTGGGGTGCATGCCTTAAACAAGGAAGCTGATTGTTTCTTTGCTGTAACAGAAGGCGGGAGAAATAGAGCACAGCATCTATATGCTTCTAATAGTTGCCAAGATGGCTGCCACTTTTCTTTGGCCCAGCAAGCAGAAGGAGTGGAGTCCAGTATCAATCCTTTTATAGTCACTAACTGAAGAACTGAGCTGGCTCAGGACAAATTAGTTGCTGCATGAAGAGGATCCTAATGAGGTTTGCAGTATAGAAACAATTATTCAGAAAACCTTCAATACTAAAAGATATAACAGTCTTGCTACTATCCTTACACGGGCATGGGGCCGAGCTTTGTTAATATCCTGCTACACCCAGACTCGTTCATGGGATGTCACACTTCCTGGACACACTATTTGTAGAAGTTATATGCCACAGTTGGCAGAAATGCTGGAAAAATCTTCTTTTACCCTACACTCTACCTACATCCTATTTGGAGGCATGTGGCAGACAAGAAAATACAGTAAGAGTATCAAAAAATTTCCAAATCTGAAATCTGCAAACCAACACTCATCCAATTCAGCACACGCTTACAAGGTTTCAAGTAAGTCATATGTGATCATGAGATAGGGCTTCATTTTCCCTGTGCTAACTGGAGGGGAAAAAGCCTCATCTTTTAATCATGCAAATCTGGGAGATTCTATACCCAGAAAATTATAAAAATTATACATTTTCCAATACAGAATCTAATTGTTGGGGGGGTTATCATAAATATAAGATGACCCTGAATGTAAGTAACGATGGTAATGGGCATTACTTTAATCAGTGGGGAGGAATACAATCTGGAAAGTAAATACACAAATCTCACCACTATTTCTGACAGGTTCCTTTAAGTTTGTGGTCCTAATTTTCAAAACAATTGCTGAGTGCTCCCAATCACATTCTCCTCCAAGTGCTTAGAAATGGATTCTTTGAGGCCCTGCTCCATTGTATTTCTGGGGACTGAGGTGAGGCTGACTGGTCTATAGTTCTCAGGATCTTCCTTCTTCCCTTTCTTAAAGATGGGCACTATTATTTGCCCTTTTCCAATAGTCTGGGACCTCACCTGATCACCACAAGTTTTCAAAGAAAACGGCCAGCAGCTCTGCAATCACATCAGCCAACTCCTTCAGCACTCTCATATGCACTGCATCCGACCCCATGGACTTATACACGTCTAGCTTTTCTAAATAGTCCCTAACCTGTTCTTTCACCACTGAAGGCTGCTCACCTTCTCCCCAAATTATGCCGCCAGGAGCAGTAGTCTGGGAACTGACCTTGCCAGTGAACACCGAGGTAAAAAAAAGTACTGAGTCTTTTTCTCATCCTCTGTCACTAGGTTGCCTCCCCCATTCAGTAAGGAACCCACACTTTCCTTGACCTACCTCTCATTTCCAACATACTTGTAGAAACCCTTCTTGTTACCCTTCAACACATGCCTTGCTAGCTGCAACTCCAGTTGCACTTTGGCCTTCCTGACTTCATCCCTGCATGCTCAAGCAGTATTCTTATACTCCTAAACTGTCTGTCAAAGCTTCCACTTCTTGTAAGTTTTCTTTTTGTGTTTAAACTCATCAAAAAGTTCTCTACTAAGCCAAGCCGATCACTTGCCACATTTGTTATTCTTCCTACACACTGGGATGGCTTGTTCCAGCACCCTCAGTAAGCTTTCTTTAAAATGCAGCCAGCTCTCCTGGTCTCCTTCCCCCCACCCAAAGGACCCTGCTCATCAGTCCCCTGAGTCAAAGTCTGATTTTCTGAAGTGCAGGGTCCATACTGCTCTTCTTTCTTCCTTTTGTCAGAATCCTGAACTCAATCATCTCTTGGTTGCTGCTGCTCAACTTGCCATCCACTACTACATTACCCACCAATTCTTCTCTGTTTGTGAGCAGCAGGTCAAGAAAAGCATTGTCCCTAGTTGGTTTCTCCAACACTTGTACCAGGAGGTTTCTCCAACATTCTTCAAAAACTTCCAGAATTGCCTGAGCACTGCTGTATTGCCATCCCACCAAGTGTCAGGATAATTTGAAGTCCCCCATGAGAACCAGGGCCTGTGATCTGGAAACTTCTGCTAGTCATCTGAAAAAAGCCTCATCTACCTCATCCTCATGGTCTGGTGGTCTATAGCAGACCCCCACCACAACATCACCCTTGTTGCTCTCCCCTCTAACCTTAACCCAGTGATTTTCAACTGGCTTATCTCCAGTTTCATACTAGAGCTTATCTCCAGTTACATACAGCGCAACTCTTCCTCCTGTTCTCCCCCTGCCTGTCCTTCCTGAACTATTTGTACCCATCCAAAACCATACTCCAGTCATGTGAGCTATCCCATCAAGTCTCTTATTCCAGAATAAGAGACCAAAATAATACCAAATTAAAATTTTTCCATGTGTGCAGTCTAACTATTGATGTGGTTGTCTTAAATTCAGGGTCATCTTGAATTTAAGTAAATACAGTAATAATTGGAAGTTTGCCTTGAATTTGTCCCCCACCCACTACTACATTGGGGAAAATAAATCTGGGGTGTCAGGTAGATGCCTTGCCCTCTGCTCCCTACAACTTCTTCACCCTGAAGCCTGTTTCCTCCATACTATCAGACACTGTTCTCCCTAAGGACATAGATATGAGAAGCCAATTTGAAAATACTGACCTTGAAATAAACACACCTGTAGTAATTTTCCTATATTCAGATTACAACAGGTATCCATAGACTTAATTCACCTAGAATTATGCATTTTGCCTTATTTGAAACTGCTGCAAGGTTTAGTACAGGTATTCCATAAACACACTACTAAGCACCACGTTAGCATCTACTTATATATAGTAGAAACTATGTATGATATTAGTCCAAACCCAAAAGGCTCATGATTTAATATATAGTTCACTGGGCTGGCTCAGAACCCCACTATGGCTTACCACTGCTCAGTAAGGGTGTGTACACCAGACACCCCCCACAAAGAATCCATGTGCTAGCTCTCCATGACTTGAACCCAGTGTTCTTGTCAGGAGTCCTGGGATCCTCCAAAAATTTATACCGAAATGAGGTGCAGGGCAACCTGGTCCAGCTCTACCATGGAGGGTGGGACCACACTAATATGTGACAGGCTAAGGGAGGGGACAATAGAAGGATCGTGGGTGAACTGTTTGCGGCCCCATTTGGTGAAGTTTGCCAGACATTTAAGGGTGTTGTAGAAACAGGAATAATTGGAAATGGGAAACAAAAGGTGCAGCTCCGTTGTGGGCATGAAGAGGAAATTGAAATCTATTCAATGCAGTGGCTCACTATGACTTGAAAAGAGTCAGTGCCAAGGGGGACTGTGTGCAATGGACACCAATATATATCCTATTCAGATAGGCTGCACTAGCTGACCTTTGGGGTAGGTGTCCATCAGTATGTCTGCCAAATATGGATTATGTGTTTTACAGTTAGGCTCAGTGTTGGATGCATTTAATCAGTTTCATACCTCATTTCCACCACTGAGTACATGTTCATTTTGGCACCAGTTAAGTAATAAACAATGCATTTAATGAGATTTTCTTGTATACAAATATAAGGGGAAGGAGGGGATGGGGGGAAGCTTGTCTTGTATTTCAGTAAATAGGGCATAAATGGATTGTCAGGATGGCAGGAGGTTGAATGGCATCCCACTACAAGGGTAAGTCTTCGGCTCAGGGCTGTCCAACAGGCTTATTAATTATTTGGATGCTGGCACAGAAAGATTCTTGAACAAGTCTGCAGACAAAAAACTGGGAAGGATTGTGAACACACTGGAGAATGGGACTGCTTTAAGAAAAATCTTAATAGATTGGAAAGCTGGGCTGGAGCCAGCAGAATGAACTTCAATGTGGACAAATGCAAAGAGGTACAATTTCAGGATAAAAATTCAAAAATTTGAATTCAAAATGGGAGATACCTGGCTAGATGACAGCACTAGAGAGAAGGAGCTGGGAGTCTCAGTCAATCACGGACTCAATGAGTCTGCAATCTGATGCAGCTGCACAAGATAAATTCAGTTTTGGGCTACATCATTAGAAACATTAGATGCAAGATGTGGGAGGTGATATTCAACACTGCTTAGGCCTCATCTAGAGTGGTGCATACAGTTTTAAACTCTCCATTTTAAAAGAGGACATGGAGAAATTAAAGAGGGTCCAGAGGCAGGCAACAAAAATGATATAGGGCTTGGGAGGCAAGTCATACAAGGAGAGGTTGGAAATCATTATGTTCAGCTTGAGGAAAAGGGTCTTCAGACAGGATATGATAAGCAGTCTTCAAATACTTGAAGGGCTGTCATAAAGAAGAAAACATCTCTTCTCACTTGCTGCAGACAGAAGGGCATGGACCAATGGCTTGAAGTTGCACCAAAGAAGATTTAGAGTGGATATTAGGAAAGACTTCTTCACTGTTATAACAGTGAGATAGTGGAATTGACTGCCTAGGGCAGTTGTGTACTCTCCATCACTGGAGGAGTTCAAGAAGAGGTTCAACACCCACTGATCAGGGATGATCTAGGCACAGCTATGCCTATATTTCTACTATGGGTATTTATCCATGCTTCTGTGCTTTCCTGGTTCATGCATGAAGCCAGGAAGGAATTTTCTCCTCCTACATATATCAGGGTTGTTTTTTTAAAGCCTCCCTCAAATGCATTCATTGGGTGTTGGTTGAAGACAAGACTGGGGATATGGACTGAGGTGTGCCAGTGTTCCTGCTAGTACTTAAATGCGTAGGTTCCTAGCTAGGAGGGTCTTGCCCCTCTGCTCAGGGGAGACCAAATATCATATACTGGATCAGGAAGGAATTTCACCCCATGGCAAAATGGATATGGACTGTGGGGGGTTTGTCCCTCCTCTGCAGCAGGGGATGCGGCCCTCTTCCTACAAGCTCTCGAGTATATTAATAGCCACTGCAGCAGCAGGATGTTGCTCATAAATCATTAAATGAGAGACAATCACATTGAAATTATCTTTTCATAAACATTTAGTCCAACAATGTTTGTATTTCCTACCGCATGTCTAAATTTGAAGTATTGCACATCTCTTAATTGAAAAAATAAATAAATAAAAGCTTTTCAGAGGTTATGAACACAACTGCAACCAACATACTATTTACTGAAATATGCATCTTTTAACTTAAAGGCCTCCAATAACTAGTTATAGACTTAAAATAAATTTCCATGAATGCTAAAGCAAGTGGAACATTGCAAGACAAATTACATACAATGCAAAAAACTCAATTCATAAAGAGGCAATAATAGAATGTATTTTAAGTAGTTACAGGCACAGACTCCTAGAAGACGTTACATTTAAAGTGCAGTTAGTGTGTTAATGGAGCAATAAATTGTGACATGCCATACATTCAAGCACTTTATCACCTGATAATGAGCCACAAAAATGGTGACCCAGCCTCAAAAATGTTATTTGTTAAAAGAAGAAGATCTTTATAAGCTTCTCTGTATTATAACTTAATTTGAAATTATGGTATGTTACACATAGGGTGATAACACTCTGCGAAGTCCTCCATCATACCAGCATCGACTGCTGCTCCCCACTGTCCTATTCACCCTTCTTCCTGCAAAAGATCTTTGTGACTTATATTGAACACTGCTGCCCCAGGGTGCAGTAGCAGGCATCATTACTCACTGCCCCTCCCCTCCCTTTTACCAATGGGCCTTCAAGGATGTTTTTTTTAAGAAGCCATTTAGCACCTCCCCCAGTGAGAGTCATAACGTAAACAACAAGATCTGCTTTACTCTCACACTGCAGGAATCTGGGAGAGGGGGAAGAAATGGAAAAGAGAATTTGTTCATACAGCTGCCAGCAAGACATGATGGGGAAAGAGGAAAAACACATGTAGAACAGCATCTCCCATACTCTGCAAAAGTGTCAGGGAAAGCAGCTCCTTCACTCAGGGCATGCCCAACTGATGGCTGGTGAGCTCTGAGCTCACGTCTCAAAAGCAACATCAGCGTCTCTCCAGCTCCCTCTTGCTGGCAAGTGCTGGCACAGCCAGGTCCCTAGGCACTTTTCCCTTCCCCACTATGGATAGCCTGCCCTGTGAAAATGAAGAACACTGCATTTCCATCAAGCAACATTATCTGCCAGGGGCCTTAATGATTTTCACAACTCTACTGATAAGAAAATTTCCAAACCATACACCTCAGCAGGTATGATTAAAAAAAAACTGATTTATTACTGAAACTCTTCCCTGACGCATTTTTAAGCACAGGTGATGTGATAGCATTTTACATTTTAAAATGCTCTGATTATTTAAGTTATACTGAAATGGAATTCTCAGCTAGAGTGAAAAGATACTGTATAGTTAACAGTACACTATTCCCAGTTTTCCAATATTTTACAGTCTGAATGAGAACGGTCTTCTACTTGCATAATCATTATATAATTACCAAACCTAGAAATCTTTTTTACTATGACTACTATATTCTCAGTTCTCACTGACTTTGGTAGCTAATTTTCAAGATATTTGCCAGGAAAAATGATGGGAGACTTGATTTCTAATTTCTGCCTACGCAGAAAGATTAAAATGTTACCAGGAAAACAAACATTAAAAATGAAGGAAGGGGGGGGGGGGGGAAGAGGCAGGGAAATGAATAAAGAGGATCAGCTCTCTTAATCTTCTTTCTGAAAGGCAAGCATTCAAAAATCCAATACAAGAAAATATGGATTTAATGTATATACACACATTTAACAACCAATTTCTGATGAAAAAAAGAGGGGAACCTATGCAATATAGTTTTTCAATCCAAAAACCATTCATAGATGAATAAGATTCAAAAGGCTGAGAAAAGCAGTTGCTTATATCTTTAGATTATTTTAGTAAAAAATAAAGTCCTGGGAGTCTTAACCTAACATGCCATTATTTTGTTAAGTAGTAAATTATGTACATGAGTAACAGAGGCAAATCATATGCTTCTTCATTTTTAGACTTTATAAGCTATCCCTCTAAAGTTACCAAAAACATCAAGTGTAGCAAGTGGCTTAACTTAATTGTTCATTCCATACCTAATTTTTCCTTGTTCTGTCAAGTCTCCATCACTGTGCAATATTGTTGTTAACAATCTCAGAGTAGAGGTTCCTGATTTACTATGGTTGTTCTTCATTCCCAGTAACCATCGAACCATCATTTTAATCGCCTGGATCTGAAAGAAATGTTAGCAAGTAATTAGTCAATTACTTCCTACAAAAAAAACAAAAAAAAAACAACAAAACCTTCCTGAAATAATCACTACAGTAGTCTAATAATATAGCAAAATGTCTCTCTCAATGCTTTTATTAAAGAAAGAACACTGTAGCAGGGCACTAAGGTGCCCGTTAGTTGGAGAGCAAGGATAACCCTTCAAGTGCCGGTTGCTAAGGCAACCAAAGGGAACTTATGGCTCACACCTGTCTAGCCAGCTAACAAGAAGGGGCAGGGCCTGGCTCCTATATAAACCACAGGCAGGAGGCAGTTCCCTACCAGCAGCCAGAGAAGAAGCTCTTGGTTAAGAAAAGAGAAGAGATGATGGAGGCCAAAGCAGCATCTGTCACTGCAGCGGGATGGAGCACCCCCGGTAGGCTTGAGTGTAGTTATATAGCCAGGTGGCGTATGTTTACATTATAGCCCAGGGGCTTGTGTTTATGTTACTATTTGTTACACAGGTGGTATGGGTGAGGCCATTAGGGGTTAGAGGAGGCCTCACAGAGGACTCACAGTAGAGTGGGGACCCCAGCACCAGTGAGGGCACAGCATTTGGGGAGCATAGACCCCAGCCCCATAGAAAGGAAACTGAGAAGCCCAGTGCAAATGTGGTGAGCCCCAGAGAAGGGGGCATTGCTGAGAAGCCCAGTGCAAGTGTGGTGAGCCCCGGAGAAGGCGGCAGCGTGTGAGAAGACCCTGAGAGGAGGAGAACTAGTTATTGTGGCAGTCACTGAAAAATATGACAAATAGGGAATATTTCATAGATTTTATAGACATTAGGAACTGGAAGGGACCTCATAAGATCATCAAGTCCAGCTTCCAGAGGCAGGAAGTCTGCAGGGATCAAATAATCGCAGCAAGATAAACATCCAAGTGCCTTTTGAATGAGTCCAGAGTAGGCACTTGCACCACCTCTGGGGGGAGTCTGTTCCAGAACGTGGACACTCACACTGTAAAGAAGTTTTTCCTTATACCGAGTCTGAATTGGCCTTCTAAAATTTTGTGGCCGTAAAACCTAGTTTTCCTTTGGGGAACCCTGGTGAACAAGTTTTCTCCTAGATCCTGATGCACCCCTTTATATACTTATGGGAAGCCACCAAGTCCCCCCTGAAACTCCTCTTCACCAGGCTGAAGTGTTCCATGTCCCACAGCCTTATCCTCATAAGGACTTGTTCTCTTAGCCTTTGATCATACGGGTGGTTCTCCTCTGGACTCTCTCAAGCTTATCCACATCCTTCTTGAAGTGGGGGGCCCAAAACTGGATGCAGTACTCCACCTGAGGCCTCATTAAGGCCGAGTAAAGCAGGAAGATAACATCCCTGGTTTTGCTTGAGATGAATGGGTGGATGCATGCCAGAGTTTGGTTTGCTTTGCCTGCCACAGCATCACATTGGTGGCTCATCTTGTGGTCAATCAAGATCCCCAAGTCTCTTTTAGACATGGTGCTTGAGAGCATAGCACCACCAAGCCTATAAACATGATGCCTTTGTTTCTCTCAAGATGGAGTACGCTGCATTTCTCTACGTTGAATGCCATCAGGTTTTAGTCCGCCCACTTTGAAAGCATGTCCAGGTTAGCCTGTATCCCCAACCTGTCCCCCACAGCTCAGTGTCATCCATGAACTTTGCCAGTCTGCATGTAATGCCCAAATCCAGATCATTAATGAAGATACTGAAGAGGATCAGCCCGAGCACTGAGCCCTGGGGCACTCCACTGGTAAACCTTGTGCTGCAATGATTTGTTCCATCAACTAGCACCCTTTGGGTGCTACTGCAGAGCCAGGTCCCCAGCCATCGGACTGTGAGATGGTCGAGGCCATAGGTCCCCAGCTTGGTCATGAGGACATCATGGGAGACCAAGTCAAAGGCTTTCTTGAAAGACATAAACCTTGTCTCCCTTGTCCAGACAAAGCTTCACCTGGTTATAGAAGGAGATGAGGTTGCTCAGGCAAGACCTTCCAGTAATAAAACCAGGTTGGCTGGCAAGAATGAGAAGCAATAACTTATCACCTCAAAGAAACAGAAATCTAAATCGGGGAGGGGCAGGGGGGGAAGGAGGATAGGAGAATAAGACTTTGGAAAACAAAACATGAATGCAGTCCACAAGGCCATTCTATCCAATTCACGGGGCCCCTAAAAAAAAAAATTTAGGAAATTAATATTTATCTGCCCCTGGCTGCCTGTCATGTGGCCCCTGATGGCTTGCCAAAACCCAGAAAGCGACCCTCCACCTGAAATAACTGCTTGCACCTGGATTAAGCCCATATCCCCTTTCTCTAGAAAAATCAGCCAATTTATTAAAAGAAAGATACGTTTATCTAGCACAATCTCTCTTTTGACAAACCAATGTTGCCTTTCAATGCATTTTTCTTTTTCCTCCCTTTATTCTTTCCTTCAAAATTCATTTCCACACTTTGCCTTGAATCAGACTAACAAATCAGATATGCCTGGCATGGAGATTACAGTGACCTCCCAACTTCAAAACTGAGAGTTCTACTTCCATTTCCAAGATGAGACTTGCCATTCCTATACATACATTTGAATTGGCCTTCTTCCTTTTTGTATGTTAAACAAACACCAAGACTGTCCAACCTGCATGGAGTTAATGGACAGCCTGCAGGCTTCCTCCCAGGTGTTATTTCCCATATTGGTATTCTTGCTGTGATGACAGCTGCGGTCCTTGGGGACAGGGCAACATAGCCAGAGGTAGTTTGGTAAGCTCACTACCTAGGCAGCAGGGCAGAAATGTAGGCTGCTTGTGCAACAGTACCAGCCAGGGAGGGAAGTGGGAGCAGGAGGGAGACAATTTGTGCTGCTCATGACAGCAGTGGCGGGGGTTCTCCGGCACAGCCATAGCAGAGGAGTGCAGAAGTGGGCTTGAGTTAACTGTATGGCAGTAGCAAGGGAAAGGGGTTTATAGCACCACCAGCAGCACAGGGGCTCAGGCTGCTCCAGTAGAGGGTAGGGGGTTCAGGCTGCTCACGCAGCAGCAGTCCTGGCACAATGCTCAGAGACTTTTGAATTGGTGCAGTGTGCGAAACCTGGACACTCTGGACAGCCTGTTTTACACCATTATCCTTACTGCAAATGGAAGCAAAGCATTAAATTAGATTAGGAGCCACATATCCTTAAACTTTATTTCATTCTCACTGCACCGTAGTGTTTATGTTTTCTTTTTTTTTTCTTTTTTTTTTTTTCTTTTTAGTGATATAGCTGAAGAACTTTGTGGTATTTGTCTTCATTCCTTTGGTCTAAATCAGTTTAACTTTTGGCTATTCTTATTTTATGCCTTCACTCATCTGCAAGATAATGAAGCTTTGATGATAAATCTTCACCTTCTTCACCCAAGTTCTTCACTGTCTCCAGTTACTCATCATTTCTGGTGGATATCCAGAGTTAGAACAGCAATCCTTCCCTAGAGGTATTGTCACCTTAATTAGAACGTGAATTCCAGAATTTTTTTCCACTTTACAAGCAACTTTAAATGACATGATTGGTTTGTAATGCACAAACACAAAAACTAAGTTTGCAGATTGAAATGTTATATCTACCCTTTTCTAGCTTTTTGAATGCTTAGTGTAGTCACTTAAATTACTTTTCTTAACAGAAGAACTTTTCTTCTTCTTCCAATGCCAAATAGTAGTGACAGAAGTTCTACCTTAAAATATAGGTGGTCTCTGGGTTACGAACGACTTACAAACAAAATCAACTTAAAGACAGTATCAGGAACGTAAGTCGGACCACATACCTTTTTAATGACTGAGGAGGGGAGGGGAGAAACCAGGCTTCAACCAAAGGCACAATGACTTAGGACAGCATCAGTCAAAAGTGGGGATGGGAGGGTGGGAAAGAAAAATGGAAGGGACCCAGCCATCCAGCTGCATAACCAGCTAGAAACATCTCATAGCCAAGCACAGAGCACGGTCCTGGTGCTGCCACGTGGGTGCAGTGCCCAGCAGGACCTCATGCCCCTCCCGGCCCGTGCCAGCCTGGGCAGCCCGCGGCTTTCAGCTAATCATTTGCACCCAACCAGACAGTCCCAAGCCCCATCCCCATCTCATTTGCACCCTGCCTTCCCCAGCCCGGAGCTGGAGGAGCATGAAACTCGCCGGCTTCAAAAAAAAGTTCTAAATAGTAGGTCTTGTGGCAGCTCGTTCGTAAGTACGGATGTCTGGAACTTGGACTTTCGTTAACCAGGGCCCACCGGTACTCAATATTTTAGTTGTGCCAACAAAAAATCAAACAGTAACTATATACATTATGGAAGAGAAATACAATTAAAAATGCAAAAAAAATGTTAGAACATACAGAAACAGAACAGAAAAAAACTGCAAACATTTTTGTTCCATTACATAAAATCTAATATCCATCCTGATAATCCTTATGTACTATTTGGAGACATTTGATACTGATCTCTGTCAAAAAGAATTCTAGTTTAGATGGACCACTAATATGATATAGTAGGCATTATTCTATTTCTTGTACAGTATTGCACTGAAGAATTACTTTAAAATACTTGCTATTTGGTGGCTGCATTTTTTTTTTTGTTACGACTGAGGTAATATCCAAAAATATACTAGCTACTTTCCAAATAAACAAGACATAATCCTAAAGAGGGATTCTGTATTCTTATTCTCTATTTACCAATTTTCACAGTATCAAATTAAAAGACAATAGCTTATATTATATAATTTAAGATCTAAGTTTAGCTAGCAAATTTACAGAAACCAATGTGATACCTCTACCTAAAAATAGTGGAGTAAATAATTACATAAAGCTGTAAACCACTCTTAATAATATTAAAAAATATTGGGTTGTACAAAGAACACCTCACTGGGATTAAATGAGAAATTTACTTAAACTGATAACATGACCTTGGTGCCAGAGTATACACATTAATTTGGAACCACTTACTGATGGCAGTATACACTAGGCTCTCAAGTCATTTTACAATCCTGCTTTCACTTGCTAACTGAATCCTAAATAGTATCTTCTTTAGGCTACTGGTTAAAAAGATTGCTTTCATTCCAAAGATAACTTTTAAAGAAAGATTTGTAGCAAATTTGTTGTTGGGTTATCCAAACTAAAAGAGCTCATTTCCTACTTTACAAAGATTTTTGAAAACCAAAAGATAATAGAAACCAAAGACCTTCAAAGCCTCAAACTTCACCTTTAGTTAGTTAGCTTTTAATTAAGTAATAGCTGCTGCTGTTTCATATTTAAAAAAAAAAGCAATGATCTTATGCTCAGACATTATGCTACGACACCCAATTTTACTTTTATAACTTACAGATTCACAGATGTTAGGGTTGGACGGGACCTCAATAGATCATCAAATCCAACCCCCTACATGGCAGGAAAAAGTGCTGGGTTTAGATGACGCCAGCTAGATGCCTATCTAACCTCCTCTTGAAGACCCCCAGGGTAGGGAAGAACACCACCTCCCTTGGGAGCCCGTTCCAGACTTTGGCCACTAACTGAAGAAGTTCTTCCTAATGTCTATTCTAAATCTGCTCTCTGCTAGCTTATGACCATTATTTCTTGTAACCCCCAGGGGTGCCTTGGTGAGAAAAGCCTCACCAATTCCCTTCTGTGCCCCCATGATGAACTTATAGGCAGCCACAAGGTCGCCTCTCAACCTTCTTTTGTGGAGGCTGAAGAGATCCAGGTGCCCCAGTCTCTCCTCATAGGGCTTGGCCTGCAAGCCCTTAACACCATATGAGTGGCCCTTCTCTGGACCCTCTCCAGGTTATCCACATCCTTCTTGAAGTGCAGCACCCAAAATTGCACGCAGTATTCCAACTGCAGTCTGACCAGCACCCGATAGAGGGGAAGTATCACCTCCTTGGTTCTGTTCATCATGCATCTGCTGATGCACAATAAAATGCCATTAGCTTTCCTGATGACTTCGTCACACTGACGACTCATGTTCATCTTGGAGTCCTAGTGGACTTTCCCTTCCTAGTCCCTTTCCAATTCTGTTCCACCAAGCAAGTCCTTCCCAAGGCAGTAGGTGTGCTGGACATTTTTCCTCCCTAGGTGCAGCACTTTGCATTTCTTCTTGTTGAATTGTATCCTGTTGTTTTGTGCCCATATGTCCAACCTGTTCAGGTCTGCTTGTAGTTGTTCCCTGCCCTCTGGTGTGTCCACTTCTCCCCACAGTTTTGTGTCATCCGCAAACTTGGACAAAGTACACTTCACTCCTTCGTCCACGTCGGTGATGAAGTCATTGAAGAGTATTAATCCAAGGACAGAACCCTGCGGGACCCCACTATCCATACCCTTCCAGGTCAATACCGACCCATCCACTACAACTCTCTGGGTATGACCCTTTAGCCAGAGGTTGTACAAAATACTGTGAAACTACTGTCTCATTTATCTACTAATGAATTTTATGACAAGCTGTAAAAAACTTAAGTGCTAAGCAGCAGTAGAGTGAGTTAAATAAAGTTAAACAAGATTATGAGGGTCAAAAAAAGGAGTTATCATAATGCCTCAACTCCACGTTTCAACAAAAAGACATCTAAAAAGGAAGGAAAAAGTGACTGTTATAATTAAGTCTAATTATGGAAGAACCTAGATCAAGCACACCCGTTACAGTAAAGAGAAAAGTAAGCTTATACTGTGATGTAACTTTGATATTCAATGAACATTCCATCTTTAGAAAAAGAAATGGAGAACCAAACTGGAGAAGCAACAAAGGGAAATTACAAAACCATGTTACATGTTAAAGCAAACAAAATACTAAAAGTTCAGTGTAGTATACATATACCTACTCTTATTTGCATAAAAACAAACAATTCTGTAAATTAAATCAGACATCCTGACTGAAGGCAAAATATCCACCTAGATGAAATTTTTAAGTTTAAAAAATATTTAAAATGTCTAGATCAAGGGGCAAATCTAAAGGAAACTAAGAACCACACTCCACAATTATTACTGGCAGTTTTAGCAATTCCAGACATCTTTATATCCACAGGACATTTTTTTTCTCTCATGTATATTTATGAATTAACATGTTTACTCACCTTAACAAGCGTCTCAGGAGACACTTCTTCATCTGGAACCCAAAGTTTAGTTGTCTTTTTGCCTGGAAGCTAAATCAAATTTTACATCTTTACACGAAGATATTAGTTCTAACTGAAAGTTTCTGTATACCCATTTTAATTTGTAAAAAAAGAGGGGGGAAAAAAAGCCAACAGCAATCTGAAATTAACTGTACACCTTTGGGATTACCAGTACCCTTGTTATTCTTGCTTTAGAGCATAAACCATGGCTGTCCAGCTTCTAAGAGGCCAGGGGCTAAATGCCCCAGGGGGTCACACACCACTGGCATAACTTTTTGATTTTCAGTGATCAAAAGATCTGTAAAAGCATTTGTACAAAATTACCAAATACTGGTTGGCTTATTTTCAAACAATACATTATACCTAAATAATATATATCCCCAAGTAGAATTGGAGATGAGCTCCGCACTCCTTTAAAGTATGACTGTCAAGCTTGGCCAGCCCAATGGACTGGCCAAGGACCAAAGAGGGTGCTTTGCAGGCTGGATCTAGATTTGGACCTGGTGGCAGAGCAAGTAATTGCTCATGTTCTTCCTTCTCCACAACATTTGTGCCCTCACAGCTTTCAGCAGGGTTCCATACCCATGAAGTTGGCAACAGGCCATATGCTCCCAAGAGCCCCACAGACTGAATGAAATGGCTCACCCACATGGCAAAGCCCTAGCCTCATTGAAATAAATGGCAAAACTCCTATATTGCTTGAATCAGCAAGGACTGTATTCATTAGGTTTAACAGAAGCAGGCAGTCACATGCTGCGATGCAACAATATGAAAACTTGTAGATAGTGTCTCATTTTCTACAGCCTACTCGAAGACATGAGCCACAACCCCAAAACCTGTTTGTTTTATGCAAACACACAGAAGCAGGCAAGCCGCTAATTTTCACTGCTATACTATATTACTTACTGAATACATAACCTGCAGGACCCCACAATCTTTCAAAAGGCAGCACAACTACCTAAAGTACTCACCCGGTCATTCATTAGCAAGTCCTTAACAATGAAGGTGGCTACCAAAGATTTTAAAGGAGCAGCAAACTGATCGGGTGCAAGCAAGGCTATATGGCCAATGGTAACCAATGGCGTAATGAGATGTTCAAAATTGCTCAGATCAAGGCTCTTATGCAGTGGCTAAAAAATAAAATATAGGCAACAAATTCAGATAATATCAATTTATCTAACTGTCTAGCCACATAAAGAAAATAATTCTCCATTTGTTTCCCTCTGGATAAATTCTATTAAATGAGCCTATTCAACTCATCTCTTCTGCTTTTGAAACAATGTTCTCTCCCAGTGACAGTTAACAAGTCTTGCAGAAACAATGAACTCATTAGATTAATGGATACCCTTTTCTGTATTGTTAAACTGAAACAACATATGAGTGGATTACTTATTTAAGAACCACTCATGTAAGTGTTTGTTATAAAGGACACCAAACACACAAACTGTTTCAATCACAAAGTCATTTTCTCTAACTCATTGTCCCCACTCCAAGTACACACTAAACTACTTGCTAGGGGCTGCCACACCAACTTTATCTTTCAGCTTTTCTATTCAACCTGAACCTATTCAGCTTTAAAAGGGCCCATGCCCTTTAAAAGTACCTGACCTGCACCAAGGGCTACTAATTTAGGATTAAAGGGAGAAAAGAAAGATTTTTCCCAATTTAATTACTTAATCCTGGAAAAGAACTTGCATTTCAGGTTAGCTACCACTATATAAATTTATTTAAACACAACTATAAAAAAGAAAGAAAAACAAGAAAGGTATAAATATAATTATATCGTATAAAATGTAAAAAAAACCCCAAAACAAACCCTTTTCATTTTACCTCAAATATCTGTGCAAACTGTGTTTCTTTGCTGGAAAATATTGCATGAATGCAGTGAATAGCATATTTGGCCTGACGAGGTGGCCCTTTTTTAGCTTTATGGTGCAAGACTGGAAGCAACGCTCTAAAAACAAAAACAAATACCTCTTTTAGATTTGAATATCTGCTTTCAAAGTACACAAAGGCAAATATATACATAGAGAATTCTGCACGTTAGAAAATTTATCAAAATTTTGCAATTTTGCTAATTTCTTTTAAAAAAGAAAGAGGACCAGAAGCTATTCCAAAGAAAAACTTAATTTTCACAAAATAGTTATTGAGGAATTCAATTTCTTTTCCAGCACTTTAACATTTGTAGAGCCAGACAATGTGAAAGAAATTTTTTCCAGCACTATATGCATTTCATTACTTGGGAAACAAACTGAGGTAATTGCAAAGTACAGTAATATAGATATAAGCCTGGAAAAAGAAATTCAAACCCCTACTGGAGAGTAAAAAGAATCTGGATTCAAAACAGACATTGGCTTTATGGCTCATAGTCACTTAACAAACATTGCTTCTAATCTCCCTGCACTTCATGTATAATAACTATCCTCTCCCTCCTTGAATGGTCTCACTGCCACCAACTAGATTGCCTATTTTATTGCACTTCTGTCATATAAGAGCTCCTAATAGCTTCTTCACTCCTATTCAAAGTCCTCTTCCATCCCTCCAGGCAGAATGCATATGCATGGACTCCTCTCTCTCATTTAGCTCAACCTGTGTCTGCCTCCTTTTTGTAGACTTGACGAAGGGCATGGGATGCCTAAAAAGTTGTCCAGCAGTTCTCCCATATATACATTTGGTCCAATAAAATATCACAAAAATCTTTGCCTTTTGTACACCTCCTGTATCATCACCAACAACAACACTTCTACCCTACTACAACATGAGTTTAAGACAAGTCAGTCATAGTTTCATAGTAACTAGGGTCAGAAGGGGCCTAGAGCAGGCCATCTAGTCTGACCCCCCGCCAGTGGCAGGAACGAGTGCTGGGGTCACAGGACC
>JAGPOW010003316.1:158831139-158849574 GCA_030014935.1 Caiman crocodilus
TGGCTGGGGTCCTGTGACCCTGGCACTCGTTTCCTGCCAATTGGTGGGGGGTCAGACTAGATGGCCTGCTCTAGGCCCCTTCTGACCCTAGGTACTATGGTACTATGAAATATGTAACCAAGAGTATTTCTGGTTAAATAAGTAGATTACTAACAACAAAGCAAACAATGTAAATACCAAATTGAGCATAGCTGATATACAAATAATTTATAAAGTAAAATGAAACCTCATCATACTACTTTAACAAAATCATGTATCTACTAGAAATGCACATCAAGCTGTAATCAATACCCTTCTTTAAACAGTAAATGAAAGATTACTAGATAAAAAAATAAATACCAATCTTCTTTTAGCAATGACAACATTTAATATGCTACTAGAGAATTCATTTGGTACGTTAAGAAATGAACTAATAAGGAATTGTAGAAAAATATTGCAATGCTATCTAAGAAGTTGATAAAATCCAACTCCACTCAACAGTTTGTAGGAAAACTATATCCTTACTTTGAAAACTCTATAGTCTAGAACTGAAGGAAACAAAAAAAAGTCATAAACTAACTGGGTTTTCTGCTATATTAAAAGTCAGCGATTCAGAATAAAAGCTTCATCTCCTATTCTTCCTCTATCAAAACAAAATAATCTGCCATTTTCTTCTCCAACCTTAAAGTCTGATACGCAATCACCAGCTTCTCAGAAGCAGAGATGTTCAGTCTATTTCTGGTTTTTGAATGGAGGAGTCCCCAAACTGACCAATTTTCTTCTGCAGCAGATAGGACCCAAAAGACAAACTGAACGATAAAGGGGGGTTGGCAGTTCCAAAACGACACAGGCAGGGGAGGCTCAAAACAAACAAGGTGGTGAAAACATAAGAACAGAAGTAAGCGTCTATACACAAGGAGCTTTTTAGCTACCTCAAAATGAAGAGAGAAACATACAGGCAATGACAGGAAGGCATGTCACTAAGACCCTTGCCAGACCTTAACATACTTGTGCTATTGTAATCTCTGGAATTTTATGCCTGATTCAAAAAAATGCACAACTATCACACACATAAATGTCCTCAGAACCTAACTGTAAGACTAACAGCAGGCAGGGAGCCTGAGGCTGCCTCCTGCCTGAAGCCTATGATTCACTGATGGCTGGGATCAGACATAGGGCAGCCCTGGGGTCCAGAACACCACTTGCCCAATCCCTGAAATCATGCACAGGGCAGGGGCGTGCTGGACCTGAAGGCTACCCCCTGCACCAACATGTTTCCTGCTTTGATCTTCAGTGCAAAATAGAAAATAGGCCAGAGTATAGAAAGGGAAGTCCATCCACTTCTTGTGGTCTGGCACTTAAATGGCTTGCTTTGCAGCCTCACACGTGGGCTGCAAGGCAAGGCAAGAAATATGCTGGCTATATGGGGTGCATACTAGAATCCCATGCGCCAGTACTTTTAAATGCCTTGCTCTGCTGCCCTGCTTGTTCACCATTTTATGGCACCATAAATTGCTTGAACATGTGGTATGTTCCAATTTATCACACAATTAACTTATTAATCATGCATTAAAAGGTAACGTCTGCCAAGGGCCTAGATAATTATACCAAGGAATACCTCCTTCAGCTCCACGTGGCCCAATGCAGAGAAGGGACATAAGGCTGACAGAGCTCAAGAGACAGGAGGTACCTGTCACTAAATAAAGAGGGACTACATTATGGCCCACACTTAATACGGGAGAGATGTGTACGGATGTCTCCCAATTGCTACAGATATGGGGACACAGGACACAGTCTCCTGCTGTTACTAGGAGATGGCAATCAAAAGGTAGGCTAATGTTTACGGGAAAGCATTCCAGACTTGGCCTGTTTGTCAGTATTTAGATGTGGTCAGCTGACATTATTTGGCCAGTCAATTGACCAGCTTGCCAATACTAGAAGTATCTAGGTCTACAATTTCAGAGAGCACTATTCAAAGGAAGTAATAGTGAGTTGCTGCTTTGATGACCCCTAACTTCAAGGGCTATAAAATATCAATTTGTAAGTTATTACGCAATAGTTTAGAGCCTAATGTAACAAACATTTTTTAAACAGAAAAACAAAAATACTCAGAACTGAAGTAGTAGCATAAAATACTTAAGCCAACTTACTTGTAATGACCATCACTTTTGAGAATATAGCTTTACTGCTGGCATCTGTCTGCATGTCACAAAAATAAAAAAAATATGCTTAAAAGTGAAGATTTGATACAACATGCTTTCAATTAGAGACAGTGCAAGCTTAGTTGTCATAACACCATATCATAAGTTGGGAATTAGAGCAGTGTACTGTATGTAAAAAGTAATGCAACATCAATTTAAAACCCATATTTAAAGTCAACTTAAATTCTTACATCAACAGCAACATACCTGCCTTGTATATATGCATATCTTTTGATAGAAATTTTAATACTTTAACTAATAACCAAAATGTTTTATAAGCAATGAAATTGAATTATTTCCATGTGAAAGGTTGAGGGGGAGGGGAGTGTATACAACTTTTTGTATTTAAGTATGACCCTAACATTTAATTTAGCGTTTTTTGTATTTGATCTTCCTGCACAGGTTAGCATATAACAGGTTCCAGCCAAGTTCACACTTCACTAATGAATGCACAAGTTCATACCTTAGTTGTCACTGCGGTTCAGCTGAAAGTTATTTTGAAGGATCTGGGAAAGTGGAAGCCTGTTTTCAAGTCTTCCACTTGGACCCACTAACCAAAGAACCACCACAGTAAGACTGAAACTTAAAGCATTCTGGAGACCTGTGCTACCAATTTTCCATTAAACATTTACAACCTCCTACTAAACTGTCCCAGTACCTGCTCATAAGCCTACCAGATAAGACAGGTAAAAATGCACATGTAGTATCAGAAAAAGATTAAGATTACTGTTTATTGCTAACTCAAATGAGTAAATTTCAGAATCCAGTAGCTCACACTAGAAATTAGGCCTCCATTGCTAGGCATGGGAATTCAGTAAAGAAAAAAAAGAATGTCTCAAATTAATTCAAGTATAAAGCCACCAGTCTATGGCTATTAGAAGTCCTTTATAAGGTTTTCCCTCTTGGCCCCACCACCACAGACTGAGTTTCTGAAGTTACTCTTTTTTTTTTTTTTTTTTTGTAAAAGCAACATGCCAATGGACTTCTCCCTCCAGATGTCACTCCTATAGGTAGAAAAAGGAGCATTTTTCCCCTCTGTGTTATAATCGGGGAGGCTCTACAGTTTGGAAATTTCCCCTAAACACTTACTCGAGACATTTTAAACACAAGAAAAGTAACCACAAAAACACTAAGGAATGCCTCAATTTGCAAGAGGGAATAATGCTTATCTTGGAAAATGCTGAGATCTATGAAACAAAATAAGTTATTTCAGGACATAATTTAACTAACAAAAAGGGGTTCCTGCAGATTCTCAAGAGGACTACAAAAATCTGGATTTACAAATAGGAAAAATCTATTTCTATTCATTCTCAAAAATAACAAATCCAGTGGCTCCTTAATCAAACAAGGATTACGCTCTCCTGCAAAGTGACTACTTTCAGCACTATGTCACTCTGCTGAGCCTTATTTATAAAACCTGGATATTAAAGAAAACTCAAAACACTGTCTTATACATCTTTTCACTGACACACTGACTAAACTTCAAGTGTGAAAGTCATGACTAGTTATGAGCTTTAATGACTCTAGGAAGATGTTTTGCTTTGGAGATAAACAGCACAGTTACCATTAAGCTGAACATTTTTTTGCATGTTAAGGAAGTAATTGTTCCTTGGATAAAATTAACAGCCACAGTAAACGAGCCAAAAAAATAAAAGTTCACTGTGGATACCTCAGAAAAATATTTTAAAATAGCTAAAAAATAAGGCTTACCCTGAGAAAAAATGGTGCAAATGAGATTTTTTAACAGGTGAAACAAACATCTGAGCTTTATTCTTAAAAGGTTCTCACCAAGAAACATAAGCCTAAAAAGGGCAAGACAGAGCTCAGGGTCTGCTTATGCGAAATCTAAAACCTATTAATGGGGAGACAGGATGACTGGGAGCAAGAGAAATCATGCTCAAATTTTATTATTAGAGGAAATTTCTTATAATTAAAACAAGAGGTTCCCTACAAGCCATACAAGGTCTGGGGCAAGAAGAATGTCTATTCACTATGATTATTTTGAAACTGTCCACGTAAACTGGTGTAATTTTAAAAGGGAATGCCTTTCAGCCTCTAATTAGCCAGAGAAAGTTTCTTAATTTAGCAGCTGACTTGGCCAGAAGTTATGGGAAGGGAGCAGAAGAATCTTAAATTTTTCTATTTGCCTACCAATATGCCTGGACCCATGCTGGCATTGTAAGAGGTTTTTATTTATTTTTTTTTTTAACTTCTTTTAACATACATTAAACCAGAAGAAATCTCAAGAAGATGAAGGTTCCAAAACTGAGAATGGCCCAAACCACTTAGCACCTTAGTTGACAAAACCAGCACCCTGAAATGTGCCCAGAAACCTGTAAAGACTGGAACACTGGACTTGTGCTCCTGGCAACCCACCCTTGTCAGAAGGCAGGCTATCATCATTTGCATCATCTGCAGCTTCCAAACACTTTAAGGCCAGTCCTTCTTAGAGCACATTACAGTAGTCTAGCCTGAAAGATCCAGAGGCGTAGATGATGGTGGCAATATCTGAATCTGAAAGAAGCAGATGCAGCCTTGTCTCCAGATAAATTCGGTGAAAGGCATTTCTAGCCACTGCTGCTACCTGAAGATCCAAGTGCAGCAGAAGATCCAGGAACATTCCTAGACTGCAAACCTCAGTAACAGCGAGAACTGAAACCTGACCAGAGATGCATGTTACAACCTAAGTCTGTGGTTAGTCTACCAACGTCAGCATTTGCTTTATTTCTATTTGAATCTCTCCAGAGCTGCAATTTCCTTAAATCTTCCATCCTAATGGAGCAGAGATATTTGCTCAAACCAAAAACATGGACATCTGGTTGCTGTTCTTATTTCAAATCAGGCAGGTTGATAGGTCTGCTACTTGATCCAGTATACAATTACCACTTGAAAGCTCTCTTCACACCTATCCTAAGATATGAAATCACCCAACTCATAGGTTTCCTCACAAAATGAGATCAAGGCACTACTTTCTTTCTAGGAAATTTATTATGGCATTCACACTAAATGATCATGGAATCATACAAGAGAAGCTGAAGAACTAGAGAAACAGTTAATTATGCTTTGGGCTTTTGGAGCAGCATGGTGCCTCTTAAAGCCCAATGCCTCTCACTTGGAGCAGAAAAACGAAATTCCAGATTTTACATGAACAGGGAATCTTTAATGGATCTATAACAATGTTTCTCAACCTTCTGAGGCTGACAGCACCCTCCATAACTCCTGTGAATTGAGTGTTTCCCCAGTTCAAGACCCAATTTATTTACCCCAGTACTTAACTCCGGGGGAGGGAGGGGATGAGGAGGAGGAATAAACCTTTTGCTTCCCACAGAGCAGTGGGGCAGGGACAATTATGAGCTTACCTCCTTGCACTGGATCCAAGCACTTTTGACCCTGTGCTTAGTATATTATATGGAGAAGTGGGTAGGAACAAACACTTCAGTATACATGCAGGGGTCGGCAGGGACAAAGCTTACTCAGAGATGAGCCTGCCCTTACCTCCTTGCATAGAGGTCAGGTGGGGAAAAATAAGTGCTTATCTTGCATGCTACAGCACCCTCAAAAGGAGTTCATGACATTCCCTATTGAGAACTACTGATCTAAAGCAACTGCCTCATTAATTCAGAGAACAAGATCAGATGTGGCACTCACCTTGCCACAAAGCATAGAAAAGTAACTCAGAATTCTTCTTATCATAGGCTTCTAAAATCCACTTCCTTGAAGGTCTGTGTTTCTTTGTTTTGTTGTTTTAATATCTTCAGAAAAATACTCCTCTTTCGGGGATAAGCAACCCCCACCACAAGTGCCAGAGTATGGTACACAAAGAAATTTTACTTGGCATGTGTGCCTCTGGGTGGACAGCAGGGAAGGGTCCAAATCTACACTACCACGACAAGGACTGGACACCTCATGGCTTCTACACCATGCACCCCAGGCACAACATCATCTTTTAAGACAAGGTTGCAGGTGTTTCTGGCACTCTGCCTAAAAATGTTGCCTACCCCTTTCTTGTCCTTACTGTTTGGACTCTTCCAAAGGTTTAAATACAGATTTTGGATAGAAGAAGAGGCATTAATAGTTAGGTGAAATGTGTTAAGGCAAGAAATAGCCACATTTCTTGCTTCTAGCTTGTCTGCCAGCTCAAAATGGGGGGAAAAAAAGGAATATCCATACACGTAGAACTACCAAGGCAGTAGTTTAAAAGACAGGAAAACCCTTTATCCTTGCCTCCTATCTGAAAGGGAATGTGTTAAGGTCATACTAAAAGAAACACTGGAGTCTGCATATTTTTATTAGCAACAGAGATACAGCAAGAAAACTTTTTGTATAGTCTTCTGTCAAAGGTTCAACTGTTTGACTTGAGAAGGGGAACCATGGTCCAGGAGACTCCTAATATGGTGAAAGCAAAAGGAAACAGCAGGCCCTGAACTGTGTTACTGTTATAGATGGACATAGTAACAGCTGTAATGGAAGCATGCTCATCTCAGGGGAACTGGCATCTATTCTTACAATGAAGAGCTACTAAAAGCTTCATTAAATACAGCCACAAAAAGAAGATCCCTCAGAAGAGAGAAAAAATTTGCTTTGAATATGTCAAAAGGTTGCATGATTAGTCCTACCAGTCTAAAAGCTACACCTCTGAATAAACCCACAATTAAATAAGCATTTTGTGTGTAACATTTCAAATTCTGGCCCAAATATTCTACTGATTCAGGCCTCTGGCAAATATTAATCACATCTTGATTAATAACCTAGTCAAGTGTTCATGTAATTAATGGCACAGTAAAACAAGGAATATGCCACCTTAAACTGAATATGGAGCAGGGTCCTGGGAACAGCCTCAGTGTGGTCCCAGAGCTGAAACTGACAAGCAGCTGATAGCTGGTCTCACCTCCAAGACTAGGTCAATTCACTGGGCACCTGGTTTTCTACTTGCCAGCACAGGGGGAGCCCGCAATCACACAGTAATAGTGCAACTGGGATCTGATTCAAAAATCGCACATCCCATCATGCATGTGTGAAATGGCAGAAGGCACAATTATTGGGATCAAGGACAGATTCATCATACCATGAAATGAGCATGTTCCAGGGGTCTCAGTGACTCAAATCTCCCTTAAGTTGTCTAGAAGTGAAACAGATGTACCTAATTGGTTTAATTTTCCCAAATGCTTTTAAAGGGAGTGTTTGGATTTTTTTTGTATAGTGCATCATACTTTTCAGTGCACTCTAATCCTTCCTGCAATACTACATTTGATTTTAAATGGAGCAAAATAAGAACAATGATTATGACTGCAATTCTAATTTGGTTCCTATTCACAAACAACAGTACAGTAATAGATAAGAATCATTTATTGAACTGTAAGGTTCAATCATTTGCAAGAGCATGAAACAGTCCACATAGGAGATATACTGATACTTGTAGAAGTACAGGAGTTATGGGAAAAGGCATCAGTTAATTTCAGTTCTTTACACAAAAAGCTGGTCCCTGGAATGAATGACAATTAAAACTCAACATGAGTTCTAGTTCCCAGTACTTACAAAGTACTTAAAAAAGTACTTAAGTGGGACAATGACCTTGTACATCTGTAAGATCCCAAGATAAAAACATTTAACCAACAAGAAATCCTACACGTGTATTTACCCAAACATATGCACATATAAAACTCTGTACCCGATGTCAAAAGACAAAAGAGGTTGTGGAATCACTATCCTTGGAGGTTTTTAAGACCTGGCTAAACATAGCCTTGGTTGGGATGATACAGTTGGGAAGGTCCTGCTTTGAGCAGAGGGTTGACCTACTGAAGTCCTTTCCAACCCTAATTTTCTATGATTCTGTGATTAAATAGATGGGACTGATTCAAGGTTTTGTTCATACTTAAAGATTTTCTTCTATTATTTGAAAACCACGTTTTCAGTCTCCAAAATTAGAACTATTCTGCAAAGTGAAATGGATAAACACCTTTTGGTTCAACTGCTAAATTGAATGAACTGCAAAAAACAAATATTAGAAGCTTTATTTTATTATTACATTATTTAAGTAGTAATTATTAATAGGTAAGAAAATAGTTTATTCTGTCACTGTTCCTTTTATATTTTTCTAAATTAATAATGCCAGGCATTCACATTTGCAACTGAATGAACATTTGCAATAATAATGGGAAAAAATAAACCTATAAAGAGGAGTATATTATATGCAAATATTGTATACATTTTGTCATAAATCAAAATTACACCTGGAGAAGAATGGCTTGCATTCCAAAGCTCGTCTTCCTTTTTCCCCAACTATCAGCTAACTCACAAATACCCCTCCACCCAAAAGAAATGCATGTTGCTATATCAAAGACAGCCAGCAAATGGATTTTATTTAGCTTTCAAAAACACTTCGTTTCTCTTGCTAAGAATGAGAAATGTCAGTCAAACAATAATTGTTTGAGATCAGTGGTTTTCAAACTGTGTTCTGTGGAACCCTGGGGTTCTGCAAGAGGTCATCAGGGGTTCTGAAAAGAGAATGGGAATAATGATGGAGCAGGCTGGGTGGCCGCATGCCACCCTTGGGAGACTAGATTGCCTGGCTTCACATCAGTCTTCAGAATAGAGTAGGGGTGCTGAGACAGAAGTTATATATGAAATTGTATATGAAAAAGTTCTGTGACTTAATGTAGTTTGAAAACTATTGTTCTAGAACTAAACCTAAGTTTGTTCTGTTAGTAAATCACAAAGACTATACACAAAGATCAAACTTACTTTGGGCTGTTTAATTAGGTCAACCAAGTCCTTAACCTGGTGTCGTAGCAGATTTTGACATTTCCACATTTCATTCAATGCTCTGAAGTGAAAAAAAGTAGTTAAATACTACTGGGTAACATATTATTAACCTGTAACACATAAAAGACCTTCAACTGCAATTGACTTAACCCGGAAGGCAATCAGCACCTTAAGTTTCACTGCACACCTAGACATAAATTTAAAATGTTTCCTAATAGAAAAGTAAAAAATTTAACACTTAAATGCCTAATTAAAAACAAACAAACAAACCTTTCATTGGTATTTGATTGAAGTGAATTTCCTATTACTTTGACAAAGGACAGTGAAATTTATGTGAACTATAAAGAGTTCTTATGTCTAGAAGTCTGAGCTCATATATCCCAATCACATTCCAGCATATATTACAAAACACAATAGTTCACTGGTTAAATGCAATTATCTTCTTTACTAATCTCATTTACAAAATTAACAATTTCAGATTGTGCAATTTTTAAGGAGAATCTTAGGCACATTATGAGAGGAAAAAAATTCAAACCTTTGCAAGGGCTAATCTACATTTTTTAATAAGTTATTCCACCAGAAGACCATAATCCATAAAATGTCTTCCAGCTCCGAGTTAAAGAAAGTTGGTTCTTTTCAACTTCTAAATATCTTTAGTTTTGAAATATACACTGCTATACTATAGAATAACAACAGCAGTTACAGAATACAAGTTTTTATCTTGTTCTTGCCTAAAGCAACTACTGGGAGAGGTGAGGAGCTTTTGTTCTTAAAGTCATAATTTATTTTTAGTCCAAGTTTTAAGATGCATGTCAAAACATTTTAACTTAAATCACAGAGAATTATTTTACTGTAATGCTAAAACTTAGCTACCTAAAAAATGCTCTTTATTAATCTAAAGATATATTATAGCACTGTAGCACTAAATCAGAGGACAATGTGGCCAATATAGAAGCTTGAAGCATTAACTTTTGCAGCATTTAAAAGCATTCGTTTGAAAAAATATGTACCCCTTAGAATGGTTAAACAAAACAAAAAAAACCACACTGCCAAAGGTGATCCAGATATAAACAAATAAAGAACCGTATTTACCTGAATACAAGACAATTTTCCTCCTCCCCCTCAATCAGCATGGGAAAAAGGTTGCTCATCTGACATTTGCACACAAGGAAACCTCATTAACAGAGATCCAAGTTTTCCGTTTCCCACAGGAAAACAGTAAACTGAAGATTTTACCTTTTACAGGAGGCAAACACAGATTTCTCATTTTACCAGAGAAGTCCACAGATTTTGAACTTCTGTGATGAGCACCCTGCAGATTGGCAGAGTTCCAGCCTGCAGGGGCTGGGAGGGAACAGGAGGAGGGCAGTCAGGCTATGAAGCTGATTAAATGCAGCCAACACCGAGCATGACTATAAAACACATGTTCATATTGGGGTGACTGCAGTACTTAAAAAAAAAAAAAAAAGGCAGTTGCACCGACCTGGCAGTACTGCAATACCACACCAGTACTTGGAGAGGCAGGAGAAAGCTCAGACATCCTCCCCTGGTACCAAAAATGCTGATGAAAACCTACTACAAGGACAGGTTAGTGTAGCCCCTCTGAACAAAATAAACAGCAGTAGTGTCCATTAGGCACAGACCCCCAGCACTGACATTTTTTCAGGTCATAGTGATCCACTACTGCATACATTTTTACTTCCTCTTAACTCCCACAGCTGAGCTGTGCCTTTCTTTCCCATTTCCAATAATTCCTGTTTCCTCACCAGCCTTACATGTCTGGCAAACATCACCAAATGGATCCCCAAATAGTTCATCAAAAATCCCTCTGTTGCCCTCTCTCAGCCTGCCACATATGATTAGTGTGGCTGCATCCTGCACGAGGTAGAACTGGATCATGCTGAGCAGTGGGGTCATCATGGCTTGAAATGCTGTCGACTCTGCTGAGGCACAGCCCAAACAACTATAGGGTAAATCAGCCTTTTGAATTTGTACTTGTAACACACAGTTTGTACTATATATAAAAGTACATACAAAAATGCTGCTTAAAAATGTTTTTTATGGAGTACCCAAGCTAAAAATTACAGCAGTTTTAAAAGAGGTAAACTGCATCAATTCTGGATGAACTAAATCTATGGGTACTATACGCAAATTACTACGGCTATGGTCAGTTGTTCAAGGTCAGTTGTTTTCAAATTTGCTCATTTGCAGGATCTCATCAATGGAGGCGGTAAAGGGGCTGAAAGGGAAAAGTTGAGGGGAGGGGCATAGGGCAAGGGGGCAGCCTGACCCCCATATTTATTTTCCCTGCTGTAGCAGTGGGCAAGGGACAAATTCAAGCCAAACCTCCAATTATTAGAGCTTATACCTGGAAAACTATGGCACATTTATCAATTTTACATATATAGAATCTAATGATTGAGGGAGTCATCTTACAATCAGGGTCACCTTATAGTCAAGTAAATACGGTGCTATTTTTCCAGAGGCTGCAGACTCACCACACTGACAAGTAGGAAGAGTGAATTTAACAAAACTGGGTCAAACTCTGAACACTGGAGACAGCAGTAAAACTACTATTAATCATGTCAAATTTACGCTTCTCTTGAAAAAACTATAAAAATCATAAGACCCAAGAACTTCAGTGTATAAGACAGATAGAGTTAAAATGAATGTTGTAGGATAAACAAAGCCAACTTTCCCCACTCTCTCCCCTTTGAGGAACCAGAGGCAGGGGGCGAAGGAAGAAGCAGCAGAAGTAGAACATTGGGAAACAAACTGCCAAGCATAAAGCAAGGAGCAAAACTCTTCTAAAAGCCTGTGGTACCTCCTCCTTCCCAGAGGCTATGGGGAGTTTCATTTAGAAACAAAATATATTTCCACTGCTATTGTGACAAGAAGGTTTTCTGTTGTTAGTATGTATCTTGATTTTTTCCCCTAAGCCCCAAGGGAATGCTATCTTAACTGATACAGTATGACAAGATTTTTCCACTATGAACTGATCTAGATATACTTTTTGCAGAAACTAACAGAATACAGTGGTTATGCTTTCTATTAATAGTTTCTTAAAAAGAGGTATCATCTTACAAAAAGCGAAACTCAAAGATTAAATGACTTGTCTAAAGCCACAAAATTCAGAGGCAGAAGAGACTACACAAGAACCCAAATCTCCTTCTTCCAAGGTCACTGCTGACTCCCTAGTCAGCAGACACCTATCCAGGTTTGTTAGGATCACTACATTTAAGTAACTATAAAGCTTAAAAATATTATCTGAAAACATACTTCACAGCATTTGAGTCCAGTGTTGCATAAAGGTAATACAAACATTTCATTCGTTCATTTGTTTCCAAATTGTGTGGGACCATATACTGCGCAAAGATGCGTTCAACAAGCAATCTGAAAAACAACATTCAGAAAGAACTTTAGCTATAAAACAGCAAGGTGCACTTACAGTTAAATTACTAAGCATTCATCCAAAAAAATTCCCCAAACTACTTAGCTATTGTAAAGTTGGAACATAAAATCAGGTCTTGGTTAGGAATTCATCATCTCAAGCTGAACTTGAGTACTGCAGCAGAACTAAAAGATGACTCTATTAACACAATACCACACAAAAGATTATGCAAGTGTACATACTTGGAGATTATTTTAACCCAGAAGCAAGGAATTAAGGCTGAAGGGAAGTAACTAGAGAAGTTGCTCAAAGATCAGGCTTTGGGCTGATATTTAATATTTTCATTAATTACCTTAACAGAAAAACCCCAGGCTTGTACTAATGAAAACTGCTGATGTTACAAAGCTAGAAAGACATCATCAGCACAGATGACTAGGCTACTGTGGCAAGACTGTCTGGTTGATCCTGATGACTAGGGATTATAGAAAAAGTGTAAAATTCTATAGTATAAGATGTCAGGCCATGCACACAGCTTTGACAAATGAACTATTATAAGTTGCAAGGAAACTTAGTAGTTGGAAATGACTTGAGAAGGACATGTATGACCTAATTGATCATAGGATGCTTATGAGCTGCAAATGTTATGCAGCCATAGGATTATAAACTGCTTACGGACATTAAAAAACAAAACAAAAAAATGGCGCTTTCCTTTAAAAACTCAGCATGCTCCCACACTGAGCACAGTTCATGCCCAGAAGTGGTATAGTATTAGTAGCACCCAGCTCATTCAATGTCTATATAAATCAGATGCTTTAGTGGGGCTTTTATCTAATAGCTGATTGAATCAGGTTTAGATAAAAGCTCCAAAAAGCCCCACTGAAGCACCAGATCTACAGACACTTTGGAGCTGAGTTGAACTAACATGCCACTACTTCTAGTAAACCATTTTTTTTTTTTTTTTTTAAGTGTCTATAAGCTGCCATCATTTGTAGGGCTGGAAATGACCTCATGAAGTCATCTAGTCCAGTGCCCTGCTCAAGGCAGGATAATCCCTGACTAAACCATCTCAAATCAAGCATCTGAAAATTTCCAGAAATGGAGACTCTACAGCTTCCTTAGGTAGCCTGTTCCAATGTTTGACAACCTTCATAGTCAGAACATTCCTCCTAGTTTCCAACCTAAATTTCCTCCATTGCAGCTTGAAGCTATTGCTCCTAGTTCTATCCTGTACAATCAGAGAGAAAAGGAAATCTCCAACTTTTACATACTTGCCCTTCAGGTGTTTCAGACTTGTCAAATTCTCCCTTAGTCTTCTATTCTTCAGACTAAATAAACCTAGCCCTCTCAGCCTTTCCTCATAAATCATGATTCCCACACTGCTAGTCATTTTGGCTGATCTCTGCCAGACTCTCTGCAATCTGTCTGCATGCGTCTTGAAGTGCGGGGCCCAAGCTGTACTCAGTACTCCAGGTGAAGCTGCACAAATGTCAACTAGATCTGAGGAATTGCTTCCCGTGATTTGCAAGTGATCCTCCTGTTAATAGAACCCAGGATGCTCATGGCTTTTTTTTTTTTTTTTTTTTTTTGCAACGAGTACACTGTCATCTCATATTAGATTATAGCCCACTGGAACTCCCAGGTCTCTCTCCAATACTGTGGTCTAGCCAATCATTCCCCAATCTGTAAAAGTGCATGTCATTACTCCATCCCTAGCACAGGACTGCACTTGAAGATGACTGACTTTGGACCATTTCTCCAGGTCATTTCTGATTCTAACCCTACCCTCCAGAGTACTGCAATTCCCACTCAACTTTGCACCACCTGCAAATTTGTTAGATGTGTGCTCAATCCCATCCTTCAAATCAATGACCATTTTTTCTTCCTCTAAATAAATGAAAGAGGCAAATGCAATCCTAAGATGTCGATTTCAGTATTTTTTTATTAGAGAGGCATGCAATAGTTAGGTCTCTCCTGAAATCACACGTGCAATTCTGGTCACCCAGACTCAACAAATATGCATTAAAATAGTATGCATAGACAAGATGTACTAGGTTAATCATGAGAACAGAGTATAAGAGCTTCATTAATTTAGCCTAACAAAAGGAATGCTCTCAGAAAATACCGTATTTATTCACATACCACACATACTGTCTCCCCAAAAATCATCCCTCCAAAACTGGGATGCATATCTTGAGTGAGGAAGCTCATTTCTGTACTTGAATTGAAGCATAACCAGGCTGTAACAGCTGCCAGGGCTCTGTTTTTTCCCCAATCAGAGAGGGAGGGGCAGGTACAGTCTTTAGGTCATAGGTTTAATCCTTTCATAGCCATTGCCATATCAGAAATACCTCTGTTGAGCAGCCAAAACTTGCTGCCATTTCAGCAGTGGCTACAAGAGGGTTAAAACTGCAATTTTCAGGAGTCAGCCATGCTGTCAGGATACCTTGTGGTTCAGATGCAGTCATGATTCTAGAACATTTTTTTCTTTTGACTAGCATGGATAAAACATGCTGGTTTCTATAAATAATGGCACAAAAGGGAACAATGTAGCTGCATCATGCCCAACTGCTATTAATACTTTATCCCTAATAATTAAGTACCTATTTGCAGCTGGATTGACTGGATCAAACCTTCAGAACAAAGCTCAAACTCATGCATCTGCATCTGAAGGAAGAAAACTTACCGATCATCAATACTGTTTTGGTAATATATATGTAGCAGTTTGTCCTTGATCCACGAAATCTGTTTTGCAGCTTCTTTTCCTGCTTCTGACTGTAACGAATATTTCTTGTATATTTGAGCAAGTCCCATCATAGCTTCTTTTCTCACTCTCCACTAAAAAAAAAAAAAAAAATATTTTTAAAACAAAAGTTACTCTAACAAATTTTAGATTAGTAATTCCTGTTCTTTCATTGTCTTCAAAACTGAAATGGCAATTTTAATTGGGGAAAATGTTAACTAAAAAAACCACAACACAAAAAAACCCACTTTACTGAATTTCATGTTTACTACATGGAGAAATATTTATATTTATTATTCTATTAGCTGCTACCAAAACTTTCAATATCATCCATAGCTAGAATGCAAATAAAATCAGCTACATAGCAAATGACAAATCCTCTGGAACTGAAGCAATTATATTTCTACTAATAAAGTATTTTTTCCTGAGATCTATATTGTATACCTACCATTATTTTGTCTGGAACAGGGGAAAACATGCCATCAAATAAAAAAATAATAATAATAATAATCAGAGAAGGATAAAACGGCAATTATTAAATTTGCCTTTAGAATCCTTGCTGTAAGTGATATAGGGTATATGAGCACACTCTATAACAGGGGTTTCTCAACCTTTTTCTTCCCAGTCCCATCTCTCCACAGCATGCTATAAAAACTCCACAACCCACTTTTGCCACAACAACTGCTTCGCTTCACAGCCCTGCCCTCAGGGTGCCAGGTACAGTTGGCAGGGTTCAGGGGCAGGGAGCCCCAGGGCTCCATTCACCTGAGCAGCATCACTGTGAAGCATAGCCCATCCCCGCACGAGATGGGGACTGAGGGGCTGGAACCACCTGCACCCCATTCTCAAGACTTGCCCCAACCCCAGGACTAAGGCAGTTCCTTCCCTACACCTAGCCAGGCAGATCCCCTGAAACCTGAAATGAGCACCCACTCTTTAATGCTCAAGGGGCACTGTTACACATGCTTGGGGACAGGGAGAAAGAGGGTGCCACACTTTAATTAGAGCAGCTTCACGAGCCATTCTAATTGAAGTGCAGCATCTCATGTATCACCATCCGCATGCTTCAAAATGGCGGTTGGAGCACTTGCACTTAAGCTCATTCAATGGCTTTAATACAAATGCCCCCACTGCCATTTTGAAGCACGGGGACACTGATTCACAATTCACGGAAGGCTGCTGGAGTTCGGCAATTACCACACTCCAGCAAACTTTATTCATCGAATCGGCTCCACCACACTGTAATTACACTGCATTGGAGCGGCCTCCACACTCATGTACAGACACTCAAGGACTGGAAGAAAAAGACTAAGTAAATACAGACAACCCCTGCTTAATGGTATTTCACTTTAATGCTCATTTTAAATTGATACCTGATTCTACTTAGCGCTCAGCATGTTTTGTTATAATGCTTGCAGTCTCCATCTTGAGTCATTAAAAACACTTGTGGTCGCCATTTTGGATAGTCAAAAACTTTTGGTTTCATTTAATTCTTGTTTCGCTTAACACTCGTTTTTTCACAAACCGATTACAAGCACTAAGCAGGGGTTGCCTGTATGCTGTTACACTATGCTGCAAAAACTGAAAGGAGGTAGAGTTTTCCCTAGTTCTCTGAGAAATGCACATCAGTGTCACCAGATATTTTCAGCCATCAGGCAATGAAAGGTATCCTTTTAGTCTATTTTACTTTGTTATTATACTTTACAATAATACAAAAATTTTGTCATCATTTGGAATTCTTATTCAACTTAACAATTCTTTACACATTTTTTAGTTTTTATAAACTGTTCACATATAAAAATATTTATATTAGCTTCTTGACAAAGCATGCTTTTTCTATAAGAAAGGATACCAAATATGATATTTGAAATTAAACTTGTTATAATTAACCATTACAAATACTATTGTACATCTCACCCGTTTGTCTAGCGTCCTCTCTCTCACAAAATTAAGTAGATGATCATTGACAAGCAAAAGATCTTTTTTAGCAGCAGTCACTATGGACACAATAACATCATGCCTAATAGCTTCTTCTGGGTCATGTGACCTTACTTTAAGATATTCTGAAAGGAAAAAAAGAAACCACATTATAATAAAAATTAAATATTTATGCAGCTTTAACATGTTTAAACAACTAAAGCCTGGTTAATTATTTTAGAAACACGACGATAAAAGACGGACATATTTCACACATTCAAATATCAAGTGCAAAGTCACTACATTTCTCATTAGGCTGGATTAGATACAGATGTTAGATAAATAACTAGTTTTTTGTTCAGGCTGTAAGTGCATTGATAATTTAGTCAGACAAGGTTCCTTGGGTGAATTTGATATCTTTTATTAGATCAACCCAAATAGCTGGAGAATAGTTATTAAGCAAGCTTTCGAGTTAAAAAACCTTTTGTCAGGCTAAGGAAGTTTCAGTAGGTGGTATGTGCTCTTCCTGGATGGAATGAGAAGTAAAGAAGCCAGGGACTGGGCTGGGAGTCAGTTGCCAGGAAGATTATAATGTATCAAATTCGTTAGATTTCAGAGTTAAATCTGAGTAAATTAGGAAACAAAAATATCTTCCTGAATTCAGTCTAACTGATTGTGATTGGTCCCCATTATCATTATCCCCTATCCTCTATTCTTTCACACAGTGCAAGACTTCTGTTTCTAGGACTGTCTAAATAGTTTTAGGCAGCCATAAAACTACAAACACAAATAGAGGATACTTATTTTTTTGCTTTTTTCTTTTAGTACCACATTTACTGGAATCCAAGACATTGAATTTAAGACAACCCTCCCAAAATTAAATTCTATAAAAGGAGAATTTATGAACATTACAATTTTCCATGAGTAAAATCTAATTATTAGAGAGTTATCTTTAATTCATCCCCCCACCACTGCAAGGGGCAGGTAGAATGGAGAAGTCAAACAGAGGGCAAGCTGCTTGTGCCTGCCCCTCTTCAGCTTCCATCTCTGCTCCCCCTCCTGCCCCACACCCATTCAATCTCCTTGTCTCCCACATTCCTCTACTCCCTTCCTCCACTCCCTTCCTCCCGCACTTCCCCTTCAACTTCAGCTCCCCCCCCTGGTTACCCTTCTCCATGCAGCAGGCTCTGTCCCTGTACTGATTTGAAGCATGGTGCACAGTCCCAGACCAGCCCCTGAAGGAGCTGTGCAGGCTGCGGACCACTGCTATGAAGCCTGGCTGCGGACATACTCTACGTGTGACGGCGCCGGGCCGTCCCTAGGGACCCGAGAGGGACCCCAGGGGACGAAGGAAGAGACAGCAGACTCACCGGGGACGGGAGGACCAGACGGTGAGGGACGGCACCAACTGCGGCGCACGCCGGCGCAGCCACGCGAGCCGCGCC
>JAGPOW010003316.1:158857610-158894093 GCA_030014935.1 Caiman crocodilus
TGTGACCCCAGCACTCGTTCCTGCCATTGGCAGGGGGTCAGACTAGATGGCCTGCTCTAGGCCCCTTCTGACCCTAGTTACTATGAAACTATGACTTCAAAGAAAAGTTTTGCATTACTTGGGCTTAGCCCCAGAATTATGAGCTAGGGCAGCCACCTACACTAGGCAGACACAGCTGGCCAGGACTATGCCTGGAGCAGTCCCCTGGGGGCATCCCCCGCTCTGCTCAGATGCCTCCCCACCCCACCTTAAGCACTGCCCAGGACTCATGCCCCACTCACTCACCCACCTACTCACTATTGACAATATTCATAGATGTTAGGGTCAGAAGGGACCTCAACAGATCATTTGAGTCCAACCCCCTATTTATTCAGTGTATAAAATCTTCCTGAGACCTAAATTAAGCTACCTAATTCTTCACCTGGTTACACATGAATACCTAGGGCATGGAAAACAGGAATTCAAGTTTGAAGCACAGTACCTTTTCTTAGGCACTTCTCTTCAATGAGACTAAGTACCTTTTCTTAGGGGCTCACAGTTGAAAAACGTGTAATATTTTTATACCATTTTTAGTATTGGTCCGAATATAAAACGATAGAAAGCTGTTCAAAAAAAGCAGGGGATAATATCGTGATTAGTTTAAAAGGCCTGATATCTTTCAAGAAGGATGTGGACAAACTTGAAAGGGTGCAGAAAAAGGCCACCCACATGATCAAGGGTCTGGGGGGCAAGCCCTATGAGGAAGAGAGATTTTGGGATCTGGGATTGTTCAGCCTGAGCAAAAGAAGGCCGAGAGGCGACTTGATAGCAGCCTACAAATGTGTCAAGGGAGAATGCCAGGACCTTGGTGAATAACTGTTCAGAAAAGCCCCACTCCCACCCCACCCACCAGGAAGGCATGGACCAGTGGACACAAGCTAGTCAAGGAATAGTTTTGGCTGGACGTAAGAAAAACTTTTCTGTATGGGTAACTAGAAGCAGGAACACACTTCTAGCAGAGGAGGTGCAGTCACCATCTCTGGTGGTTTTTAAGAGGAGGCTAGACAAATACCTCATTGAGCTCATTTGAGCCCAATTACCTCCTGCCTATGGCAGGGGACTGGACTTGATGATCTTAAAGGTTGGTCCCTTCTTTCTACGATATCATCACTTGCAATACATTTTAACAGAGCACTGGGACTGGCTCCCTGTCTCTTGCAGCTATACAGAAGGTTCCTAAGGGAGTCATCATTCCCTCTCAAAATTAACACTCGGGGCTTGTGCCCCACTCATTCTGCTCTTTTTACCCTAACATGAATATGTCCAGCCCTTTTGTAAAATGTCTAATTCATTGACGTGGTAACAAAAGCTTTAAGCTGCAAGTGATGCCATACCAAGCTTGGATGACCAGATATATTTAGTCTTTAAAAAAATTCCTCTTTAACTCTCCAGAGCACTAGAAAATTTGGAAGAAAAATGCACAGGTGTTAGCTGGTGCAAAGAATAGTCACTTCACATATATTCCGTTCCTAGTGCAAATGTGTGCTCATGCCATGCAAGATGAGATTCTTCTGAATTGTATGTTATAATGGGGTCCTGCTTAGTCTGAATGCTTTCTTGGTCCATTAAAAAAAAACAAACAAACAAACAAAAACCACAGAGGGAAAGCTACAACTGCCTTTAGTTTCTTCCTTAAAAACAGAAAGCATAAAAGGACTGCAACAGTGGGGGAGAGAGAGTCAGGTCCGGGAATACACCAGAACAACATTTCTCAAGCTACAGATATAACTGAGAAAATATCTTTGCTTTGTATGACCATGCCCCTGTATTCCACTTCTGCTAGAGCTCAAGCAATAATTCAAGTTCAGCAGTTAGGTGTTGAGTTTCCTCTAACCAATGACAGTAAACAGCTCTTCCATATATATTAATACTGTACCTCAACATTTCTACTGAAGTACTCTGATACAGAGAAAAGGTATAAAAGTCACCAGATCTCTGTCATCAGAAAGCTTCTTGAAGAGGCAGCAGAGAAGGTTTGAGCATTAAAGGAATAGTCATTAAACTGCAATGGGTCCAGGAGTTATCACGTAATAAGTCTTGATAGTCAGAAACTCTTCAAGATAAGCTCCGAATAGCTAATGGATGATCTCCATTCTGCCAAAAACCAGGAACAATGTGGGATGCCTTTAAGCAAAGGAAGTTTTACACAGGCACATAACTACCCATCACCTCAAAAGACAACATTGCTCTGAACTGCAAGAACCATGATGATCAGATTTCTTGGTTTCCACTATTTAAAAACTGCAAGTTTGCTTGGCATTTGATTTTGGGTTTTTTACCCTGGAAAAATCAGAGCTTTCCCACCCACTTCCCTCACCAGGGTGCAGGTCCAGCAGTGGCTGTCCTTCCAGCCCACTACTGTGTGGCACTGAGCAGCCCTGATATGCCAGTGCCTTGTTCATGCCATTGCCCTCACTTACGACCCACAGCTCCGGGGCAGAGCAGGACCAGGCGGGGAAGCTCGCTGCCACTACTGGAAGCTCTGTGCCACCATGGTAAGGTGCCCCCTGGGCACCCAGCAACAGGAAGGGGCACAACTCTGCACTGTTACCCCCTCTGCTGCTGGACAAGCAGGGGGCACCTTGCCATAGTGGCGTGGAGCTCCTTCACTGTGGCATCAAGCTTCCCACCCCACTCTGCTGCAGAGGCCCTGGAGAGGTGGGAAGGGGGAAAGCAGAAAGGCAGAGAGCCCAAGCCTGCAGTGTACAGCTCGGCCTAGTCCCCACACACAAATCTGAGGGGCACATGCCCTCCTTGCGGGGCCCCCAGGAGTGTGTGCAGAGGCAGGGAGCTAACCCTCCCCCCCCTCCAGACAAGCTATCCATGGCTCTGCCCCACTCCATGCAGCTACATTTTCCAGCCTTGGGCCACAAGCCCCACCCACTACCCGGGCTGGGTGGCAGCCTCAGCCCTGCCCAGCTGCCTCAGTCACTATGGGGGCCTCAATTCCCTGCCCTCCCTCACTGCCAGTCTTACTTCCAGGAAGCAGTTCTCCAGGCTGCCAGGTGGATATGTGCATGTAGATATGCACACAAGCACATGGCACCTCCTGCTGACGGCCTTCCTCCTACTCCCCACAGTCCCATGCAGGCTGGAATTCTGCCAACCTGCAATGGGAAACCCACCATTTCACACGTTTTTCTCTTTTAAAATGAAAAGAATCTGGGTTTACCACATTTTTCCATGGCAAATGGAAAAACCAGATTGGTGATGATTCAGCAGTGAAGTACCTCCCTCAGCTAGATTAAATTTTATTTATTGTTCTGTGGTCTGGCTGCTCAATAATATACCTCCACCTGCCAACCCACTAGTAAAGCTTCCTTTTCACAGCCTTATATATTCTGCAGTACACAGCAGGCAGCAGCAATGGAGACATTTGACTCAATTGTGACAGTGTGTCCCACATGCCTTCAAAATGCCCCAAAGCTTGTTCAAGTGTTAATCTGCATCTACTCAGGCAGTAAATTGCTCTTTGCTGCTCTCTAGACTTCCAGAATATGGCCCCATGAGCCAAGAAAACAGAAAATAGGTTGTGCCTTCCAAAAAAAAACAACAGTATTTAGTCACAGTCACAGAGAAGTAGGTGAAAGGGACCTCCAAAGGTCTTCTAGTCCCAACCTGCCCAAGACACAATCATTCCCATCCAAAACCATCCCATACAACCCTAATCTAAACTCTACATAAGACTGTGCTCAACCCTGACACAACTTAGCCCTAACTTCCCACAGGTAAAAGCAGGGGATCCACAGTAGCCAATGTCCTGCTTCTATAAAATGTTGTCAATATATGCTCAAGACGTTCCAAGTAGAGGGCCATGCCCCCTGCTACAGAAGACGACAAAAAAAACAGAGTCAATACCAATCTGACCACAGAGTCAAATTCCTTCCTGACACCAAATAAGACAATTAGTCTGACCCTGAGCAAAGATGCAGGACTCTCTAGCCATGAACTTCTGGCTTTTCTCTAGCAAGAGAATTGGCACACACCAGGTGATGTCCCCAGCCTTAGCTGTAGCCAACACTCATTGCTCACATTGCTTTTGCATTAGAAGCTGCTGCAAGAGCCATTGGACTGCATACACCTGATACATTCTGCCTTTGACCTACACAGCTACTCACAGTGCAACATGGGCACACATGCCGAAGTACACACTAGCTCTGGCAGCTTGGTGTCAGCTGCTACAAGCCAAGAAAAACATCACATCCCCACCTCAGAAAAAAAAAAATCTTTTAAGTAGATATAGCCCTAAAAATGGCTGCTGGTATTCAGGCAGCAACTTCAATTAATACCCAGTGAAGATCCAGCTTAAACTAGCAAAAGAATTCTTTACCAGTTTGGCTTAAACAAAGTATCCAAATACAATAAGTTGTCAAAAAACTTTTTTGCTTCTATGTTGCTAAATCCTAATATAGTTGGGTCAACAGGCATTGGATTTTTGTATTCCTAAGCTTTGTAGTTGTACTAGAAACTTAACTCTTGTGATTGGAAAGAAATGCTGGGAAAAAGACAGCAGCACAAGTGGTGGCTTGGTCTATGCTTAAAAGGGCTTAGCAAAAGCAAATACTAAAACCGCTGCTAAATACTTTGAGTATACAATAATATTATTAATATTCTATATTAGTTATTAATAATTCACATTTAAAACTTTCCCTATCTGTCCTTATGTCCTTAATGTATTTTAATACAATTTAAAGTCCCTTTAAGTAAAATGTTAAAAATGAGTAGGCATTTATGATACAAGTTAAAAGATAGGGATAGACTGCCTTAGCTGTCCCTACAGGGAAATGCCACCAGCCTGTGACAGAAAAGAAATAGGGAAATAACAGAGGGTCAAAACATAATATATATTACAACATTTACCTTAAGTTTGAATTCAAGCTGCGGTAAAACAGAAAGCAAGAGATGACTGTCAATATTGTACAGCTCCAGAATCAAGTCAAAGACATGCTCTGACAGATCACTGATAGAAGTTTTCCCAAGCATAAGCACCTGATTAAAGAACTGGAAAGTAAGACAAAAGAACAAAACATTAAAGTCAGTAACAGAATACTGGAAATCAGCATACATTTTATAAGTTCTCTAAAAATTCTGAATTCAAATACAACTATTAGCGTAGTTAAGAACCTCATATAAAACCATTTACTCCAGGTCAGGATATAAGAAATCTTAAATGAGATAATAAAAGGGGGAAAAGAAAACCTCAGAGTTAGCGAAAGAATTATCTTTTTAAAATACGGTACTTCTTTATTCATAAACTACTGATAAAAAAGCATGCATAAAAATGTGACATACAATGCTTAGTCTATTATAGCAATTCTACAAACAGCAGCAAATAACTCTTCCAAATTTCAATTATGTCAAGCCTTTTGTAGTGTGACTAAATTTAGTGTCCCCTGTGGTGAAATAACTCCAATTTACTTCAAAAGCATTCTGTTCTTTTGTCTAAATGAGACCAATAGGAAAAAAAACCAGCTAGGTAATTACCACACAACTTCAACAAATGGCCATTTATGAAGAAGTTAAATGGAAACATATGAACTGACAATGACCCTGTGGTTTCAGGCTTTGTAAATGCAAAGAAACATTTTCTGTATACTACAGTTATAAAACAAACATTTCTTCCTCACAGCTTATGTAACTCAGTGTAAAGATACTTTAAAAAAACAAGATACATTTTCTGGTCAAATCTTACATCAATACTAAGTGATGTTACTTTTTAATGCTTAATATTACTCATCATTTGCTACTAAATGCTCAGCTACAACCTAAATAGAAAGTTCCTACCCACCTTATCTAAAGCTAGGAGGCTGAGTTTTTTCATTTAATCCAAAAAGAGCCATGCCAAAAAATGTTACAACATTGTTTATGCTACTTCCAAACCACTAGGACTACTGATGAAGGAGCACATTTAATTGGTGTTCATTGTTTCCCGTTCCAGAACTTAGGCACAGAAACGACAAATCACAAATTCGCTACTGATTTTACCTGATACAAGGTTATCAAATCAGAACAAAGGCCTGCCATTAGTCTAAATTTTTTAAAAAGTAGGTTTTATTTGGTACCATATCTTTCAAAGTACTAATCATCCAGCATAACCTTTAGAAATCAGGCCCAACATATTTTAAAATAGACATGAAAAAGCTGAGGTACCCAAAAATCAATGACTGCTTTGAAAATCTGACATCAAGCCAATCAACTCTGAATTTCACCCTACAACACCAGAAAGCATGTTTGTGGAAAGATGGAGGCATGGAGGAAAGGAAGACGAGACTCCCTACTCTTCCCCTAAACTAAAATAAAGAGGAAGGGCACCTTATTAATAACCAAAAGACTAACCTAACATGTAATTAATTTAACGATCTTGAGAAGCAGATAAGATGTAAGCAGAATGCAAAAGCTAAAATGTTGCCACCTTGCAGTCAGGTAAACATGGACTGTTCTTTAAGAATTAAATTATATTCTTTTTGGGAAAGGGGGGCAAAGGACGGGGGCACAGAGTCAGCATTATAAATTTTCAAGGGAACAAACATGTAGCCTGGCAAAGTGCTCCTATTAATTACAAAATGCAGCAGGGGGAGTTCACGTTTGAAGTGCTCTTGTAACAAGAATCAACTCACCAAGGGGGAAAAAAAGGGGTGGGGGGGTGGGGACAGGGACTTCCTTTCCTACAGTGAAAAGTGTAAGAAAAATGGAGATGGAAACACTTAACTGATCAGGAGATGATTCACCACAAAATCTGAGTGCTACCCCATAACCACTCAGCTTGTAAACTGTCTTTATAAGCTTTACTTTGTTTTTTTCCTGACTACTCTGTGCTGCACCTGGACATGCACAATAGCCTAAATCTAGATGCCTAGAGATCTTTCCAGACCAAGACAGACACAAAGAATCTAAGTGTCTTAGTGGTTTTGTAGCTATTGAAAGGGGGAGGGGAGGGGGAAAGGGGGGCAAAGAAAGGATTGGGTTTAGTGTTTAAGATGCCTCAAAACTGCTTTTTAGAATCTTACAGGCCTAGATCCTATTCTGCCCAAGTTAGTAATAATACAGCTAAATTAGCTATGTATTAATTACTCCTACTTCGTGTCAAAAACCAACTCCCATAACAAAACAAAATAAATCTATCAAACGAGTCCCATAACTAAGTCTGACCTAACGAGTCAGAAATCTGAGTTTTATTCCCAACTCTGTCACTAACTTAGTCTCACTTAAGGAAAATTAGTTCACCTTGGGCCTCACCCTGCCCTCTGCATTACCTTGCCTGTTCATACTGTAAACTCTGTGAAAAGAACATCTAATACAACTGCTACTCTAACATGAAAATACAAATATTCATAAAAATTCAGTTTAGTCCACCAGCTGTCAGTCATGTTGCAACCAAGGTGCCCATGATAGAAGTTCAAGTACAGTTAGGATGAAGATCAAGAATTAGCAGTAGATTTAGCAATATCTTATTTCTCAATAGCGAAGTATCAGATCTGAAGGCAGAAATTACAGCATTTAAAGTATCAGGCTCTTTCCCACTAGATTGTTGAAAATTATACTTTAAGATAAGATACTTAGCCTATAAAAAGAAGAAAAAACAGGTTACGCAGTTCAATCTTTTAAGTTTTATCTTCATAAGTGTTTAGCCATTTGAAATCTTGACTTACATTAGTAATATAGGGTTCAATAGCTTGAGCCGTCCTCTTTAGTAAAGCCTTTGCCAAGTCATATGCTTGCTTGTTTAAATTCTGAAAAATACAAAAAGCAAACAATGATGCACATACCAATCTCATGCACAATTTATAAATATTTAAGTTAATATGTAGTAATAAATTAACTGTAAGGATAGCCCCTCCCTGGATTCCTTCCTTAGATAAAAGATAATTTTTTATCAAACTTGTAAGACAATTAGTTTTTCTGAGCTAGATCTTAAAAACATCAGCCACCTAAATGACAGTGGTAGGCTGGAAGTTTCCCCCAGAAATTCAAACACTTTTAACTATCACAAACCTGAAACTGGGAGCAGGGTGGGGGAAAAAAGTATTTTTAGTTTGTTTTTTCAAATTGATATCTTTTATGTTATGAAGGATCACCTACACTAGCACTACACCTGGCAGATTAACTGACACTGTGTTATCTTCCAAAATCTGGAGTTTAAGAGCTCAAGCAACTGGCATCTGCGACTGCTCCTCAGCTTTTCAAATGTTTTAGAGAAAGCTATATGGCAACAGCATATGTGGTCACTGCAATTAGCAACAGAGGCAAGTCCCAAAAATAGAAAATGGTGAGAGGTACAATAAGAGAAGCTTCCCCTCCCTTATACCCTGGTAGCAAGCAACCAAACAGCTGTGGGGAGGGCAGAACAGCAAAGACACCAATCTTTTCCTCCCACAGATACATATGTTAATGACTCTAGATCCACAATTCTCAACTGGGGTTGCACAAGATCCTTTAAAGGGGCATCAGGATGCTGTAGAATATTAGCACTACTAGATAAGCAAACACCTACATATGATTTACAAGATAAACCCAGAGATTTCAAATAGAAATCCATAGTGTCAAAAACATTCTGATTTCCTTTGGTCTATTATTTTTCCATATTTAAATCCGATGGAAACTATGGGTAGGCCTTTTTTCAGGGATGCCTTGAGTCTAATAAGGTTGAGAATCACTTCTCCAGATGGCGAAGAAAACTGCTTTTGCATTTTACAACCAGAAGAGGGTGGTGGATACAAACTGACTTCAAGGAAGCACTTTAAGACTATCAATACAGATCCCTTTTCCATTGTTATCAAGTCAAAGTGTTCTTCTGACCTGAGTGAGTAGAAAAAAAATTGACTTTTTCTGTTTTTCCCACCCCTTACGTCTTGTACCTATCTATGGATAGTATGTCTGATAAGAACTAAACATTCCCAGCAGTACTGGTGACACTGTTACTGCAGAAAAACCTTGCAGTTGATGTAAAAAAGGCCAATAGACAAGTAGTGCTAAACTGAAAACTTTACTTGTAAATAAAAATGAAATCTGAAAATATAAATTCTCGGTTTTAATCATTTAAAGCAGGGCTGTCCAGCTGGCAGCTCGTGGGCAACTTGCATATACGTGGGCCACATGGATACACCCAGGCCATATGCATAAGCAGACAAAGGGTTAACACGTGGTCACAGGCTGCTGCCCACGGGCATGGTTGCTCCAGGGTCTCAGCCCTCACTCCCTCCTCCAGTTTCGGCTACCTGAACTCAGCTCCAAGGAGGGTGGCAGTGCAACACAGTCCACAATTGCGAGGGAATCTGTACCCAATGAGAGCCTCACCTCACCTCTGGCTGTGTGGCCATGGGCTCCTCCATCTGCCTGATACCAAACACGCCTAGTGGGTACAGATTCCATGGCACTGTGGGCCATGTTGTGCTGCCCTGCTCCTTGGGGCTGGGTCAGGCAGCAGAAACTGAAGGAGGATGAAGGGGCCTAAAACCCTGAAGCAACCCTCCCAGTAGAGTAGGTGGATGGAGTGGAAATTTCCTCAGCTAAATTGTCTGCCCCATCTGCTTCTGAGAATGCCAAGTTTGAGCCAATATACAGCTACCTTTTTCCCCCTACAGTTACTGGGTTTAGTGTGGATTGTCAGCCCTGGGGAATGGGTAAAAACATTGAATTTTATTTGCAGTTTGGTGACCACTCACTCAATTTTATGAGATTCTTCTGGAGGTTTTGGGGAGGGAAGGGTGGTTGGCTTGGGGTTCTGTTTGTTTGTTTGAGTCTGCCTGCTGAATAATTTTGTCATCTGTAAACTTAGCCACCTCACTAGTGACCCCCATTTCCAAGTCATTTTTTAAATATATTCAATACAACCAGACTTATCAGAGAGAGAACTCTACTCTTTCATTTTTAGGAGAAATCAAACCAGTGCTCAAAGAGGATCATGGGAAGAATCACACACGACATAAAATTCTTAATGTGGTTTGTTTATGCCTTTCTTTATAGAGAGATTATGTCACTGTCTCGTTTGTTCTGGGTCAATAAGTAAATAAATAAATACACGAAAAAAGATTTGCCTAAGCATCATCATCTTTTAAAACATTTACCTATATTAAGTAAGCCATAAAAGCTGATTGTCATTCCCTGCCTCAAAGACAGTACAGTCCATATTTAAACAAGACAAAAAGTAAGGATGATAAACAATCAAGGACACATTTTGACTTTTAAAAAGAAAACCCTCGATTCAATCCACTTGAATTTTTAAAGCACTAAATCACTTTAAAAAAAAGATATTGGTTTTTCAAAATGAAATGTCAGGGATTTTGAAGTTAAGCTTATCCATGATTGTCTAAAGCTCAACTGCATGTTTAACAGTGCAAATCAGACAAAATCTGCAATATGTTCGGTGTTTAAGTTTTCACACACTTTGGTGTGCATTTCTTATTATCTGCACTTGCTTTTAAATTAACACTTTGAGATTTTCTCTAGGAGACAGATTGGTAAGGATGCGCTTTAAATTTGTGAACGTGGGGGTTTGATACTTGTTGGAAATTAACACAAAATGTCTTAATTTAATGTTGTTAGAAGTAAACAGTCTCAGATACAGTTTCTACAGCTCCTAGAATATAAGCCTCCAGCTACCTTGGCTTCTATTTACTATAAATATTAAAAAAAAAATGTTACAAAAGGTGCAAGGAGAATGAGGATACACCTCTTTTTCAGCATATGAAATGTCAAGCGCTGGTAAAATACTACATAAAATGTGGTAGAAGTGAGAGAGAACTAAAAGCAAGAGTAAATAGAAGAAGCCTTCTTGCAGTAAATAAGCAATGTGATGAGAAATGTGCTTTTCCTTTACACTGAAGATGTTGCTTTTTTATGAGAAGAGTCTAAGGTTCATAGTTTTCAAATTGCTAGAATTCAGGCAGTGTTTGTGCCAATTGTCCAGAAGGCTGGAAGATGAGGGGAAAATTGAAAATTATGCAATAATTATTGCAACCTGGAATATTTTAATTTAAAATAAATTTTGCATGTCACTGCTCTATCTGCACTCTCAATTGGAGACTGGGGTCTCCAATTGCTGCAATCCCCTCATACCCTGGAAACAAAAAGCAATGACAACAAAATAGGCATGAAATTCCTTCCCCTGTGTTTCTGAAGACATCTCTCTCCCCCTTCCCATACCAGATCTCCCCTTGACCAGCATGACTTTCACAAGAACAGCTGCTACCCCATTGCCTCTCTACTCATATGCTTGAACATGAGGAACAAAACTTACAAGATAATAAGCTCTACATTAACTGTTAAGACACAGAAAAAAAAAGACTCCGTAGTCATTGCAGATACTTCACTAAAAACCATCAGATCAATGTTGAATAGCAGTCAAAAAGGAAAATAAAGCATTAGGAATGATCCATCTATCTATTCAGCACTGGTGAGGCTTCTCCTTGAGTATGAAGTACCGTGTTGAGCCACTCTTCAAGAAGGATGTGGACAGACTGGAAAGAGTACCATACAGAGCCACAAAACAATTAGTGGCCTAGTAAGTAAGATTCATGAGGGAGGCTGAAAGTTAATATTATTAGGGTAGAGAAGAGAAAACAGAGGGATTTTTTTTAACAGTCTTCAAATACCTGAAAGGCATTTTACAGAGAGGGTGGAGACTGGCTTCTCTCAGGGGCCATAGGGGACAGGAATAGGAGCAATGGTCTCAAGCTTCAGCACAGAAAATTTAGCTTGGAGACTAGGAAAAATTTTCTGACTATGATCAAGCCCTGGAAGAGGCTGCCTAGAGAAAATGTGAAATCTTTGTCCTTGGACATTTTCAAGAGCAGATTGGAGAGACACTTGGATAGGATGGTTTAGTCAGAGACCATCCTGCCTTGAGCAAGGGGCTGGACTAGATACCTTTATGAGGTCTCTTCCAACCCTACTTTCCCATGATGTGTTAACACATTGAATACTATGTGTAGTTTTGGTCTCTACCCCTCAAAAAGGATACAGAAAAACTAGAAAAGGTCAAATGGATGATCATGAGTATACAGAGGTTTCCACATGTGGAGAAACCAAATGGGCTGGTATTACCAGCTTAAACAAAAAGAGCAAGATAGACAGATAGATGCTGGAGGAAAAATGTAGTAGTTTATACAATATTAACTGGTGCAGAAAGTAAAAAGGAATTTATTATTTACTATCCCTTACAATACTAGAATGATAGGATATAAAATAAAACTATTTGGGTAATAAGTTTAAAAGTTAACAAAAAGAACTACTTTTTTGCTCAACAAAACTTGTTACCACAAGAAGCCGTGGACGCTGATAAGCTTAACCAAGCTAAAAGGGGAATTGAACCAGCTCCTGGAATAAAGGTCCATCAGCATGTTTTGAATATGGCACGTAAGGTACAGTCTCTGAATCAGAACTTCGTAAACCTCTGGATACTAGAAGGTGAAGTGGAAAGAGGAGCAAGGCATAGAAGATTCTGAACACACTCTGTTTATCCTCCCCATCACCACCTCCTATCTCCAATTGTGAAAGACAGGACACTGGACCTGAGGGACCTATGGTCTCACACAGTAAGTGGCATTTCTTATATTCTCATGCCACATCTAAAAGGTTTCTCTTTCTCCTGTAAAAACAGCTTCTTCCAGCTGCTTGTGCAACAAGGTGCAGAAAAGCAACTAAAAAATAAGAACTAACTAATTGGAGAAAAACTAGCCTGTTCAGCATCTAATGGAGGCCCTGAAAAAAATGTACACTTATTTACCCTTCTGTTCAGGAAGCTGCATGACCCAAATGGAACAAGCTATAATCAGGACAGAGAAAGTCTACTACTCCCCCCCATAGCTTCATAATATTAAGGCCTCTGGCATTATTGGTAAGAAAGACCACTATCCATGCACAAAATAAAAACTTCCTGGTAGCACCAGTTAAAGAAAACTTTGCATATACACAGAAAGTCTATATGCTCTACTTTAGATACACAAGGGAGAAACTGGAAGCACTGAACAGCATCTTGGATCAAAATGAAATGGGACTACATTTATGAGAGCACCACATCACACTACTTGAAAAAATATCCAAATATGGAAATAGCAACCAAAACCTCAAAAAAACTAAAAACAAATTCTGACTGCTTTAACAAACATCGAGAAGGATTCTTAAAAGGACATTTCAACAATCAATCTAACTTTTTTGGACAAACTTTCTACCATCCTACTTCCACTGACAAGAAACAAACAAGGATCTCTGGTTAAGAAACTTACTGGGTCACCTTTCCATTCAATTTCTACAGTTCCCTGAAATGCAACACAACTCCAAAGCTTTTTCGATCCTTGGGGCTTTAAAAAACAAGTCTGCGTTCATGCACCTTCTTTAATCTTTTTTTAGCTGTCTGTTGATGTCTACTTAACAGAAAAGCAGGGTAAAATAACCAGCTATCTTTTCTATACCAGAATAAACTCAGGAATAAATTCTATGTATTCTTTTCTTCCTGAAAACTGAATACTGATTGTTTTTTGGTTTGTTTTTTTTTTAAATCAGTTTTGGTTCTCTTTCCTATGTTAACTGAAAGAGAAGAGAATAAATTAATTACTTACTGCCCAACTGGATCAAATATTTCTTCCAAATAAGATTTTATTTTGACTTCCTAGTGCTTGTAAGGGCTGCAATTTTATTCTGATAATGATAACCAAGGATCAGGACACTGAACTGCACCTAAAGGTACAATAGTAATGCCAATGAAGCAAAGGTTTAGTAGAGTCTATAACTGTCCTATTTTTGTCTGCCATTTTTGAGTCCACCTCAAAACAGTCTTGATCAGGCACCTCTAAGGATAGAGAGAACAACCTCCAATTATAAAAATAAACTAACAGCCAATATAAGATTTTAATTATGTAAAATTGCCAAATGTACCGGGAGGGGGCAGGGGGAGTAGAGTTTGAAGATAACAGGTGCTTGCATTCAGATTCCCTGTAGTACCCTGTCATTGCTGGTAGATACAGAAAAAATTGGCAAACACTCAGGGAAATGAAGTACAATTGGTCTGGTTTTATTGTTTTTGCTCATTCTGGCTGAGATAATTCCAACCCACAGTAAGAATAGCAAACTATGGGGATTGAGGATTTTTTTTTAATGCTTCTTAGTACCTTAAATACAAAGTGATAGAAGTTAGCTAGATTATGTTTCGGCTCATACGTCAGCAAACAGTCGCTTTAAAGCTAATCATATAATCACTGTAAATGATAATATTAAGAGTAGGGGTGACCAACCTGTAGCATACATGTCATGAGTGGCACAGGTAGCCATGTATAGCACATGGCAGATCAGGGAGGGGCCAGGCAGAAGAGTGGCAGACAGGGCACGGAGTAAAAAGCAAAGCAGCAGATCAGGCAAGAAGCATAGGTAGTGTTCTGCATTTTCAGTTCTTATTTAAAAAAAAAACAAAAAAAACCTGGGAATTTTTCAGGGTTTATTTTCCAAACAAAAACCAGGTTGAAATCCGGATAAAAGGAAGAAAAGGAGAAAATTGGTTTAAACTGGGGAAAATAATATGTTCCCATGGCAGTGAGGGAGGGAGTAAGGCTGGGACTAGGGAAGGGTAGGAGGAGAGCTGTCAGCCACTCCCAGGACTGCAGCAGGGAGCAAGGCAGAGGGAACTGTCACTGGGTGTGGGGCAGGGGGGACACAGTTCCTGTTGCTATGTGCACCCTGGGAGGACTGCAGGCTGGGGGGGCTGCGCACCAGGCTCTTCCTAGGGATTACGTGCCTCTAGATCTATGTGCAAGATGAGAGCAAGCTGCTGTTGCCAGCTAGGGATGACAGCGGCACCAGGCTCTTCCCAGTGCTCAGGGTAGGCAACAGCCTTCTCTCATCCAGCACAAAGATCAGGGGACACGCATCCCCGGGAAGAGACCAGCGCAGCCCCCAGCCCTCTTGGGGTGCACGTAACAGCAAGAGCCATACACCGCCACCCCACAACCACTGACTTAGTTCCTTCCACATCTGGCATCAGCTTGGGACCACTGCAGCAGGGGCTGGGCTGAATGGGAACAAGCAGAACCCCAGGGGGCACAGGGCATAGCGCAGTTTGTCACTCCTCACCCTATCCCCTCCTGCAGCAGCCCTGGGAGCAGCTGATGCCAGCTACCTGCAGCTGCTGGGCAGTGCTGCCTCCCAAACCCCAGCTCCCCCTCCCCCGAGGCTTCACTTGACCCCACTCACCCCAGCACCTGCTGCAGTGGCCCTGGGAACAGCTGACACTCCCTGCCTGCACCACAGCATAGCGCAACCCAAGGGCTGGGGGAATGGCATGTGGCCAGATGCAGGGGAGGGGTGGGAAGGAACCCAATTCTGACCTCCCACCCTACCCAAAGTCAGACCTGGGAGCTCCACACCCCTGGGCAGTGGCTCCAGCACTGCAGGCCCATGCAGAGCAGATGGGTGCAACACCTGCCACACAAAGCAGAGCTGGGCTCTCCTGCCTACCCACCCACTAGGCAGGGCTCACAGCTCCCAAGGCAGGACCTCAGCCAGAGTTTTAAATATCCACGGTTAATATTCTGTATACCATTTTGGCTACCACAGTATACAGTTTTGAGTAACCACTGTTTTCTGTGACCACATATCAGCCCACCAACCTCCTGGCCCTGCTCATGCTTCTCCTTCCCCCAACCCCTGCTTCCCCAGCCAGAGGTGGCTCCCAGCCCTGCTGGAGGTGCACACGGTGGCGAGGAGCTGCCCTACCTAGTGACAGGGAACAGCAGGCCCGCTTGCCGCTGTTCCAGGCTGCCCTGCTTCCCTCCCTTGCGACCCAGCGTGGCAGGGAGCAGAGAAGCCACACAGGGATCTTCTCACCCCAGCAACACTCTTCCTGCGCCTGCCATTAGTTTGAGGAGCACAGCCCTGCATGCAGGAGGTGCACTGCCAGGGCAACGCGAGGTGAACAGTGGCAGGCGAGGCGATCCCCATGCAGCTTCTCTGCTCCCTGCCACACCATGTCATGAAGCAAGGTGGCAAGGAACAACAGGCCCTCTCAAGTGAATGATTCGTTCCCCTTTCCCTCCTATATTGTGGGGAGTTCAATCCCCAGCACCAGGCCCTCCCGCGTTGTGGGGGGGGCCTCTGCAGATAGAGCAAAAAAACAGAAAAAAATATAACAATATATGAACTGAAACTTTGAGACCAAAGGGGTACACTTGTTAAAAAGAGTTAAGGAAAACTCCTGCTTTAATATGTTAAAAAAAGGTTAACTGTTGAGTAGTGGATCGTTTAAAGAAACTAGTGATAAATGGCTGCTTCTTTTTCTTTTAAAGATCTTTCTGGACCTCCTTGTATGGTTTCATGAGGTCTTCCAGCAAGCTTCTTTCCATGAAGGTGTTCATCTCCACCACCAGGTCTGAGAGAATCTTGGCTGCTAGAATGACCTTAAGGTTGGCAGGATTTAGCTTTGATCCTACCACTATCTCTTCATCCTCATCATCACTAGTGGCAGATTTGACAAGCTCATCCAAGTCCTCCTCAGTCAATTCCTCTGCATGCGACTCGAGTAACTCCTCTACTTTGCTGGCTTGTATGTTTTCAAACCCATCACCTCCCATGTCTTGCACAAGCTCCACAATGCAGCATACCTCAGCCTCTATTGTGGGGAGTCCTTGCAACTCACTGAATGCCTCCTTCCAAAGTTTTCCCCAAGACACTTTGATAGTTGACTGCTTCAGTTCATCCAGGAACTCCTTTATGTCATCTATGTATCTATGTGATGCAGTCATAGATATTGTAGTTGTTTCAATGCTACGTCACCATCAGTGTTGGGTCATTCTCCATTGCCTCTAGGATGCGTCTGAAAGTGCATCACACGTAACAGAACTTGAATGTAGCTATTATACCCTGGTCCATTGGTTGTAGCAGGGAAGTTGCGTTGGGTGGGAGAAATGTCACTTCCACATTAGGGTGTGCAAACTGGACTGTCTCTGGGTGGCCAGGAGGGTTGTTCAATATCAGCAGGACTTCAAAGGTCAAGGACTTGGATGTAAGGTACCACTCCACCTCATAGACAAAACAGTTGTTAAACCAGTCCATGACTACAGTGGCAGTAAACAACGCCTTGCAGTTGGACCTCCAAGATGGGCAGGTGGCTTTTGTTCTTATTCTTGAGAGCATGTGAGTTCTTAGATCTGTAGAGGAGCACTGGCCTTACCATAAAGTCACCTGAACCACTGGAGCAAAAAAGAAGAGTTAACCTGTTCTTTGCTGCTTTGAAACCTGGAGCAGACCTCTCTCCTCCTTCCACAGGAAGGTTCAGGAAGGCATTCTTTTCCAGAACAAACCCATCTCATAGTTAAAGACCTCCTCTGGCTCATGACCCTTTTCCTCAATCTGCTTCTTCAGCTCAGGCAGGTACTTGGCAGTGGCTACATGGTCTGCTGAAACCAATTTCCCCATAAGCTTCATGTTGTGGAGCCCACATCTCCACTTAAAGTTTTCAACCCGCCCCTCACTGGCTTGAAAACTTGTGTAGTAACTCATGCCTTCATCCCTCAAGATCTGGATGATGTGGTCATGAATTCACTTTGCCTTCTCACATATCACTTGGCTGCTCTCAAAGGCACTTTCTCCTGTGTCTGGTCTTCAATCCAGATGCCAAGAGCTTGTTCATTTTTTCTAAACTATGATCGCACAGCATAAAGGTCACTTTAGCACTTCCCGATGTAACCATTTGCAACACTAGCCCTAATAGCAGCCTCATGTTTCTTAATGGTTCTCGCAGTGGATTTGTTCACACCAAAATGCCTCCCTACATTTGCCACACTCCCTCCACGTGCTATACAATACAACAACTCCAATTTTGTTTCCAAGGACATCACTTTCCTTGTCCTCTTCACAAACTGCTCATCTTCACCACTCACTCACTTAGAAGTCATGATTAAGGGCAAAATGCAAAAATCACAAAGAAATTGGGAGAAAAATTGTGAAGTGTGGTACCTGCGACTCCAACAAAGATGCATGTGTTTTTTCCAAGCTGTTTTTTGGCACAGATTGGAAAAAAAACATGCATCTTGTTTTACCAGAGAAATTGGTGGATTTTGCAGTCTGCAGGAAGCTCAAAGGGAGCAGAAGGAAGGCAGTGAGACAGGGGGTGCCATGTGTATGGACAGTACATGCACATAGCCCCAAGCAGCCTACAGAGCAACTCCAGCAGGTAAGTCGGGGAAAGAGGGCGATTGAGGCCACTGTAGGGAGGGAGCTGGGCCGGAGAGTGCAGGGCAAGCAACGGCAGGCAAGGTGATGTCTGCGTAGCTTCTCAGTGAATGGAACCCCAGCCGGGCCAGGTCATGGGATAATCCGAACCCGGCGGCTCATCCAGGGCTGCAGGCAGGAAGCTCCTGCTACCAACAAGTTTAGATCATCCCACGACTCGGCTCAGTCCTCATCTGCAGTGAACGGAGCTCCGGCTGGGCTGGGCTGGGTTGGGTTGTGGGGCAGTCCTAACTCAGTGGCTTATCCAGGGCAGCGGTCAGGCATCTTCCACTGCCACAGGGCTCAGATTGTCCCATGACCCAGCCTGGCCAGGGCTGCTGTTCCCTGCCTTCTTGCTTCCCTCCCCTACGACACGGCATGGCAGGGAGCAGAGAAGCTGTGCAGGTATCTCCTCACCTGCCGTTCAGATAGGTGGGGACAGAGAAGTGCCACTGTGTGCTGCGTGGGTCCAGCTGGTACAGTTCTGCTCTCCCCTTCCTTTCCCCTCCCCCGGGCAAGGGGCAAATGCAGTATTCAAGTCTGTAGCCCCATTTTTCCATAAGCCTTTAGTTTTACCAACTGCAGTTTTGCCCAACCATAGCAACTTTCTAGAACCTGACACCTCGCAGCTGATGAGGGAAACCTGTACTACAAAAAGCATATGGGGATAATTTGTGGAAACCCTGCCACAAAGGTCACAGGCCTGGGGTACAGGGGCAGGCAAGGGGTGTAGGCATGGAGGGAAAGCAGTAGCAAGGGAGTAAGATGTGCGGGGGCAGGGCTCAAGCTGCTTGACTCCACTGCTTGCCCCTCCTGCCCCTGCTTTCCCTGCTCCTGCTGTAAAAGTTGACAAACTTAAGATTACCCCCAGAATAATAGAAAATTATAACAAATTTATACATTTTCCATGTATAAAACCTAATTATTTAGGGGACCTTCTTAAATTCAGAGTTGCCTTGAAATCAGGTAAATATGGTATTCTTATAACTATATTATTCTAACTTATGTGGCATGCAGCCTATAAGACTTCCCAGAATTCCTGTTTTGGTCATTTCTTATAAGAAAAAAATCCACTCTTGATTTTAAAATTTCCAGAGATGGATAATTCACTGTAACTCTGGGTAAACTGGTCCAATGGTTAATCTTTATTGTTAAGATTTGCATCTTATTTCTAATCTGAATCCGTCTAACTTGAAATTCTGTTCACTAGATCTTAAAAAGACAACCATCTGCTAAACTGAGAATATCTTATCACATTTCTAATTCTTCATAGAAGCATTTATATAGACAAATCAAACAGCCCCACAGTTACTGAAAGATTCAGGAAATTCAAATCTCTTTAATTTTATGAGAAATGATGTACCTCTCTGTTCCTAATCCAATATTCAAGTACTGGATTAGCCCCTTAGCCTAAAATACTGCACTGGGAATTTACTTCACTTGGCTACCCATAATCATCCCCCACCTCCTAAATCTTTCAGAGTTACTGCTTCCACAGCAGCCACCCATCCCATGAGCATGGCCTAACTCTTTGTTCTTTGATGCATGACTTAACTTTTGGCCATATTTGTCACTGGCAGGCATGGAGAAAAAAAATTTTAAATGGTGCTTTAATTTCAGCTCGGTACATCCCCACACCAAGCACAGCACATGCCCAGAGAAGGAATCACAAAAGTTTAACCCAAGTTGCCCAGCATTTGTACAGACTGCACACTTTATCAGGGCTTCTCAACACTTTTATCCAATAGCTGATTCAATCAGCTATTGGATAGAAGCACCAGTTTTGACTAAATGAACAAAACCAAAAAAAAAATAACTGAAAGCACTTTGTTTGAATCAGCTACTAGATAAAAGCGCCAAAAAACCACGCTGAAATGTGAGACATATACAGACACTGGGAAACTGGGTCAAACTAACACGGGTCCTTTTCTGGTGAAGTGCCGGATTTTTTTGTTCCCCCATCTGTCAGCAGCCATAGACACAATGTTCGCCTGCACCTTGCTTATCAAGCGATCCATATCACCACATTAGTAAACAATGAAGGGGATAGGTCACTGTTCCGTCACTCTTTGTACTATCAGCAGACTTCAACAGTTATTATGATGTGTCCTTTCCTCCTCCTTTCCGCACTAGGTTAAGAAACTCTAGCACTCTTTGGAACCAGTTACTCAGTGATGAGTGATATTGTTATACTTGCTTTAAGTGCCGTCAGTCCCAGTTTATTTCTCTTCGCAGTTTTTTTTCTAGATCCAAATAACTAAGAGGAGCGAGGTACCAAAGGCCCTAAAACCAGCAATTCTCAGCTAGAGTGTAAGTTTCTTTTAAGGGTGATGCAGGGTGCTATGTAATCTTAAGCACTGATAGATGTGCAGACACCTGCATAATTCACAGGGTATAAACCCAGAGACTACAGATAGGAATCCATAGTAGCAAAAGCATTTGGATTTGTGGTCTCTCCAAGTTTTTTGCAACCAAAGTCATTCTATTATTTTTCCATAGTCAAAAAAATGAATGAAAGCTAAGAGCTGGTATTTTTTTTAGTGTTTACTAATGACATTCTTGTTCTGTGAAAAATTTCAAGATTTTGCAAAAACATGGTTACAAGACTCTTATAACATGTATTCTCCACCCCCCACCAAATCACACACAAACCTACCTGGCTTCACAGACAGCAAGCTGCCTCAGAGCAGCAACCCTGGAAGCCCAGACTGCCGAAAAGACCAAAAGCAGTTTGTAGCCATTTGATCTTGGGTCACTGCTAGTTTTCAGCCTACAAAACTTTTCCTTCCCTAATATTCACTCCACGCACTGGCAGCTTATGATCAGTATGCCCAAGTCCCTCTGTTCCTCAGATATTTAAGTCTATGAGCCTCTATTTTATAGCTGAAGTCCTTGCGAGTGATCCTCAAGTGCCTGACTTTATACTCTTAAAAACTTAATTCATTTCTGACATCCCATTCCACAAGATTTAAATCTTCCATATTGGCAATTTGTTTCTTAGATCTCTCAAGTGTACTTTAACAAGCTACTCCCTGTCCTTGCAATAGTAGAACAATGTACTAATTAACAATGTAGTCTTCACTTTGCTTTGTCTGTTACAACTTAGGATGTTCTTGACGTTTTGAGGCACTGTGCCCAGTATCTGCATGAGTGGCTTGTTCATGCACTTTTGTTTAGAATAGACTAGATGTACACTTGTCTAGGATGGTTTAGATAGGGATGATCTCCTGAGGTCCCATTCCACCCAATATTTTTATGATTCTATGTGCATAGTTGTATAGTTATTTTAAAAAATTAAATCAAACAGCATTTAACAGCAGCCTTATTTCCAAAGAAAACTATAAATTGTTTATATAAAATTCTACCTGCACTCACTTTTTCATAAAAATGATGTGTCCTTAAATTACATTTCAGACAGGCCACAATGCCAACTAAATCTTCCAAAGAAAAAATGTGCACACTGCCTTGGAGTTAAAAATTAGCACAAAACAATGTCTGTGTAGGAGAAGAAAGTAAAAGCAACAAAATGTTATTAAAGTTTTATTTAAAATAGAATGAAGGAAGCAAAGAAATCCAGGTAAATATAGTGGAATAATTCAGCCACAGTTTGTCCTTGGAACACACATCTGATCAAGCATCAACATCATACAGACCTACATTTCAGTAGCCATTAAAACTTACCTTATGTGCAGGCACTAGATTAACTAGAACTGTATCCAAAAGCTCTTGAGATACTGTATCTCCTTCACAAATGATAGAGCTCATGAGATCAACCATGTGCATATGTACTTTTTGATTATGACCATTGCTGAAATAAAAATGTAGTCACTGTTATTATTATAACAGAGGTACAGCCTCTAACAAACAACATGACCAATAATTTAAGTCATCATAAAGAGAATAACTGAACGTAATTTTTTCCTAGAAACCAAACTACAATTTCTATGCTTTATTGTACCACTTTTTGTGACAGCATAAAAATCAAGCATAAAGCCTGATTCTTCATCTTTCCCCTCCACTACTAATCCATGAGGCAAATGTATACCATTTAACTAGAAATATATATTTTCTCTAACTCAAAACTGAAATTATTGTCTTACAACAGCAATCATGAAACATAAGTAACAAAGTAAAATTAGTCTACTCGAAACACGATTAAAAATTAAAATCAGGATAACTGTACTTACTTTATTACTGAAAATAGCGTTCTGTACAACTGTGTGAAAATTTCATTGCTGTCTTCCAACTCAAAGCATATGTTATAAGATTTGACCCATGCAATATTCTATATTGGGGGGAATACAAAACAGTAAAATTATCATTAAAAAAAATTAAAATCAAGTTAAAAGTCATATTAGAAGATATGAAGTTTAGCTCACCTCAAGTAAATAAAAGTATCTGTTGAACTGTGGACTTTTTGTATCTTCTAATCCTTTCAGTTGCCTTGTGATAAACATAAATATATCCTAGACAGAAAGAGTAACAGTAAATGGATCCATCATAATCCAATTATTTACTTAAATTAATGTGAATAATTATGCAATGAAAACTGCTGATGAAATCCTCCCCTAGAACTTGCACGAAACTCAGACTATTCCTCTGTCTGTGACAACAAGATTATGAAATCACTATAAATTAAAGTCAGAGATGATAACATTAGAAAGTTGCACCTTGGTAACAAGAGCAGAAAACAAAATTGGTTGAGTTTTATATCAAAACACATTCAGCTTGAAAGCAAAACTATACTTGACTGACCTAAACACAGTAAAATTTAACTGCTGTCTTGCATTTGATATTTATATTTTGTTATGCATTAGATTTGTTTTTTCATGGAAAGGGATAATCCTTTTTTTGATCTGAAGATGTTTAAGAATTTTTAACTATGCAAAGAACTGCTGCAGGTCTTCCACCATTCCAAACTAGCAAAATTGATCTCCTTTGATAGACAAAAATACAAAACCAAAAACACCATAAAAGAAGTTCGACGCTTACTCGCTCAACCTTTAATTTGTCAAATGAAACTTCCATAGCTCTCTCCTATGAGCCTTAAATTCAAATACAGAAAGAGATAAATATGAAATTTTTTGTGCAGATTATCCAAGTTGGTAAGTAGCAGAAGCACTTCAATTAAATATCATTTCTACACTCAAACCACTAACTCTGACTGAAGAAAAGCCAAAAGCAAGAGATTCACAACTGGTATACAAAAACCATGAAAGAATAGCCAACTTGACAAGTTTTCAGACTTTTTCTGCCTTACAAAACTCTTTTAAGGCTTCCCTTACTTCGTCACAACTAAGGTTCCAGTAGAATAAATTCTAATTTCAGTTAGAAACAAAAAACCCATTCCCATTACTTCTTAAAAGATGAGGCCAAGCCACCTACAGAAGCCCACAATTATCCTTGGAAGCATATGAAAAAGTTGTTTGGAAGGTACGAAAGCCATCTTCTAAATATTAAGAATGTTTATGGAAACTATGAAGCTTGAATATGTATTTAATGCGGCATGGCAGGACACAATTGCATGGATCATGAATTACATCCTGTCATGTCTTCACCTGCATTTGTAGAAGGGGCCTTAGTCTTTCAGGTTCCCATTATGCACGTTCATGTTCTAAATTGGGTCCCCTCCTTTTTTGACCAAATCTGTACCATTCTCACCCCCCCCAACCCGCAACAGTTCTTTTTCTCTTTATTGTGTCAATACTGTCGGAAAGTCTCTCTCTTATGTTGCTACCATGTAAAGTCATATTCTGGTTTCTTTTCCTAGTGAGGGATAAGCCTGCCCGAAGAGGCTAATAAACTGATGTATTATGCCATACATAGCATATGCTCAGGTCACTCTGTAGGGATGGTACATGCATGATCGTTTCAGCACAATCAGCTGTAAGGGGGAAAAGAGGCTCAGTGAGAAAAGTCAGTATTTTAGCTTTTGACCTCAGGAACATCCTCTGGATATACATCAATTATAATTTTTTCAGATTTATAAAAACTTATTTTTTTAAACAGGTAGGAACAGCTAAAAGCACATTCTTGACAATGTCCAAACAGAAGAGAAAAAGCTTCTACAAAAATGTCACTAGAATTTCCTTAAACTGCAAATCCTACTCTACTTCTCAAAAAGCTTTTTAACTAGGTCTTTTCCAAAAAATTCATATGGAAGTTAACAATTAGATCAGAGAATTTCACCTTACAGATTTGAACCTTTAACCATGCAAGTAACTAAAACAGGACCCTGCAATGGAAAGTCTAGAGCAAACTGTTTCCTTAGGTGTGCTACCAGCCCTGTCTATAAATAATAAGCTACAATTTTCACGCTGTTGAGTTATATGCTCTCTATAACTTAGTTATATACTAAGTTTTAAAAGGTCAGAGGGAATCATTAATGTCTAGTTTGATCTCCTGAATAACAAACTGAATCCAAATTCATATTTTCTGGCTGCACAAACACACACATAGTTTGTTTTTTTTAAAGTAATCTAATCTTTATTTAACTTCAATACCAGTCATATAATTTCAAAACAGATTTAAACAGTAACAGAAGGGCCATGGAAGTTCTGGTGTAAAGATTTGAATTTTGAGAAGTGACTAGATATCTTGGTAACAACATGAAAACTAGAAAAGGCACGATTTTCAGAGAGCATGGTCAGTGCATTCTTCAGTTACATCACCATCTTTCTCAGATATATACAATACGCTACTTGCAAGATATTGTCAGATCTTGGGGAAAACAGTGCCCTAATGGATGCTTTCATAGGGGAATGAAGACAAGGCCATAAGTTATTGAAAAGCAGTCCTCAGGCTGGAACCCCAGCTCCACTTCAGGCTAAAAATTATAGCATATACTTGATGAAATAATTCAAAGAACAATGACTGGGGGGGGAACATACCTTTGGCCCAATTAAAGTATTTCTCACCTTATCTTTTTACCAAGTGTATGGGCAGGGCCAGGGGAGATGCAATAGCACAGTCATGCCCCTTCCCACCGCCCCCAGTCCAATCCAGTGCTGGTTGCATGCTGCATACACAGTGAACTCAATGGATGGTTGGCATGGGACCTGGGCAGTGACCCAGTGGTCAGTATCACTGCTGTTCACTGCTGGGCTTCAGAGCCCTTGAAAACAAGCTAAGCACCACCACTACCCATCTTTTCTGCTGAGTTCAGGGTGGGCAAAGAAAGCAAACACGGGCAGCACTTACCCCCTGGGTTCTGGAGCCATGACAAAACGCCAAGCTGACCAGTCAGGGAGCTCAAGAGATCACTGCACATAAAGATGGAGCTGCACTGTGAGCTCAAGAGAGCTCACTGGTTTCCAGAGTTGTGATAAGCAGCATGCACCATACAGCCAAAGAATGTGGCCTAATGTACAGCAAGCTCTCTTCACTGTACACTCATCAGACAGCTAAAGGGGGTGTGGCTGAAACACCCTTGCCACAATCCTGGATCCACAACCATGAGTGAAAAGAAATTAATTCCATTTGTATGAAAACTCTTTCGTACTGCAGGCAGAATAACTGACTGATTCCCACATGAGCGCATCTAAACTATACCAGTGGTAGGTTTCTCTTTGCAACAGGTAGGTTAGATGCATTTAGATCTTTAAATCTTAAAATTTTTGCAGTACTACTTTCCACTGCTGCTGAGGGAAAAGCCCAAACGTATTATCCCAGTTCAAACTGGGTAGTGAAATCCTGTTTGAGATTTTGTGGGTAGAAGACAAAGGAGTACTCATTTTATGAAAGGAAGAAAAAGAGGGAAAATTAATTTAATCTACCGTAAAAGAAAAAAATACTTTGTAACAAAAAAGAAAAGGTTTGAAGATGCTTTGTTAAATCAACTTTCTCCATCTAGGGGGTTCAAAAGCATTTCAAGAAAAGCTAATTTACACATTTTTATAACTGTGCAACCATCAAGTTGACAACCAAAATTACTTACAGCCAAATAAAACTATAAACCTGAAAAGACTGACAATTCTATCACCTTTAAATGGCCTAAAGAAGCAGTCAATAACCTTTCACTAACAGCAGGCTGAAATAAACACAGCTTTGTCCTTTTCATCATGACACAGTCTTGTACCAATTTGCTTGGCAGGCCACATTTTAAAAAAAGCACTAAAACAACCACCACACCTCTTTGCAGGCATCAGGTTGCCAAACTGACTCAGTGAGACGTATTAGTGATCATTAGCCTAAATTTGTTTATGGAGGAGATTATGCTGTTCTCTCCCACAAAAATATCCAATGGAAGTTAAAAGTCTAATACTTGGGAACTGACAATATCAATTCAGTCATAAAATAACGTAAATATTTCCAGTGTAATTTCAAACCCCTTCAAATATTAATTACTGAAAGAGGCCTCCAATTATGATCCTGGCAGATATAAATGCCCAATTGTTACATCTACAATGTAAGTGTTACAAGTATACCATACAGACTAAAACTAACAAAAATTTACAATGTAGACAGAACCTGTCTACCCCCTTTTCCTCCCCCAATAAAAGCCTTGAAATGGTTTTGTAACTTAACTAGTTGTATAAAACAAAACAAACATGTAATTGAAAAGGAAGGAAGAAAGCAAATCATTAATTAATTCAGTTTAAGAGTAGACATGGAGGAATATATATGCATTTTGGTGCTATTTCGACTTGCCTTCAGTTTATCTGGTGATGTATATGGAGCTTCAGGAGCATATATTCTGAAAATATCAGCAAGGCAACAAGCCACCAGCAAGCGCACATCTTTATCAGGATGTTTGAGGAAAAAATCTGAAGCAAGATGTAAAGCAAGATTTAGATACAGCTCCTTCTCTTCTTCAGAGTCCTGGTCCATATCCATGAAGGTTTTCACAACCATCTATTAAAAGAGAAAAAAATTCTCAATAGGTAGAAGCAGCTTTTCAAGAAAGGGGTTGTCCTCTTTACTGTGAGCTCCGATGTAGCACAAACTCACATTCTATCTATAGATAAATACAGCCTGGGACTGGGAATCCTGGTCCATAACTAAGACTAGCTACTACCATAATATTGTATTTACTCACGTATCACATATACATTTCTCCCAAAAAACAGCCTTTTATAGTTGGGTGTGCATCTTAAGAAAGGACGCTGATTTTTCTGCCTAGCACCGAGGCAGAGAGATGCTGTAAAATGCCTGCTACTACTTCACTTTCCTTCAGCAGTGACATTTGGGGGAAGGACAAAGTCCAGGAGGAATAGGATCTAGGTGGGGGTACAATGATGCATCTACCCCTTATTTAATTCCTGATCCACCTTTAAAACCAACCACCTGGTAGTAACAATGGACTTCCTATTCAGATAGTGCTGAAGGAATAAAGTTGAGTAGCTCCTTATAAATCTACCAGACTTCTGCTAACTGCTCTTCATTCCATGGGTGTTAACAACCCCCTTCTTTTTAATGCTCTTGATGGTCTGCTAATCAAGCTATTTTCATCAACAATTTTGCCATCTGCTACCTACTTCTGGCCTCCCTTCTCCTAGTTCACAGCCCTGAAGGCTGCTTTTAGCATTTTTCAAAATCCTAGATCCATCTAGTTCAGTCTTCAGCAGCAGCTAGAGTTGCCAAGAGCTGCTGTTGATTCATCTGTGAAAGGGTTAAAACTGTAGCTTTAGTCTAAGCAGGAAAGGAAGGGCGAGTAAACTGAAGACTGGGCTCTGTCATTGCTCTACGTAGCTATAATCTGAGGGGAACCTTTTTTCAACTTCATTTTGTCTTTCCAAAAACATGGCATGCAACTTATTTGGGGCCGTGTACTAGGGGAGAAAATATGTCACTAAAATAATTCAGAATAGGGCAATTTAAGTTCTACCTTGATTCTAGGATGTATTTGGTAGTCATCTTGGTCTTGAGACAAAGAAAAATGCAAAACCCCAGAACAGCAGTTCCCAATCTGTGGTATGGGTACCACGAGTGGTATGCAGACCACCTGTCAGTGGTATGCATCAACAGATTTATTATAATTATTTATATGACAAAAATTTACTGGTGGTACTTAAGGTTGTATCATTTTAAATTGGTGGTACACAATCTGTCACAGTATGGGAATCGCTGCTCTAGAACTCTTGGTTCAGAGATGCTAATTTTTATTAGACCAACTACGCAAATCTCAAAAAATTCACATGAAGGTTAACAATTAGACATCCACCTTCAGCTTCCTCTGTGCAAAATTAAGTTTATTTTCTACCTATGGGGACTTTTACCATTTTTAATTTTCCCTCAGCCTGAAGAAGGGTACACGTGCCCGCAAGCTTGCAAATAATTTTTTTTTTTTTTTTGAGATTTCTTAGTTGGTCTAATAAAAAATATTACCTCTGAACCAGGAGTTTTAGAGTTTTGCATTTCACCTTAATTCCAGAGCGTCCATGCTCTTGTACAATTACTGAAAATGTCACAGAGAAATATTCTTCCCCAAAACACAATCCACTTAAAAGAAGTGAATAGTATAATGGTATTTATCTTGCATCTGATAAAAGCAGGAAAAAGCTGCAGCCAGCTGTTATTAGAAACTTCAATTTCTCTTTAAAAAAGGGAGAATGACAAAGGCAAAGGTTGACAAATCCCAAAATGATTTTCTAAACATTTCCCCAACTTACATATAAAATATAAACAAAGGCTGTAACACATTTCCCAACAAAAAAACATGCCAACAGAAGCAGGGCATATTATATATCTCTATATCCATACATTGACCGTAGTCTTATGTAGAGTTTAGATTATGGTTTTATAGTTTTGGATAGGGATATTCCTACCTCAGGCAGGAGGCTGGACCAGATGATCTCTGGAAGTTGCTTCCAGCCCTACTTCTCTATGATTCTATAATCAGCCAGTATTGTGTACAGTGAAGTCCCAATCAAGATGATTGGGTGGGATACCTTATGAACAGCCTATGCATTGAAAAGCTGACTCTTTCAGTAGGCTAGAGAGCAAATTCACAGAGTAACTAATGGCCAAAGGAAACATGCTGACGGAGTAAAAAAAAAAACAAACAACACTCCCAATAACCACTGTGATCTTTAAAAGTACTTTAAATAGGGTTACCATACATCCAGGAGCGAGAGTGCATGTGTGGGTCCAGAGCTGCAACAGGGCAGGGTAGGGTAGATACATGCCCTACATGCATGTCCATCCAGCAGGGGAAGGGGGCAGGGAGGGAGCAGCAGGGAGTGGCGTGGCTAGCCTGGCAACTATGCTCACAGAGGTAGGGCTGGTGTGAGCAGGGGGCTGTGCATCAGGAGTGAAGGGTTGGGAGGGCTGTGACTTCTGAGCGAGGGCCACCAAAGGGGGGTGAGAATGTAGCTTGGGAGTGAGGGGCAACAGAATGGGCAGGGGCAAGGCACTGCCATTTCACTGTCCCCCACCAGTAATAGACTCTGCCTCACCCCCTCCCACCTCCGCTGCACAGCAGGTGCCCTCTTTTTTAGAACTGGAAATATGGTAATCCTACTTTACATTTGGTCCTTAGATCATTTAAAACAGGAGTGTGCCAAGCTCACGAGTTGTCAGTCCAGATCCAGACTACAGGGCTTCTTAGAGACTGGATCTAGGCCATAGGGGTCTTGCAAGCCAGACAACTTACTTTTGGATCTGGCCTTGAAGGCTTTTTGCCACAACTGCCCAAGCTATTCCGTCAATGCCAGCTGTCAAGGATTTAACACTGCAGCCACTCAAACCCCATTACTATGGTCAGGAGCCAGGGAGTTAATAACACTGCTCTTCAACACTCATCTCAAAACAGCCTCAGACCAGCAGCAACCAAAATAAAATTTGGGGATGCGGTTCACCTCCTGGGTATTGACCCCCTCCAAACAGTGGCTCTAGTAGCTGCAGGGACAGGGCTCTTGCACTGCTGGCAGGCACAGCCAGCAGTGGGCCACATGACCCATCTCTGTGGTGGATCTAGGCCATAAACCATATTTGACCCTCCCCAATACAGAATATAATTCCAGTACTAATTTTTCATGGAAAGGAGTTTGTTTAGTGGAGTATATTTAAATAGAAGCAAAGTAATTAAGCATGTCTTGTTTAAATAGGGATGTAGCTATTTTAATAAGTACAACAATCATTCCAATCAAATAGCATTAAGATTTGATCCTGCATCAAAATGCATACTAAATTTAAACAGCACAGCATCAGGCATTAAAAAAAGAATATGAAAATTAATAAGTGCTATACCATGAACCTTCCAGTAAAATCCCTCAAAAATATACATTTTACCACTGCCTTATTTTCAGACATGGTAAAAATCTAAAGTCTTTCATGATGGGCTAGATTTCAAACCATCCTGTTTACCTGGACACATTTCTTTAAAGCCTGAATGGCTCCAAGAGTTACTGAACTTCTCAAAGTACATTAGGCTTTCTCAATAAAATTATTAGCTTTTGTTTTTACTTTTATTTACCTAAAAAATTTCCACTGAAACAAAAGAATCCTCCCCACTAAGCCGAGAAAAGACAAGTCACTTAGCTTTTCATAGCACCCTTCCACACCATTAATGAACACCATTCAAATGCTGAGGAACTGTTCTCCCTACCAATGTTTATTAGGTCTCTATAACCTACTAATACACTAATGAACAATTATTAATGCTTCAGAAGAATTATAGAGGTAAAAGAATGTTTCGTGTTTATTTTGGAAATGAGCTTGAGTTTCTGGCTACATGCAGACATTTAAAAGGGGGGGGGGGGGTGCTTTACCAGAAGCAGGAGCATGTTACTTGGATCTGGCTCCATAGCATCTGCATAAATCAAGTGCAGTGGGGCTTTTTGGCACTTTTAACTAAAACTGAAAAAAAAAAAAAAAGGCTCCACCACTTGTAAATGTTTAAATACTGCTTAATTTGAATTAGAAAACCTAGAGGTATGTAACAAATTAATTCCTCATTTCCATGAATGCTAAATGCCCATAAAGTCTGAGAAATAATAATGTAATGTTATATAAAACTCTTTTAAGTACATCATACAAATTTCTTCTCATAAATGTGTGAACTTTCATCAGTCCAGACCCAAAATTCTTTTGCTAGTCAAGGACTTGGCTCTCTCTAAAGAACAGACTAAATATTATGTAAAAATATGCCAAATTTAATAGTATCAGCATGAAGTACTCAAAAAACAGATGAAATTGACATTTTTACTTGTGACTGAAAAGCTATTAGAGTCAAAACCATCTTTTCACCTGCATTCCAACATCACTTTTTTAAAAAATACATAACAACCACATCATCTAAAACAGGTATACCAGATGCATATCTTCCAGGAAAAATGTGGAAGTTACAGAAAAAAAAAAAGATTGTTGGGAAGTATACTAAGAAAAAGTGCTAGAAAAACCAGAACAGGTAATGTCCAGGAAGTTCTTATCTGTGTAGAGAAAACTGTTTCAGAAAACTGAGGGTGTAGCTACAGAGTAAAGTCACTCAGATCTTGTCCTCACCAGTAAGGAAGAACTGGTTGGAAACACAAAGGTAACCAAAACCTTGGGAGGAAGAGATCATGTTATGACAGATTTCATGATTCTGAGAGAGAAGGCATGAGGAAAGCAAAACAAGGACACCAAATTTCAAAAAGGTCAGATTTCAACCAACTCAAAAGAAACAGTAAGTAAGATCCCATGGATAGACTGATTAAAGGATAAAGAGGTCCAGGACAGCTGCTAGTTCCTAAAAGTATTGTAGGCTCAACAACCAGCTGGTTCAACACGGTGGAAAGGAAGGACTGCAGAAGACTAGTGCGGCTACAGAATGTTTCTTAGCCACCTGAAAAAAAACCAAGAAAACAATGAAGACACTGGAAAGGGAAATCACTAAAGAATTACACACCAAGGAATAGCAAAGCCCATGTAAGGATAAACCAACGAAGGCAAAAGTTTAGAAAAAAAGACAACAAGCAGGAGGTACTAAAGACAACAAAAAGAGTTTCTATAAAATATGTCAGATGAGACAAACCAAGGAAACTCTGGGCACAAGCTAACTAGCAAGGGTGAGGTATTGAAGGAAGATGCTATGAAAGCAGAGCTTCTCAATAACCAATTTACCTCTGCCTTCACAAAAAAATTAAATGGCCACCAGACAAGTAAAATAAATAAATAAGTAAATATCAATCAAGGAAAGCTGCAGATGATAAGTAAGGAGTATGTCAGATATCTTTTGATCACTGTGAATGAATTCAGGTCAGCAGGACCTGCTGAAATTAATTCTAGGGTGCTGAAATAGCCACCTGAAGAAATTGACTAACAGTAATATTTGCAGTCATGGATAAGTAAGGTCTAGAACACTGAAGAAGGGCTAACAAAATGCCCAGTTAAAAAAAGGGAAGGGGGTGGAATAGGACCTGGGGAACAAACAAGACAATCAGTACTTTCAATCACTTCAATATCCGGGAAATTACCAGAAAAAAAATTATAAAAAACATCAATTTATAAACACATGGGGATGGGCTGATCTTTCCTGATCTAGCTTGCAAAGTTCATAAGTTGGGAGGGGATCCAGACAGAAGGACAGGATTAGTAAGTCAAGAAGAATCATAATAAACATGGGAACTGGACTACAGACAAAATTAAATGCAAGGAAATGCAAGAGGCCAAACCATGAACCAAGAGAGACCCAATGATCGCGACCACTGCTGGCAAGAGTAAGTGACAGGTGGTGGCTTCCTCCTCTAGACCAGTGCTTCTCTCATGTGGCAGACTGGCAATTTTTTTTCTAGCAGGCCAGGGATAAGTGCCCAGTTCAGCCTGTGGCAGTAACTGTGTCTAACAGCGTTACACAAATGCATGACTGGCTGTTTCTTTCTCTTTCCTCACCTCACATGACATGACTTCACCTGGAGCGTTGGAACATATGAACTGTGGCACTATGGCATATCAATGTTATACTTTTGAAAATATATATATTTCTTTCCTGGCAACTTGCTGTGGACGGGCAACCAGTGGCTCCTGGTCTGTGGACCACCACTTTGAGAAGAACTGCTTTAGACCATGGTGGAGGAGTTCCAGCTGGGAGGGGTATGAGGCCATGAGTGAAGCTTAACCTGCTCGCTCAGAAGGTCTCCTGCTTGTTGGGAGCCTGCATCCAAGATGCAACTGAAAGACCGTCTAGATGCATGCCACCTTATGACTACTACCTATCTCATGTTGCTCCTCCATGTAGACACCAACGATACTGCCGAGGAGACCTTGAGCAGATCAAGAATGACTACATAGCTCTGGGTGGGAAGGAGAAGCAGATGCAACTGAGGTGGTTGTCAAGCCAGAGGCAGCAGCAGGCGCATCCTGAAGGCCAAAATGTGGCTATAAAAATAGTGTTGCCAGCAGGAGTTTCTTCTTGGAACAGCACCTCATGGTCGAAGAAGCCAAAGGCAACTAGGAAGAGAGAGACTCTACCTGATGAAGAGAGGAAAGAGTGTCTTTACATACAGGCTTGCTAATCTGGTAAGGAGAGCTTTCAGCTAAGTTCACCTGAGGATGGGGACAAAAGCCCAAAGATAAGTAAAGAATCAGGGGACCTGGATAAAAACTTAGCAAAGGGAAGCAATTAGGTCTGTGCAAAGCTTCAGTCATGAGTTCAATTTGGAGGAGATTCAGCCCGGTTCAGTGGCTGAATTGCTGAATCTGAATCTAAGCAGGAGACCCATTAATCTCTCTGAATCGAACTGGAAGACTCTGAATCTATTCGGACAGATTCAACAATTTGGCCATAGACATGGCTTTATATGTTTTTCCTACGTATCTCAAGGTACCAGGTGCAGGTTGCAAACACTGAGATGGTGGGGCAGATGGAGCATCCCATGGGAGCACAGACAGATCCCCCGCGCACTTGGTGGCGGATCCAGGAGAGGACCAGAGTCCACTTCTGGGTGCACTGCGGAGCATGCAGGGGACCACCCAGGATCCCCCTGTGGCCTATCACTCAGCTGGAGTGGGTCATGAGGGAGTCCCCCAGATGCTCGGCAGTGGACCCAGAAGCGAACCAAAAGTACTTCTGGTCCACTTCCAGGTCCATCATCAAGCACACAGGGGACTCATCTGTGCTTCTGTGGGACGTTCCATCTGCCTCACCATCTCAGCATTCACAAGCCATGCCTGGTACCTTGAGGTACATAGAAAAAACAAATAAAGCTGTGTCTATGGCCGAATCCATGATTCTCTGAATCAGAATCGAATCTTCAGATTCGGCGGAAATCGGAATCGGGAGACTGATCCAAATCAGCAAATCGAATCACTGCCCCCCAAATTGGGCCGAATCAGAATCCAATACTGCCTGCTTCACACGCCCCTAGAAGCAATAACCAAAGCCTTCTCAACATTCAGACAGAATGATCAGTTAGATACCTGAAGAGTACATTCTAAGGTGCAGTGTAAAGTGAAATGTAGGCCAGCTGAAGGTCTCTGGGTAAATGCAAGAAGGGAGAGCAGCAGATGGGGGTGTCATGGTAGGTGCTAGGTATAGGCCAATTGACTACAGAAGGAATTAAGTGGATGAGGCCTTCTGCCCGTTTAAAGTCCCTCATGAGAACCAAATCCTGCAAATTGGAAGTTCTTTTTAAATTTACTGGAAGGGAAGCACAGCAGTACACAAGCAGTCCAGCAAATTCCTGGAGCATGCTGGGGACAACTTTTTGACACGGGTGTAGAGACTTATGAGGAAAGGCTGAAAGTACTAGCAATTGTTCAGTGTGGAAAAGAGAAGGCTGAGGGGAGATTTAATAATCTTGAAATACCTGAAGGGCAATTTCAGAGAGGACAGAACAGGTACAGGCAAAGTATGACCTGCGGCAGACTCCATTTCCCAACAGCCCCTTGGCAGCAGCTCCTTCTGGCTGCTGCCACTGGACCCAGTCCGCCTGCCCAGGCACCCCAGCCCATTTGCCTCGCACTTAATGCCAGGGGCAAGACCCATGCAGGCAGACGAGGAGCCAGGCAGCTAGAATGGAGCCATAGGTAGAAGTAAGACCTTGGGATCTTGTGGCAAATACAGCATGGGGCCAAGGCAGGGCCATGATCCACGGACAAGGGCATAGAGGAAGCAGATCACAGTTCTGCCCTGGCTCTGTGCCGTCACTGCTCCAATATCTCAGCCCCGAAGCAGCTCCCCACGCAGCTGCGTGCCTTGCCACACGCCCTCCATGAAGACCCCAGAAGTACAAAGCCATGACAGCATGGACCGAATCCCCAGTTCTGTGGTCCCTCATTCCCGGGATCTCCGTAGAGACCGGCCAGTAGCCATGCAGACAGGGGCTGCTAGGAAATGGAGTCTGACTGCCAGCTGGATCCGACATTTTGCCCATCTCTGGGGTAGAGAGAGGTTTTTCTCTGTGGCTGTAGAGGATACAACTAGGAGCAATGACCTGAAGATGTAGCAGAGGAAGTTATGGTTGGAGACTAGAAGGAACTTCTGGCTATGAGGGAGGTCAAGCATTGGAACAGGATAACTAGAGAAATCCTGAACTCTCTAGTCTTAGGAACTTTCAAGAGCAGGCTGGACAGATACTTGGCTGGTATGGTTTAGGTGGGGATGATCATGCCCTGAGCAGGGAACTGGAACAGATGATCTTGTGAGGTCCCTTTCAGCCCTATTTTCCTATGATCTTAAGATAGCACACTTAGGGAAGACAACAAAAAAACGCAAAAATACAGAATGGGGGATAATGCATTAGCAACAGCACTGCCAAGAAGGACCTGGTGTTTATGGTGGATTACAAGTCAACATGAGGCAGCAATGAAAGGCAGATGCAAAATGCAGGAGGTCATCTTCTCAGAGCTAGTTACACCTTAGCCCTTATATTGTTTCCAGTTCTGAGAAACATTTTAAGAAGGAAAACACAGAGCAACTGGACAGAATCCAAAAGAGTGACAAAGGATACAGGAATGGAATGCAACATGTAAGAAGGAAGGTTGAGAGAACTAGGTATACTTAGTCTGTAGAAAGGGAGATTAAAAGAGAGTGAATATTTGAAAGGGTGTCAACTGTTCTCCCTTTCCATAGTGGAAGAACCCAAAGAAATAGATTTAAAAACTACAGCAAAGTCCATTTAGATTACCTCCTACAGAATTCTGTTCAACTGTAAGAAGAGTCTTACAATAGTACAAGGTGCCACAGGTAGTTGTGGCATCTCCTTCACTGGAGATGTTTAAGAGGCTAGAGGGTCCTGTGACCCTGGCACTCATTTCCTGCCATTGGCGGGGGGTCAGACTAGATGGCCTGCTCTAGGCCCCTTCTGACCCTAGGTACTATGGTACTAT
>JAGPOW010003316.1:158894193-158920056 GCA_030014935.1 Caiman crocodilus
GGTCCTGTGACCCTGGCACTCATTTCCTGCCATTGGCGGGGGGTCAGACTAGATGGCCTGCTCTAGGCCCCTTCTGACCCTAGGTACTATGGTACTATGGGCACACATCTGAAACTGTTTAGGAACAGTGCATCTGACATCTGTGCCAAGGGTTGAACTAGATCTCTCTTCAAGTACCTTTCAATTCTAAGTTTCTATGACCTTTTTCCTGCAATAAAAGCAAAGCCCTACAAACAATGCAAGTCACCCTGCTGTAGAATAAGTTTGTTTCAGTTCAAAGAACTGGGATGCGGACCACAAATCCTAGTCTACTGAGATATGGAAGGCTGAGGTGCACCGATACAATGGTCCGATATCAGACTGGCACCAATATAAAGAAAATGGGCTGCATCAGAAATCGGCCCAATGTAGCCAATAATTTGACGGATTAATGCCTATGCATGCATACAGCCACAGCACAGCATGCAGGCAGTGAAGTGCACAGCCCAGCAGCTTGGAGAGCTTTGTGCAGTTAATAAGTCTGTTGCAGTGGAAGGGGAGGGGGGAGGGAAAGGGCATGGTGGGGGCAGATCAACACCCCTCAGTGAGGGAGGGAATGGAGCAAGGACTGGGGCAGGCACTGCCCAGCTGGGGTGGGGCAGGGTACAGGATGCAGGACAGAGACACTGCTCATCTGGGGAGTGTGGGGGACGTGTGTCCTCTGGATCTGTGCAGGGAGGAATGGACTGGAGCCAGGGCTATGCCAGGCATTAGGCTCAGGGCAGTTAGTGGTGCTGGGAGCGGGGCTATGAATAGGGGCTGCAGTCATCCTATTTTTGCCATAGGCCCCCCTCACAGCACAGCCCCATCTCAAGTCCTGCTTCTGCCCACACATCAGGAAGAGCTGGGGTTGCACCAGACAGGCAGCAGCAGTGTTGAGAGGGGAGGTTATAGGGGGGCTACGGCAAAATTTGGGGTAGCTGTAGCCCCCCTCCAGCACCACCACCGCCCACCCCAAGCCTAGCCCCCGCCAAGAACAGCCCGGCACAGCCCCAGCTCCAGCCTGGAGCTGCAGCCTGCCCACCCCCAACATGCGCTCCCAGGGTGCACATGACAGTGGAAGCTGCCCTTCTCCTCCCCTCCCCCCAACCGATGAGCTGTGGCTCTGTACCACACCCTGCCCCACTCCGCCCACCTGACCAGCGTCTGTGTCCCAGCCCCACTCACTCCCTCACTGCAGGGGATACTGATCTGTCCCTCTCACACACCCTCCCTTTCCTCACCCCCCTCACCAAAACCGACTTACCAGCTAAATGCAGCTGTATCAAAAATCGCATCAGTATCGGCCAATATGCATCCTTAAAAATTGGCTATCAGTATTACCCCCCAAAATTTCTATTGGTGTACCCCAGTGGAAGGACTAAAAACCCTCCCAGTGGAACAGCAATTCTTTTTCCTGTGTTAAAACAAATTTAGAATTTCTTCAGATTCCAAATTTCAAGATAATGTCACAGGAATTGCTGCCACTCAGTTTCCTGTAAACACCATACAAATATCTGCTTGAAACTTTTCAAAGCATTCTCAACTTTTCAAGTCATATCAATTTTAATGAAGACATTTATAAATAATTGCCTATGTTACTTTAAAAAAAGAATCAACAGTTAATGCGTAAGGAAGTACTCCTTCCTGATCCAATATCTTCATCATTTATGTGGAAGCACTTTCTGGAGCTTTCCTAGGAAAATTTTTGGATCTATATCAGTCTTCCCTACCTCCCTATATGTCTTTCTCTTAAACACAAAAGCTCTCATATCCAAATGTATCAACTGGTACAGTTTAAATAGTGTTACTCAAGACTTTTTGGCTTATCTGACCACTCTTACTTTACAATGGCCTACAGCAACCTGGCACAGCAGAAGCACCTAAAAGAAGTAATTGGCTCTTATTTGCAATCCACTGTCCTCAGCAGCATTAAGATAGATTCTGTATTCTAGTGTATCAGTAGTCAGGATTAATCCTAGAATACACTCATGTGGTACTAGACAATCTTCTATCAAATGAAGCAAATAAAAAGCAAATTTTAATTTGTATATTCTTTCCTATGCAATTTATATAGTTGTACTATACCAGGACTAGCCACCCATTTTGACTTTGATTTCAAAACCGGGGAGGGGGCAGGGATGTGGGGGGCAAGAAGAGACGGTCTCCATATATTTTGGAGTGTTTTTGTATATTGATTAGACATACTAATTCCTGGTGATGAGACTTCTAGATTATACAAATTAGTTTCCCCCCATTTTAAGAAATACTGATATACAGCAGCATCAAGCTTCTCTTCTATGCAATGGCACATTATGTAGTATACTGGAAACCTATCAACCCAATTCCTAGTAAAGAACAAAAAGAACCTTTAGAAGCAACCAGGACTTTAAAGTAACCATACCCCTGTCCCAAACAGCGCAGATTCCACCAGCCCAGTACTAACACATAGGGCAGCCATTCATTCTAAAGATACTACCAGAAAAACTCCATTACCTCTTCATAAGAATTTCACCCCCAAGGAAATCTCCGTTTCCTGCCTATAAAAGATCTTCCTATCTTTATATAATCACCTTGGTTTTAAAATAAACTGGAATAAATTTTGAATGGCAATATCTAATTTATTTTGTATTCCCACTACTTATTTCTCATGCTTTAAATTTATTTAAATATTTCAGCACTGAGAAAGCGGCTGACCACCAAGATAGAACAAGGCCAATAAACAGCTCCCTCAACTACTTAACAAATGGTCTTTTGTTGTAGAGCACAGCTGAGTAAGAGCACAAACTTGCAAGGTATGAAATGTATCATGTGGAAGTTTTACGTTCTGCTGCCAATGAACCTGCAAAATCTAGAAAGTTCTATACTAACCTTTAGTCGCCTCACCATCTCTTCTTTAGATATTTTATCAGAGATTTCTTTGACTCCTGGAGGATACGTAATTTTTCCATCATTGGCTCTTGTCTTTGAGTGAGCCATGTTTTCACTGATTTGAAAACTGAAAGAAAAAGAAAAGACAAAATCAGACATTATTTTCATAGATCAGAGAATTTAACTACTTTAATGTAACTTACACTAAGTGTTATCCCATATCTGCTGCAATCTGCTTTACTGGCATATCATTTTCCAGACTATAAGAAATACAAAGAGCTCCAAAACCACCTTTGATATTTTACATATCCAACTCCAACTAAAGTCTCTAGCAACTGAGCCCTCATAAGCATAACTAGAAAAAAAGTTTGTTGAAGCTTTTATCAACAGCATAACAGGACAGACCCTAATGTTTGTCTTCTCATATCTTGATAATAAGTACAACTGTTGCTTCAAATGTTCTATATCAGAGGTTGTCAACCAAGGGTACACGTAACCCTGGGGATAATTTGAAAGGTCCCAGGGGGTACACGCAGGCAGGCAGAGATGGAGTGCCACTACCGCCTCACAGGAACAGGGCTAGGGTGAGAGCAGTGGCACCCCTCTGCAGGCCTAACAGGCAATGCCCAGCCACAGAGAGAAAAGTTTGCACACACAAACCGCTGCTGCCATGGCCATCCAGCACACCACACTGCTGCTCCATGTGCGGCTACTGCCACCCTCCCACACAACCAGCCACTGGGGGGGTACACTGCTCAAAAAAGGTCAAAAAACCCTCTCCTATATGAACGGGACATTTAAAATTAGAATGTGAATGGAACTGTAACAATTCTTCACCTTATATTTAAGGTGCCTTTAACAGTTATATTCACTCAGTAGCAATGTAAATACTCTAGTCCTCTTGGACTTCTAGGACCCTTCATAAGAGACTGTTTAAAAGGACTAGAAAAAATAAGAGAGAAATAAAAACATTAAGTAAAGTTTTCAAAAATGCCAAGCAACTTAGGAGCATAAATCACTAAGATGCTTCAAAACACAGTTTCAGCATATTTAGGCATTACCAACTGAAATTTGCCAAGGATAAACAAAAACCCCTAATCCTATGCCATATGAGGGATTGTAATCTGATCAACTAAGGAAGCAGAGCTATCAGGTATATACTTTAGGGGTCTATAAATGAATGCACAGAGCCTGGGAAACAAGTGCTTACACAGTCAAGGAACTAGGATGTGATTTGAATAGCTCACAGGACTGAAACATTGTCATGGATGGGTACAAACAGTTCAGGAAGGACAGGCATGGGAGAAGAGTAGGAGGAGTTGTGCTGTATGTAAAAGATCTGTATGATTACTCAGAGCTCCAGTATGAAACTGGAGACACCTGTTGACAGGAAGAGTAACAAGGGTGATGTCATGGTGTGCGTCTGCTACAGACCACCAGAACAGGAGGATGAGCTAAGTATGGCTTTCTTCCGACAACTAGCAGAAGTTTCCAGATCACAGGCTCTGGTTCTCATGGGGGACTTCAAATCATTCTGACACCTGCTGGGAAGGCAATACAGCAATGCATAGGCAATCCAGGAAGTTTTTGGAGAGGATTGTGAAACAACTGCCCAGTGCAAGTGTTAGAGAGACCAACTAGGGGTAGTGCTTTTCTTGACCTGCTGCTCACAAACAGGGAAGAATTGGTGGGGGATATAGTAGTAGATGGAAACTTGGACAGCTGCAACCACGAGATGATCAAGTTCAGGATTCTGACAAAATGAAGGAAGGAGGGCAATAGAGCAATATGGACCCTGGACTTCAAAAAAGCAGACAGACTCAAAAGGAACTGATCGGCAGGATCCCCTGGAAGCCCAGTCTTGAGGGAGAAAGCAGTCCAGAAGAGCTTGCTGTATCTTAAAGAAAACTCACTGAGGGCACAGGAACAAACCATCCTGATGCACAGGAACAATACCAAATATGGCAAGCAACCACCTTGGTTTAGCAGAGGATTTTTCAGAGAGCTGAAGCAAAAAGGAAGCTTAGAAGAAGTGGAAGCTTGGACAGATGACTAGGGAGGAGTATAAGAATACTGCTTAAGCATTCAAGGATGAAATCCAGAAGGCAAAGCACAAAGGGAGTTGCAACTATCAAGGAAGGTAAAGTGCAACAAAGAAGGGTTTCTACAAGTATGTCAGCAATAAGAGGGAGATGAGGGAAAGCATGGGTCCCTTACTGAATGGAGGAAGCAACAAAGTAACAGATGAGGAGGAAAAAGCTGAAGTACTCAATGCCTTTTTTTACCTCAGTCTTCACAGGCAAGGTCAGCTCCAAAACTACTGCACTAGGCAGCAGTCTGGGGAGGTTACAGCCAACAGTGGTGGAAAAACAGGTTAGGGACCATGTAAAAAAGCTAGATGTGTTTAAGTCCATGGGGTCAGATGCAGTGCATCCAAGGGTGCTGAGGGAGTTGCCAGACATGACTGCAGAGCTACTGGGGGACCTCCCAGACATTTGAAACATATTTAAATCAGAAGCTCTGCAGAAAAGGATCTGGGGGTTACAGTGCACAATAAGCTGCATATAAGTCAACAGTGTGCCCCAGTTGCCAAGAAGACTAACAGAATACTGGGCTGCATTAGTATGAGGGTTGCCAGCAGATCAAGGGAAGTAATTATGCCCCTCTATTCTGCACTGGTAAGGCCACACCCTGAGTATGGTGTACAGTTTTGGATCCCCCCACTACAGAAAGGATGTGGACAAATTGGAGTGTCCACCAGAGGGAAATGAAAATGGGTAGAGAGCTAGGGCACATGACTTGTGAGGAGAGACTGAGGGCTCATTTAGTTTGTAGAAGAGAAGAGTGAGGGAGGATTTGATAGCAGCCTTCACTTACTGAAGGGTGGTTCCAAAGGGGATTTAGCTGGACTGTTCTCAGTGGTGGCAGATAACGGAACAAGGAGCAAGTCTCAAGTTGCAGCAAGGGAAGTTTAGGCTAGATATTAGCAAAGGCACATCCCAGGGACCTCTTAAAAATGCCTGCTTTCACAACCCCATTTAAACTTATATTGTAAAGTGACTGCCCAAGCTCAGAATGGGAAGAAAGAAAGGTCAAGATTAGTTCTATTGATGTGGAGAGAAAACTGCAGTATTTTTTTTACTTATGCAATGAAAGAAGGTTTAAAAATACAACTGGAGAAGCATTTATATTAGTTAAGACAAGTTAAGTCACACATAGATAATAAATAAAACCAAGAAAAATACAACCCTCATGTTATTTCATCTGGCCCACAGGCAAGCACCAACTAATTATCTGGTGCAACCTGCAGCTGTCCCTGTGACACTGTGCATGGAACCGAGTCCCACCCACTCCTGCCAGGGCAGTATGCTGTGCTCCACCCTCATCCATGGGAGGGCCGCAGCACAGGCCCTAGCCAATGCACATAGCTTCCAGCCAGGGCTGCTACTGCTGCCAATGCTACAGCCACCTAGAGAACTGCACAGCTCCCCTGGTCTCCAGTAGTTCCTTCTCCTGCTGCAGCACTCCAGGCAGCATGTAGAGAAGCAGCAGTGGGCAGAATAAAGCTGCAACTGGCCAGGTGTACAGGGACAGAGCAAGTAGAAATGCAGAGTGAGGCAGCAAGACACCCCCCACAGGCTCCCAAAAGGGAGAGGGCAGTTCCCGCAGGCCCCAAACCCCACAAGCAGCACCCTCCACGGGGAGAACTTACCTCCCGGAGTACAGCCAGAGTAGGAAGCACAACCACACAAGCCGATGTTACGCGGGCTGTTTAATCAGCTGTTTCCCAGGTGGGGAACAGCTGAGCCTCTAAAAGCCCCACCGGAACCTGGGGGGCAGAGGAAGCGAGGGAGCATGCCAGACGCACTGAGGCTCCTGCAGCAGGGAGGAGCAGCGCACCTGGTTCGACACCAACAGGCAGAGCAGGGGAGGCATTTGAGCCCCCTGTAGGAGGCTGGGGGAAAGGAGGCAACTCCACACCCCTCTCCTCCCCAGGGGTCTATTTCTTTTGAAAGGGAAAAAAAAAAAAAACACAAGAGAGAAGGGTGCAAGACCAGAAGCACCCTACTCAGAGGTGCTGAAGTAGGCGCCAGGCAATGCACGTACAGCTTGCCAGTCTCCATGATGGGAAGACTATTCGTCAGGGGGCAGCCTGACAAGTGCCAACAGAACCCACCCAGAAGTAGAGTGGACAAGGTGTAGGGGAGGCAGAGCCCCATGGAACATCGCACCTGAACCATGAGTATTGCCATCTCCAAGGAGGGCCCCCAGGAAGATCTCCACTGAACTCTCCCTTTTATATAATAACACCAAGTCGTGGCAGGCAAGTTGAGGGGAGGGGCCCCACATCAGACAGATAGTACATCACTCAAGGAACCCCATTTAAGGCACCTTCCATCACAGAGCCCGGGCCAACTCCACTGCACAGGGCTCTCTGCAGCTCACATGCAGCTCCTGGGACTCAAAAGGAAGCTGTGCATGATGGAGTCAGTAGCCTGGCCCCACTCCTTCTGCCACATGCAAATCCCAGGAATTGACCAAGAGCAGCAGGGACCCCATGCAATGGAGCTGAGACAGCTTGGCCCCACTCCCTGCCAAGTCCCAGGAGATGTGCATGGCAGCAGTGAGCAGAGCCAAGCTGCTGCCTCCATCACACAGGTTCACCCTGGTGGTGGGCAGATCCCACCAAGTCCCAGGAGCTGCATGTAGGCTGTAGAGCAGGGGTGGGCAATTATTTTCGGCCAGGGGCCACTTACTGAGTTTTGGCAACCCATCGAAGGCCATGTGACAGACAGCCGGGACAAATGAATATTAATTTTCTAAATTTTTTAGAGGCCCCACAGGCCAGACAGAATGGCCTGGCGGGCTGCATCCAGCCCCTGAGCCACATTTTGCTCACCCCTGCTGCAGAGTTCTCTGCAATGGAGCTGGGCCAGCCTGAGCCCATTCCCTGCCACCATCGCCCATTCCCTGCCAACAGCTCCTGGAACTCAGCTGGAACCATGCGCTGTTGGGGTGCTCTGCCTGCTGCAGCCATAAGGACCCCAAGGGCCTGCTGCTCCATGTCTTTGTCACGTGGCTCCAAAAAGAACTAACTTTTGGACCACTTGGAGGATGATACGTATGCAGGGTTGCGTATTGGTCTCATCTATGCTGCATCCGTGGCCGAGCACATCCCATTCACCCCCAATTCATGCATGCTGAATCCCCAAAGAAAAGTAACATAGCTGCTGTACTTCAGTCTTGAGCACATAACAATAAAGACAAAAACAAGCCCGTTTAAAAGCAGCAGTAAGGCATGTGCTCAGGACCACCCTAAGGTGGCTACATTGTTTCTTTTCTGGGACTTGACCCACATGCCATGGAAGTAAATGAGGAAAAAGCATGCTTCACAATAGCATTCTAGGTTGCATGTCAGATGGTACAAAAAGCCTACTGGGAACACACATCCCATCAGTAACCTAGGGTCTGCAGACTTCCAACCAACTTGAGTAGAAGTTGAAATTTTGGTTTTATTTCTAAAATTTGATATAGGCCAGAACCTGACAGCTAAGAAATCACCTCTTCCCCATGCCATACGCTCACAGCTAGAGGTAGAAAAAAAGCATCCAGACCACAGCTCCTTTGTTTATTCACCACTAACTCTGAAGTTTGTTCTCTACCACTAAGAATTTTAAATTAGTTCAAGTTGAACTTTCTTTTTAAAAAGGATCAGTCAGATTTTTTTTCCCACATCCCTATAATAGTCTCAGTAACAGAAGGATAAAGATTTTCAATTTTATAGATAGTTATAACCAGGGATCTGGGTTTTCTCCAATTTTAAAAAAAAAGTAACCCCAAATCCACATTTTTCCATGATTAAAATGAAATACTACTAATATATATAGCTATCTGGGGTGTTTCATTTTAGTCATGGAAAAACGTGAATTTGGGGTTACTTTTTTTAAATGCAAAACTGGGGATTTTTTTTAAATTTGAGAAAACCAGGATCCTTGGTTATAACAACTCACTTTAGTTGTATCATGCATTTATGATTTTTTAGGCTAATGGTTATTTGCTAATAAACTTCAGAATGGCAATGTTTTCATCAGAAGCTGAACCACACTGTTCTACTTCAGAGAGTTTCATGGCAAACTACCAAATTACTGCTAAAGTGAAACAGAAATGAGCCTACTAACATAAGCAGTAGCCACTTTCCATTCATCTGCTTTTCAGAGTTTAACTGAGGACAGACTACTGGCTGTAGTTCAAAAGAAAACAATAAGAGGGCAGTCATTTTGAAAGAGACCAATTCTTTGAGTTTTTCCTAATAAAAGATTCAATGTACCCGGGTTCTGCTGACAGATATATTTACAGCTATGAAAAACAAACACAAAAATTATTCTTAAATGAGACAGACACACCATATACAACTATCACACTCACTAGCTATCTTCCAACATCTATCCCATTTCTGAGGTATGTAGGTAGGGAAAATTTGAGATCTATACTCCAGCTGGTTCCAAAGGTCGTATCCATATCTAAACTGGCCAGCATGCTCTGGCAGGTTCTAAACAAACAACAACCAGTGCCAGTGAATTTGGCACTAAAGTTAAAACAACATAGGTGTTACTTATTTTTTTAAATAAAATTTGAAATCAGGTAATAATTAAATCATGACCTGGATATAATCCTCACATATTTTTCTTCAGTAACCTACAATGCTAGATGAAACAGATACTCCAAAGTATCCTCTACGTTATAACAGAAGAGGCAAGAAAAACCAGAAAAAAGTCAGCAAGTTGATGTTGGAGTAGAGAAGCAGAAACAAAAAGTACAGAACAGTCTCTGAGGAAGAAAGGACATGAAACGAAAGAGAGCGTAAACAGGAAAAAGAACATGAAAAAGAATCGGAAGAAAGGAAATCAGGAAAAGAGAAAAATATAACCAATAAAAAAGTAGAAAAACACAAAGTGAAATGAAATCAGAAATGATAAAAGTGAAAGTTACATTTTTAATCTTAAATTAATTCAGGTGTTACATTAACTATGCTGTATAAATCATGCAAAATTGTTTTGCTCCTTTGCTTTGATGCACTCCTAATAAGTAGTTTTTACTTAAACTAGCAAGCTGAATTACTAGAGGTAACTGACATTGGAAAAGTGTAAACCCTAATGATAGATTCTCTAGGGATAACTAAAACTATCATTTTGCTTTTAAAAAAACAACAACTGGTTCAAAGTATATGTTTAAGCGTCAAATCATCTGAACTCAATTTGTTTATTAAAGAAATTAAGTTTTAAAATTCAAGGATATCCACTGGAAAACAGCTTATTGTCATCGAAAGAAATGCATCAACTATCAACCAAGACAATTTGGGAATATGAAAGCAAATAGCTGTCAATAATTAACAAGGCCCCCAAACTATCCAATTCTTCCTAAAAAACACTCATTTAAATAGCCAAGGTACTGAATGATGAAAGAATCCTTTGCACAAACAGTAACTAATTCTACAAAGATTTTAAAAATCTACAGCTCTTGTACTGCAACATATATAACATGTCTGCCTCCAGGCACAAGATGGCCAGGGACCTACTCAAATCACAATTTCAGAGAAACTACCAAAAAAAAAAAAAAAAAAAAAAAAAAAGCATTTTCCACGATTTCAGGTGCGAACACAAAACTAACTACTAAAAATAAAATGCTGGCTTCCCAGTGGCCCCCCTCCTCCCAATTGACTGGGGGGGTTGCCTTTCATGTGATATGCCCATCCTTGTAGACTTATGGGCCCTACCCATATCTACCAATCAGTGGCTAGGGGAGGAGCTCAACCCTGTTGGGTAAGCAGCCACAGGGTGGAGGCAGGAAACTGGCCACGATAAGCGTGACAAACTGGCAGCCAGCCCTATGATTGGCCCAGAAAGTTGCTACCTCAATTTGAAGAAATCCTTAAAGATGAGATCACATACCCACAACGTTAAATGGGGGAAAAAAAAAACAAACCCATACTGGAATCAACTGCAGTGGCAGGCAGCTGCTGCAGCTCCAAATGCAACCCAGCCAGCTGCTGTCTACCCCTCCTCCCCCCAAATCTCCCTTGTGCAGGCTCAGCTCTTCACCTATTTCCCCACTCCCCACCACTTACCCTTACTCCAGTAACAGCAGGCTTTGTCCCCATACCAGTCTGGGCATGAAGCCCAGCTCCAATCCAGCCCACAAGCAGCAGCAACTCCAGCTGAGTCCAGCCCAGGTCCACCATCACTGCTACCAGGCCAGGCTGGGGTTGTGCTCCATGCTCAGAAAGAGGCAGACAGAGCCTGCCAGCACTAAAGCAAGAGTAACTTCACCAAATTGTTTTGGAACTCCATATACTGTTACATTTAAATATAGGATGGTTTCAAAATACCCATCCTTGTAGACTTAAATCACATTTATGAACTTTAGCCTAAAAGTTATTGTAAACCAACCTTTTTCACTTTAAAATTTGAATATTACTCCTTTGTAACAAATGCATGTTAGTATACTTCTATGTACAAATTGTCATAAAGGCACTATATAACATTTGTTCTGATTTGGGGAAAAATGTGTTTAAATTTATCTGTTCGTACCAGAGCTGGTGTAAGAAGCAGCTGAATTATTAGCTTTATAGGAATGTTTATTTTTGCTTACTTTAAAATTATAAACTCGTAAAACATTTTATCATAACCTGATTTTATGAAGAACAAATACTACTTCTTTATATTCATGTAACGTTATCAAAGTTGCTCCTGTTAACAGCATCTTGCAATGAAGTTCACATATGGAGAACATGGGACTTTTTCCCAACCTTTAAGCTCTCTCTCAAAAAAACAGAGGATTTTCTCCATTCTCCGTAAGTGAACATTAAGGCCAAATGTAAATCTTCCTTAAAGTGGGTATTTGAGAAAGAATCCTTGAGAAAATGTCCCATATACTCCGCCTCCAAATGAAAAATCTCTACAGTAAACGCTTTACTCATGCCATCTTAGTCAATATTCTTTTTTTTCCCCCTTTGTTGCAGGGGGAGAGAGGTAAGGATCTGAAGACAAATCAACCTCATACATTAAATCAATTACTGTGAGTTTCACTCTGTTGTTTCACCAATTTCATCCTTAAAAGCATATTAAAATCAGTCTATTTTCCAGTGATGAAACTCTTAAGTCTCTTTATATTATCAACAATATGTATCCTTTCGTTTGCTATCCATAGCACCTGACAAACCAAGCTTCAGCAAAGTAGTTGTCAATCTTTAAGATACCATTTGTGACAACGATTCAGAATGCTCTTACCCCTCCTCAACAACCCAATTTAGCCTTAAAGACAGGGAATATCTGTCCCTGCCTCTATTTCTGGGTTGTTCCCTGTCTTAAGACAGTTCTGAAGTTGTTCACAAATCCTAGGCTGAGGAACTCATGATCAAAAACACACCTCTTTAGATGAACAGGCGATTTTGTTTCAGAGTTCTGCATTAAAATACATTTCACTAAATGGCTATTGTTGTTTTGTTTTTTTAAGACAACCATAAGGTAGAATAAAGCAAGTGTAATCAATTCAGTACCTTCCTCGCAAATCTGCTAATAGCCCACTCCAGTGCTGCTGCAGCTACTTGAAATTTCCAGAGTCCAAACGAAAAAAAACTGACAAGTTCAATCACTTAACAATGCTTCTCTTTCCCCACCAGACCACTGCAAGCAATAGTTCAAGTGACAGAATAAAGTCACTCTCCTTTTGTTGCTACTTAGGAAAGCTGGTACTCTTCACTAGAATATGAAGAATTAACAAGAAAAACTAGGAGGATTAGAACAGCAAAAACAACCACTGCTGCCAGAACGTTTAGGAAACAGCAGAGCCTCACAGCTTCTGTACCCATGTGCAATTGTTCCTTCTAGTCTTGGGTAGCCAGATACCTTTTAGAGGGCTGATAACATTTCCTAGTTCTACACCACTGTGCCTTGTCCTACACTGCTGTGCCTTGTGAATTACTAGGTGTAAGCAGGAGGGACTGATTATTTATATTTTTGGTAGCAGGAGAAAAAAAACCCCAAAGAATCAAAAAAGCACATGGGGGGAGGAAACAAAAAACAAAAAACAAAACAAAAAAAATCAAGAAACAGAACAATGAATAGAAAAAGCCAACACTAGAGACAAAGATGCACCCTGATTTAAGACTTAAGGGAAAGAGAGAAGTGGGCTGAAGCCTGAAAGAGAAAAATAATCGTGTATGACTTTAAGACATGAAGCAGACAAAATGATATATATGTAGATACTTATCTCATCTACTTTTATCCACAAATAGTGATTTCCATTAATACTTCTGGGGGTCTTTAACCAGCTGATTAGCTCTATCAGCCTGCTGAAACCAATTCAATAAATATACCAAGGAAGGGGGAAAATGTATATAAATCCAGTATTTTCAAAAACAGTTTCTGTTATTTGACCAGCCCTGGCAATACATTTAAGTTACATTTTTACAGTATTAAAATAATCGACAATGTTACAATGAAACATAACTTGCAGTAAGAAAACTGGCAATTGCTTGATTCCTTTAGATAGCAGGAAGTACAGTCATTTTAAAGGTAAACTGACACAGCTATTTTTCATGCCATCAGGATAGTTTTTCAAGCTCTAAAGTACATGATATATTTTCCACTATGAGAACAGCAATAGTTATACTACTGCCTCACGGAGCTAAAGGGACAAAGCATGTTAGCTTAGAGCAGCAAACACACATGATGTCACCATACCTGTAAAGACAAATCAATTGCTTCTTGCACCAGCTCCGCTACAAGAAGATAAGTTTTAAAACATTTTTCCTCAAATCAGAACAAACATTGTATAGTGGCCTTTGACAATGTGTACATACAGGTATATTTATATACAATTGTTACAAAGAAGTAATCATAGAATCGTAGAAAATTAAGGTTGGAAGGGACCTCAGAAGGTCATCTAATACAAGCAGGACCAGCCCCAACTAGATCATCCCAGGCAAAGCTTCGTCTAGCTGGGTTTTGAAAACCTCCAGCTTCCACCACCTCCCTGGGTAACTGTTCCAGTGCTTTACTACCCCCCTAGTGAGAAAATTCTTCCTAATATCTAACTTCAACTTCCCTTGCTACAACTTGAGACTGTCACTCTGTGTTCTACCATTTGCCACCACTGAAAACAGTCTAGCTCCATCCTCTTTGGAACCTCCCTTCAGATAGCTGAAGGTTGTTATTAAATCCCCTCTGAGTCTCCTCCTCTCTGACTGAATAAGCCCAGTTCCCCAAGTCTTTCTTCATAATTCATGTGCCCCAGCCCCCTCACAATTTTTGTTGCCCTCCGCTGGACTCCCTCCAATTTGTCCACATCCTTTCTGTAGTGAGGTGCCCAAAACTGGACACAGTACTCCAGATGTGTCCTAACCAGTGCTGAATCAAAGGGAATAATCACTTCCCTTGACCTCCTGGCAACACGCCTACCAGTGCAGCCCAGTATGCTATTGGCCTTCTTGTCAACAAGGGCACACTGCTGGCTCATGTTCAGCTTCCTGTCCACTGTAACCCCCAGGTCCTTTTCTGCAGAGCTGCTGCCCAGCCAGTCAGCCCCTAGCCTGTACTTGGGCATGGGATTGTTCTGTCCTAAGTGCAGGACTTTGCGCTTGTCCTTGTTGAACCTCATAAGATTCCATTTGGCCCAGTCCTCCAATTTGTCTGCATCACTCTGACAACTAGCCCTACCCTCCAATGTATCTACTACTCCCCAAAGCTTGGTGTCATCTGCACCACTTAAAAATTCAACTTTAAGGTAAAAAAGGTTGTCAATTTCTTCTTAAACTTTAGCAGGTGGTTCTACAAGCCTTACGCAAATTAAAGTTGGCAAATATTTCCCACCAGAAACCCTGTTTTCAGTTGTTTATACTTTGGCAAGCTATAAGCGTTTGGTTTGGTGTCTTCCATGCCAAGCTGTCAGGCATTTGCAAGCACCAGGAAAAATGATCCCACCATTTCTAAGCATAAATACACAAAGAAAAAAAAAAGTCATTGTGCTCATGTCCAAAGTAGAGTTCACCAAAATTTTAACAGCTCTATTTATCTTCCCCATCACACACTGAAGCAGGAACATGATGTCTGGTTTTTGCTTTTTACATTTGCAGCAGAAATGTCCTTCCTCAGGAAAATCTGAAGAATTTTAACTATAGGCTTTGAAAAAAATGCTGTATATGGCTAAGTCTCAGTCCAAATGCAGTTTTAAACATTGTATGACATGGTTACCTGCGATATTGTGCAAGTTTACTCAGAGAATTAGGAACTCCTTTCTACCCCTATGTCATGTCTCCCTATTCCTACAGCAAAGCAGCAACATTTCCAGTTCACCTTTTTAGAGAAAGTCTTGAATGCCTGTCCTTTAGTTTCTAAAAGATCAGATTTGTTTCTGAAACTTCTTTGTGTGATACACAATACATGCTTCCAACAGCTCATTCCACATACAAAGCTGTATTCCAAACCCTCAGAGTACTATGGCAAGAGTATGAAGCATTCTAAATTGACAAAAGCACTAGATTAATTTAAAAACCCATGCAGATGTGCCTTGGTGCTATCTGGCCTCTTCTAAGGTGCCCAGAGCTGAATTCACTAATCCATTCACTATCTACCCCTTTGGTGTAAAGAGGAAAACAAAAGAGAAGGCCAGATACTGTTATTTCCCATGCTATGTCACTTACTGAGGATGTCAGCTGCACACCTGAAAATATTACATCCAGAACAGAATAATTTATGAAATAACTCAAGATGTTTGAGGGATGTTTAAGTTTCTCAAAAACACCCTTTACTCCCAAACACTATCAAAGAGATCATAGGTTCCAGATGTCCAACAAGACTCCTCATCTAAACCAGGGGTTGTCATCACACCCCCTCATCATACCTCCGGCGGTACTTGAGATAGCCCTAGGGGGTACACACAGGCAGTGATGGAGCACTTCCATGCAGCATCCCTCTGCTCTGTTTCCTGTCTTTTGCTGCCACCCCCACCCCCAGCTCTGCATCCAGCTGCGTGTCACCCACCCACCTCGCCCCTCAGCGACAAGGAGTACACTGTAACCCCTGGTGGCTGGATGCAATGATGCAAAGTTTGAAAACCCCTGATCTAAACTATAGAGCCCAAACAATCAAGCCAGACATATATAGAGAGCCACATTCGGTCAAAGCCTTTAAGGAACAAGAAGTCCTAGTATAGTGCAGTAGTTGACTCAATAAACAGAAGAATTACAATACCAGAAGACTAGAGTACAGCATTTACATGAGCTTAAAACTCTAGTTGGTAGTTGACTGTTAACTAGTGCTCTCCAGGAGCTGCTCCAATTAAAGCACCCGAAGCATCACGTGCATCAGTATCTCCATGTTGAAAATGGCAGCGAGGGCACTTTAACTAAGGCTCATTCAACACACTTTCAGCACGGGGATACTAATACATAAGACACTGGAGTCTGCTGGGGTGCAGTAATTACCACGCTCCAGCAGACTTGATTAACTAAGTCTGTTCCACTGTAATTACAGTGCATCAGAGCAGCCTTGCTGCACATGTACAGGAGCCCACAGAGAAGTAGGGCTGGAAGGAACCTCCAGAGGTCATTCAGTCCAACCACCAAATCTGTATTACACAAAAGCTTCACAATCTGAGCAGATTATAGTCATATAGTCAACTCTTCTTCACAGATAAAGAAATTATTTTAAGATAGAAAAAAAAGTTTAAAAACTAATGTTTGCTCTTCCTCCTAATATCAAAAAAGCATCTTTTTCCTTTTATTTTTATCAGTTGAAAAGAATATTAATTTATATGACTGAGTTACAAATACAGGAAAAATTTTGGTCTCATAAACCTCAGAGATTTATTCTTACAGTGGTCTCCTATGATTACTGACACAAATGAGCAAATATTACAGAAAAGGGTAGCATCACTTTTGACCCCTTGGGGAAAGAAAGGATAATTAGGAAGGGTAGGAAAAAAGTGAGGGAAGAATAATAAAAGACAAGAGAAATAGGAATGAGAAAATTTCCTTGCACTGGCAGTCAGTCCTCTGTGAGCAAACCTCAGTTAAGACTCTTCTGAAGTGCCCTCAGGGAATAAAAAGTATTCCACCTCATTTTAACACTTCATCTATTTGCTGCTGGCCTCGGCTCCCCCACCCTCTGTTTGGTCCTCAGCATGGCTTCAAAATAATGGCAGCACTCCCCCTCCCTGCCCCGCTTGGAGAGCTCTGGCTGTTTCCATCACCCAATCAGAGCACAAATAAAGTGTTATAGACAGACAGAGAGATGTAGGCTTTTATAATATTAGAACTAGGAGTAAATCAAAGGAAAACTACATAGGCAAATTATCAAGATGCATCTCAATTAGTCAAGATTGAAGGAACAAAGTAAGTTGCATTCCCTATTAAATGGTTCTCTCACTCAACATGACAAAAAAATTAATAGTTTTCTATATTTTTGCAGTGCACAGTTTACAGAAACCTCTCCACATTACACTCCACTAAAATGTGGTCCCCACTTGTACCTTCAATTTTTGCTTTCTAAAAACTCTCATATAACAAAAAACTGGGAGATCAAATAAAAACTCTGAACATGGACATGTAGTACTACTTGAGAAATGGATTTTCTCCTTTAAAAAATTAATATAAAGTGGAAATCAGGGGGCCTATTAAGACAAGATAAATGTTTTGCACATTCCCTTCCCTCCCCTACTCGGTATCTAATACTGAAAATAATGTTAATAATGTTGTTCAGGGCTACAAACAAAACCAGCATTTAAATTAAAGTTATCATAAGGAATGGCACAACAACAAAATTGGTAAGGTATTCTAATCTTCATTTACCCTACCCAAATCCCCTATCCTATGACAGGGAACTATGTCCAATGTTTTTCAAACTGTATGCCCTCCTCACGCGAGTGCCACTTCCAGAAGTGGCTGCAGAACACACAGGCTGGTATGCCCGGGCAGCAGGGCTGGGTCTGGCAGAACAGCCAGGAGGAATCATCATCACATGGGCTGCTAGGAAATGCAGTCTGCAATCCAGCCCACAGATCAGATTTTGCCCACTCCTAGCTTAAATACTGATGTTTCCTCCATCCCCACACAGACCCTGAAATTAACTGGGTGCTGTACAACAGCACTGGAATGGTTCACTTAATTGGGATCAGATGAACTTCAAATTTTCAAATTTCTATATAATCCAGGACAACTGAGAATGTGTAAATTTTGACTTGAACATGCAATCAAACAATTATGCATCCAGATAAATACATCAGGCATGAAAGATGCAACATTGGAGCTGTTTAGTAAGGATCCTAAGGGAGTCAGGGATCCTAAGATAGTCAGGCAAAACAGCATAACACCTAAAAATTACAAATTACCATATTTACTCGATTCTAAGAGAAGTTATCTTTTCCCTCCATTTACCATGGGAGGGAATCCCCTTGTCTTAGAACTGAGCACTGGTGGGGACAGCAGGTGGCTGCTATGGCTCAGGCTCCAGCCCCCACCTAGGGCTGCCTGCCTCTCCCACCTCTGCACCCCATCATCTCCTTCCTGCAGCCTCTTCCTCCCACACAGCCTCTGTGCTCCCCTACTTGCCGCTTTCCCTCTGCCCCTTGCAGGCAAGTTCTACCCATGCTAAAGCCTAGGGCACTGAGTGCTCAGCCCTGCAGCATGCAGCCCACACAGCTGCTATGAGGACTTGGCTGGGGACATGTCCAGTGAGCTAGAACAGGGACAGAGCAAGGGTGGGGGTGAGAGGAGGGGAAGAAGCACAGGCAAATGGAAAAAGGGGGACCCCTCTGAGGCTGAGGAGCAGAGACAGGTACAAGCAGGGGGCAAGCTACTTGGCCTCTCTACAGCACTTGCCCCAGTATTGCCTGTCCCCCTGAAGTGGTGGGGGATGAATTAAAAATGACCCTCCAATAATTAGATTCTATACACAGAAAAGCATAACAAAACTTATAAACTTTCCATATACAGAATTTAAATATTGAAGGGTCATCTTTAATTCAAGTAAATATGATAATCAAAATACAAAAAAGCAAAATTAGATGTAGTCCATTAAAAAAAGCTTTTCTTTTTTGCAGAATTATTATTATAAGCATATGTACATTATTTAGTGTGTTCATTATGAACACATAAGATGCTACCCTTTCCTGTAATATTGGCTCATGTGTGTTGGAAACCATAGCATTTTTACACTAATATAAGCAGTGTATTCCATCATGAGTTGGAAAAACAGAAAACAGGATGACTTCCATACATATTATATTAAGTTCTACAAACTCATTAAGGTATTTCTAAACTTAATTTGTAAAAACATGTTTAAGCCACTTGTACTGAATTGGTCAATAAACTGATTGCATCAACAGATGCAAAACAGCACTGGATTGCATTTTGCTGTAGGATGTACAAATAGAGTTGTCTATAATGCCACCATATCAATTTAACCTTAGTTTGGGAAGTAATATTTTTAAGAAGTTCATAGGATCATATGGAAAAAAAGAGTCAAAAGAAAGTTCACAGGGTCATGTAGTTCAGCCTTCTGATCAACGCAGGATCATCCCTCATTAACCATCTCAGCAAAGTGTCCATCTAACCTGCTCTTAAAATCTTATAAGGATGAAGATTCTCTGGGTAGCTTGTTTCATTGCTTAACCACCTGCATAGTATAAAAGTTCCTCCTAGTCTCCAACCTAAATTTCCTCTGTTGCAGCTTGCAGCCACTGCTTCTGGTCATATCCCCTACAAACACAAAGAAAAACCCATCTCTACCACTTCTATAATTGCCCTTCAAGTATTTGAAGACTATTTTCAGATGCTCTCCTCTAAATCTTATCCACTCCACTTTAAATAATGCTAGCTCTGTCCTCATAAGTCTTGCTTCTCACACTACTCATTTTTTTCATAGCTTGTTAGACTCTTTCCCAACTGTCCATATCCTCCTTGAGGTGTAGGGCCCAAAACTGGATATACTACTCCGGATGAGATCTCATCAGCACTGAACAGAGTGAAAGGATCATTTCTCTTGATCTGCAAGTGACACTCATGTTAACAAAACTGGTTATGCTGCTGGCTATTTTGGCAACACAAGCACTCTGTTGGCTTATATTCAGTACTGTCCAGGGTAATATCAAGGTCCTTCTCTGCAGTACTGCAGCCTAGCCACTCATTCCCCAGTCTGTATTTGTGCATGCAATTATTCCATCTCAAGTACCAGATGTAACATTTATCCTCACTATCATCTGAGTGATTATAGACCATTTCTCCAGTCTATCCAAGAGATTCTGGAACTTACCCCTAACTCTCCAGACTACCTGCTTGATGTCATCCACAAATTTATTAAGTGTACATTCAATCTCCCTCCAAATCATTAATGAAAATGCTAAATATTGAACCCAGGACAGGACACTGGAGAACCCCACTTGATAACCTGCATCAAACAGACACTGAGCCATTCATGAATACTCACTGAGCAAGATGATCCAAGCAGTTACACATACATCTTACAGTACTTTCATCTGGTCTACGTGTCCTTATGATGTTAACCAGGATGTCTCAGGAGACAGGGCTAAAAGCCTTCCTGAAGTCAAGATGCATTACATCCACTGTTCTCCCCCACTCTCCATAGAGCCTGTCACCTTTTCATAGAAGGCAATCAAGTTAATCAAGCTTGACTTGCTCTTGGTGAATCCATGCTGGCTGTTCCTGATCAGTGATCACCTTGTTCTCCTGTATGTGCTTCACAATGGATTCCTTGAGAACCTGGTCCATGATCTTTCCACGTATGTCTGACTGATAAGCAGAGATCCAGGTTTTCCATTTCTCACAGAAAAGCAGAGAAAACAGATTTCTCCTTTGAGCAGAGAAACCCACAGGTTGAGCTCCAGCCTGCAAGAGCTGTTTGCAAACAGGGCAGGAAACCTACAGCCCTGCCTGGAGGGGGAGGCAGAGGAGAGGGGTCTGAGGCACTCAGTCAGCCACAGTTCAACTCAGCTCAGCCTCACTCTTCACTCCTGGAGCCTGTGAGGTAAGTGGGGCTTACAGGGGGATGAGGGGGTCAGGACCAGGCAGCAGCAATGTGGAAGCCAGCTCCATGCTGCTTCTGCTGCAGCTGCCTGCTGTTCGGGGCAAGGAGCTGCAAACTTGTGTCCCTAGCCCCACAGCCCTGGCAGCTGGAAGCCCCCTCTGGCAAGGCTGGGGGAGGTTTGGGGGGTGAGTAAGAGGTACCAGCAGGTCTAGGAGGGGCTACAAGGGGCTTTTAATTTTAATAACAGATTTGGGGGGTTGTGTCAGAGAATTTGTGATTTTATCAAAGAAAACCAGGATCCCTGCTGATAAGTAGCACCCTGACCTCCATAAAATGCATCCGAAATTACTCAGCCAATTCCTTCAATGCATTAGGGGGCATCCCATCCAGCCCTGCCACCTCAAAAGCATCTAGTCTCTAAGCAATCCCTAACTCTAGGTTCTTTGACTCCTCTCTCTGCCTCCAATTGCACTCATCTGATAGTTTCCTCTATTTACAAAGGCTGAAGAGACAAAGGCATTAATATGTCCTACCTTATACATTTGTTCTCCTTGTTTGGTATGCAAGATCTGGACAGTTCGTTTGACTTTGAAATAAAAATTAAAGAAATTTCACAACTTAAAGCCCTTGTGCTCTTCAGAGCTGATGTCATGAGCTAGTTCCCTTAAATTTCTCAGAATTTACCCTTTTTGAAACAAATACCTTGGCTACAAACCTACTGTTACTTATCCTTCCACCTGATTTGTTATCATTTTCTTAAGTGATGGTAGCTGGGGGTTTTAAAGTAGAATAAAGAAAGGAGGACAGGTCACAAATTCATCATGTACAGTCCCCAATACACACAAGTACAGAAACAGCTGAGATACAATATCTATAGGATATTGCTGTAGGACATTCAGATGCAGGTTCTATTAATCTGAAGTAAACTGACAGAGAAGCTACTTTGCTACCTATGACTGGCAGGCAGTTTTACAGAGGTGGCCTCTGAAGAGTTGTTATAGGTGTGACCATTAGAACTGTCTACTAGCAAAATTATACACATTTTATACAGCAACTGATGAAGTAAGCTTGGGCTCATGAAAGCTTGTTGTACATCTATGATAGTTAGTTTATAAAGTGCAAATCTAACCTACCTTACTATGCAACCCCCTTTTAAGTTGCATGTAACTATGGCAAACTAATGCTATTCAAACTGAATTTTTTAATGCTTTGAAAAACTTCAGACAGAAGCCAGTCACTTTTGAGAAGGCTTTAGTGTTAAAAATACGTAGCTGTTTTTCTTGGAAAGCTGTAGCAACCCCATGGTATGGAGAAGTGATTCAGATTTGGCAAAGCACAGACTTTGCACCACTTTTTGCTGTCCCCATGAAATTCACACATCTTTGACTTCTGAAAAGCTAAGATCACACATACTTAAACCTTCAAAGACTACATCTTTCCAGAGCATGCTTAAAGCTGCTAATGCCAACCAACTTTACATGTCAACCTAAAGATCAGCTGAGCAAATTCCAATGCCTCACAACTCCTAAATTAATAGGACTGCACCTACATCTCCTTACAGAGCAACTCAGTATGCTCTAGTTCAGGGCTAGAGGTGATGGCATAAACTTCCTTTGTGATGTACCAATATCTACTCCATGCTAGAAAAGAAGGGGAGGGGGAGGGAGGAAATGGGAAAGGCAGGTACAGATACTGAAATTGAGTCCAGAAAGTCTTTGTGCTCTCAGTCTCAGGTGACCATATGTGTGGGGGGGGGGCACTTTTCTCCTAGCACGCACAGCCTGGCAGCAGCAACAACTAACATACATTTAAAAAAAATTAACAGGTTGATTTATTTTTGCATTAAGTCATGCCCATTGACAGCAATTAATTGACAGCCCTAATTTAAACTTCCTTTTATGTGGGCTACGGTCAAGATAGAAGTAGAGGTAGTGCAGTGGGTTATCCATATACTGACGGCACCTCACTGAATCTCTAATATCCTAATTAAAGGTATATTATTTTTAATACCTTTAAAATATTTTGAATCTTCAACTGACCCCGGGTGTTGGCTGCAACCAGGGCTGGGGGGTTTGACTGGAGTGTGCCAGTGGTCCTACTAGAACTAAAACCTTGAGGTCTCCGACTCGGTCCTCCTCCTGCTCAGCATCAGATAGAGCATACTTGATGTCAGGAAAGAATTTAACCTCATGGACAGTCTGGTATAACTGTGGGGGGCAAAGGGGAGTTGCCTTTCTTCATAGCTAAGAGGCACGGTCCTTCTTTGGATCTCTCAGTAGTATTTTAACAACCAGAATTTGCAGCAGCAGGACACTGGCTACTGTTGTCCCCCTGATTTACTTGCGGCAGGTTATGGTGCTATCTATGCCTTGTGGTTGTATGACAGGGTTAACTCAAGTTTTAATAATAGGCTAGACAAGTATTTATATGAGATCGTTCGAATAGGGATGATCCTGCCTCAGGCAGGGGACTGAACCAGATGACTTCCAGTGGTAACTTCCATTTCTAATTTACTATGATCCTATGATTCAAAAATAAATATCTATCAAGCTTTAAAGAGACTGAGTTAAGCACATACAAATCTAAATATATTTTTTTTCTTAAAGTTGTATGCCAAGAAAAAAACCCCAGAAACTTAACAGACACTGAGAATACTTTACAAAAATGAGTACAATATGCAAAGTATGCATTCAATGTTTCCAAATGTATCAGGCAACCCACACCCAAGGTAAAGAAAAAGATCTCTAGTCTACCATACTAAACCAAATTCAATCAAAGCCCTTCCTAGAAGACTCCACAGCTTCAATTATGTACTGCTGAAACTTCCTTAGCCTGACGAAGGGTTTTTGAACTCGAAAGCTTGCTTAATAACTATTCTCCAACTATTTGGGTTGGTCTAATAAAAGATATCAGATTCACCCAAGGAACCTTGTCTGCCTTCCTTCCTTCTCACGTCCTTGTATATAACAGAATTCACAGATTTGCTGAAATCTGACAATTTGGCCATGACCATTTCTGCTACAGCCTTGATCTTGTGACCCCTGAGCTGTCTACCAGGCACCTTAGCACCCATACAACTCCATCCCTCCCAAATCAGAGGTGAAAAAGTTAGAGATGGGGCAAGAAGGGGTATACTTGCTCCCCACACTCTGGAAACCTTTAAAAGGGAGGGCACCCATGACAAGCCACATGGGAGGGGGACCATAAAACCAAATAGTGGAATAGGAGGGGGGGGAAAAGGATGATATTATTTCAAAGATCATTTGCATCCCATAAATTTCAAGAAATCTACAGATAAAGTTGTGAGAAAACAAATGCAAACAATGGGAGAATGCAAACAATGTCCCATATAAGAAATTTTGAGCCAAAGTTTACCCTCATCAAAACAGATTACTCCTACACATAGGAAAACAATGTCCTTAACATCTCAGAAAACAGAAAGCTTTACATTCTGCTCAGGCACAAAAATAATTACCAAGATCTTCCAGGATATTAATGGCAATATCATGATTAACTACAAGTTACAGGAAATCTGTGTATATTTTCCCATACAATAAAACACACTTAAAAAGGGAAGAATCTCAATTTTGTGCATACAGTTTACAGGGATGTGTAAAACAAAATGCCTTCCATAAGATGCTTCTGTATCTCTTTGTCTCAATGTAGAACACCTATCCAATTTGTTTGCAACAATACTGAGTTCTAATGCTATTTTTAATAACTTTTCATTAAATTTTCTAGCCTCTATTAACACATACAGAGAACGCCTACAGATATACAATGTGAAGCAAACAACAATTTCAAAGGGGATTTTGTGAGTAGTGGCCAAGTGAAGTATGTAAAGAGACTCCTTAAAATAAACACTGGGCATGCTGATTAGATTTGATGCAATAGTTTAAAATCAATGTTTAACACATGGCTTCTTGACGGCAGGGTAAAGATGCACTTCATAGACTAACTCATAGCTGTCCAACTTCAGACTAGCCAGGGGCTGCATACCACACCAGACTACAAGCCCCACAGGGTCCTAGAACACCTGCCATATGCAGTCCTTCTGCTGTACAAGCCACACCCACACCACAACACCCACACCACAGACAACTCCAGCCACATCCTCATCACAACTACCAAACAGTTCATCCTTTACCCAATGAGCAGCCTATACCACTGCCTCACAACTGTGTACCCTCCTCCCTCCACCTCCCCTAAAACCCACACTGCCATATAGGCAACACAACCTCTCCCCATCTCATGAGCAGCAAGCTTACCAGACCCCTTCTGGCCATGCTTCTCTGATCCAGAGACCCCAATCATGACTATAGCATCAGGAGCAATGGAAAGAATGGCAGCCTGGAGGGAAGTCCATGGGCACACTAACCCCATTGTGGTGTATGGGTCGGTTTCAACATGGAAAGGTGTGGGTAGTGGAGTCCCGCAGGGCTTGGTCCTTGGATCGATAGCAGTTCAACAAGGAGAAATGCAAAGTGCTGCACCTAGGGAGGAAAAATGTCCAGCACACCTACTGCCTAGGAAATGACCTGCTGGGTGGCACAGAAGTAGAAAGGGATCTTTGAACATGAGTCATCAGTGTGACGAAGCCATCAGAAAAGCCGATGACACTTTATCATGCATCGGCAGATGCATGATGAATAGATCCAAGGAGGCGATACTTCCCCTCTATCAGGTGCTGGTCAGACCACAGTTGGACTGCATACAATTCTGGGCACCGCACTTCAAGAGGGATGCAGATAACCTGGAGAGAGTCCAGAGAAGGGCCACTCGCATGGTTAAGGGCTTGCAGACCAAGCCCTACGAGGAGAGATTAAAGAACCATGACCTTTTCAGCCTCCGCAAGAGAAGGTTGAGAGGCGACCTTGTGGCTGCCTATAAGTTCATCATGGGGGCACAGAAGGGAATTGGTGAGGTTTTATTC
>JAGPOW010003316.1:158920156-158939257 GCA_030014935.1 Caiman crocodilus
CTATAAGTTCATCATGGGGGCACAGAAGGGAATTGGTGAGGTTTTATTCATCAAGGCACCCCCAGGGGTTACAAGAAATAATGGCCACAAGCTAGCAGAAAGCAGATTTAGATTGGACATTAGGAAGAACTTCTTCACAGTTAGAGTGGCCAAGGTCTGGAACAGGCTCTCAAGGGAGGTGGTGCTCTCCCCTACCCTGGGGGTCTTCAAGAGGGGGTTAGATGAGCATTTAGCTGAGGTCTAGACCCAGCACTCTTTCCTGCCTATGCAGGGGGTTGGACTCGATCTGTTGAGGTCCCTTCCAACCCTAGCATCTATGAATCTATGAGCCAGATTCAGGTGCAGGTCACTGGTTGGACAGCCCTAGACTATATGAAATAGATATGCATAAGCATTCATGACCAAAAACACTTATTAGATGCTAGGAAAAGACATGTACAAAGCAAGCTATCAACAAGGTGCATATCTATTCAGTTTTCTGCCCAACTTCACACAAACAAGGCTAACAACCTCTCATTTCTTCTAACTGTACATCCAAATATTAAAATTGGGCTTGACTGTGGCATTGTACTGAACCACCAGATTAACAGGTTTGTTGCATAGAGACCTAGATGCTGGAACTTCTTTGAAAACAGATAGACCTTGCATAGCTTTGTACAAAGTAAGAGAAGACTCAATTCAACAGCTGGTTTGCCCAAAGCTAGCAACAAGTATACTTTTGGTTGACCTGCAATAGTCTAAGACAAATAGAAAGCTATCAGAAATAAGTCAGGCAACTTGATCATGGGTACAACTAAAACGAAGTCTACCTACATTCTAAACTTTAAGGACTCTTACGTTTCTTTCATTAAGGAGTACAAACATGTACTTCAGGAGACATGGTACAAAAGTTTTTTTTTTTTAAATGGCCATTTCGTGTAAAGTTTTCATTGGGACTCAAGAATTTCAAGTGCCATTGACTAATACATTCTAGAAGTGGCTGTTTCTCATATGTATTTACAAACATGAAGTGTCACCCATTCAAATGTCTTGATACCTACAAATCTCATTAAATCTGCTATTTAAATGGGAAGAGAGAGTAAATCTGAACAAAGATGAGAGCAACACATATAAACAAACTTCATGTTTTCCTGCTTGAAGACTTAATTCACATTTAAAAATTTGGTAAAATGAAATGGGTATCATGACATTTTATCTTTCATTTCTATTGCTTAGAATTCTCAGCTTCTATTATTAGCTAAAATGGTACACTTTCCTAGAAAAATCAGGCATTCTGGGAAAAAATGAATGGCTATCTTTGCCAGATAGATGTATCAACTTTATGTGACAATTAAATACATTTTAGGAAAAGAATGCTTATTCTGGAATCAGACTGAGAAAAATCTGTGAGAGAAAGGATGGGAAAGGTTATGGCTTTTAATAAAAGCTAAAACTGACTTTTTAAGCATTAAAAAACCCTCATCGTTTTCTAAATGATATGGGGTTCTTTTAGGTTAGGTTTGTTGTATTATGTAGATGTATTAACATTTCATTTTTATTGTGAAGTTATTTGAAACTTTTTCTACAAAACATAAATTGGCTTATACCATGTCTGATTTGAGAAGTTAATTCTCACATTCACTGAGCCCATTTACCATTGTTGAACAACTATACTGTGCTTGTATTTTGCTTCAAGCGAACAAGGTGTACCCTGAAAACTATGAAGAAAACAGTTTCTTTTTTTTTTTTTGGGGTGGGGGGGGAGCATGTGCTTAACTGGAGATATCATTGCCAGAGGACTGATCAAGATACAGTTTTTCTTCACATCGATGCACACAAATATAAATTGTTTCACTTTTAAATAGTCTGCATTTGGGGGCAGAGAGGAGAGGAAAAATTCATTCTTAAAGACCCTATGTTCTGGCAACTGTTTTCAGGTGTAGTCTGCATGCGAGTCTCTCCACAGTCTCTGACTACCACCCAAGTATTGTCCAGTGGATATTAGTATGGCAGTACAATGCTCTCCCCTACTGCAGAGAATGATTAGGCTGCCCAAAAACCTTTTAAATGAGACAGTGTTTTCTGAGATTGATCTCATTCCAGTGTCAGCTCTAGGACTGATATTATAATCCCTAGATTTTGAAATCCCTCATCAAGTTTATTTCAGGTTATACAATTGTACTGTGGGTCCCAATCAGACGCTTCATTTTTATAACCCTATGAAAGTACAATGCAGTCACAGGGCTAACAGCAGAACTGCACTGGAGAAAGACTGAACTGCATCAAAGAAAACAGAAAGGCAGAAAAGAATTAGGGTTAGTATTAAGGAAGTTGGAAAGACAGAAAATTAACATTTGCTCTTATTTTTCATTCCCTGCCTTAACTTTACATAAAGTCACTTGCCTAATTCCTCTTAACATTAGTCTTCAAGCTCTTTCACATTGTTCCTTGGAAGAGCTTTTTTGAGCAACAAGTGGCCTATGTCTTCTGCTCCAAATTCAACCTTAAAACACTTACTCCAAGAGTCTTTTCAATTAAGACTACAATACAAAACAAACTTTTATAGTTGACAATGTTTGTGTATGGATTTACTTAACAGGACCATAAATACATTTTCTTATGTTAGTACCGTATGAAGTACAAAACCAATGTTCAAATACAATGAGTACAGAAAGGAAGTTACATGGGAAAGAAGAGAATATGTAACCAACCCTTAGCTCATGAAAATATATAACATCCCTACAAGAAAAAGCACCTTTATCAGTAAAAGACACACAACACTGCCCCCACAAGAGACAATATGCACATCAAGAAAGGCAAAAGCAAAGGATAACTGGTTCTTATGCTTGTATTTTACTACCTCACATTTCCAAAACATTTACAATTGCTTAGTTTTTGTTAAGATTTAAATAATACTGTAGTTAAACTGTCCAATTTAAATCTACATTTCACCTATTTTGGTAGCACATATACAAAGTCAAATATTTTAGCATATGGATTTGCTACACATACATTTTTTTCCTCAATTTCAGGCAGTGGTGACACATAGGGAGTGCAGCATGTGCACCCCCTGACTAGCTGCGCTTGCCGCTTAGGTGATGGGCAGGGGAGGCAGGCAGGAGTTTCAGTGCCCACCCCCCACGCAAGCTCCAGTGCTCCCAGAAGCAGCTGCAGCAATGGATCAGCCATGGAGGGGACCTAACCAAGGTGGCACCAGTCACCTGTGATTTCAGGTTATTTTTGTAAACTGATGCAGGAAAAATTGATAGACAATTCTAGTTCACTAAGCACAAACAAAACTGTATACTAGTACCATGATCCAGTAAAAACTAAATGATGAACGTAAAAGGTAATTGACAAAGCAGCAACCCAAATACTCTTTTTCTCTTCCTGCACAGGCCCTTAAACCTGGATGGTGACCGTGCCATACACAGTTGAAGCAGATCACACCAACTCCATTCTCCATCACTAACACAAGTTTCTCATGCAGGGGAGTTTGAACACAAGACACATTCAAGTGTTTCATGTCTTCCCTGGCTTTCAAGGCACATCCGCCGCCACCCTCAACATCTGCCAAGTTAAATGGCTGTGTGAAGCCACCTCTCAGCACTATGAAGAGTTCACGTACGAAAGATAAGTGCTACTTATGTCACAGGTGAGCTGCACCACCTCTAAAACCCGCAGTTCAGAGAGAAGAACGCGGGTTCCCGTGGGGGTGGGGTCGAAGGGGCGCTGCTGCCCCAGCTCAAGCCTCCGACCTGTTCCCCGTTTGAAACCGCTACTCGCAGGCAGCCAAGGGCTCCTGCCCGCGGTGCAACGCGCCAGCCCGTCGGGACAGCGAATCGGGCCGAGCGGCTCCCGCCGAAACCCGCAGCGCGGGCGGGGGCGGCGGCGGCGCGACTCCCCCGGGCCGGGCCGGGCCGGGCCGGGCCCCGCGGGGCAGCTCAGCCTCCTCCCGCCCGGCGTGTAAACAATGTGGCGCCTGCGGCCCACAGCGAGGCAAGCCCCGGGCACCGGCCCGCGACACAGAGCCGCCGACCCGCGCCCCGCCCCGCCGCCGAGCGCGCACTAGGCCGGCAGCCGCGGGAGACGGCCGCTGCCTGAGACCGGCGGCGCGTGGGGAGCGCGGGCAGGGCAGGTGAAGCGCCCCGCAGCCCCAGCCAAGGTCACCCCTCGCGGGGGACTCCCGCACCCCAGGGCCGGAGGCGCCAAATTTAACTCGCGGAGCCACTCGGGGGAGAGGGGGCGAGCGGGGCCTCGGCGTCCGGCCCCTCACCCAATGGAGAAAGGAAAATGGGGCTGAGGCAGCACGGCCCTGTCCTACCTCGCCCGCTTCCGCCGCCGCCGCGCCGCTCCCAGGCGGGTCCGCTCCGCGCCGCCGCCGCCGCTGTGGGCTCGCCGAGGCGCTGCCGCTGCCGAGGCTGCCGCCGTCGTCGCTGCAGCCAATCGCCGCCCGCCCCCGCCCCCCCTTCCGCAGTTCGCCCCGGTCCCCCCCTCGCTCGCTTCAAAATGGCGCCAAGTCGTCTCCGGCGGCTCCAGCGAGCCTCCAGTGCAGGGCAGCAGCGCCCCCTGCCGGCCCGGCCGCCGCGCCGCGCCCCGGTGACAGACGCCGGGGGCAGGGCACGGTAGGCGGCTAAATCCGCGCCGCGCGGACCCATCGGACTCCCGCATCCTTCCCTCAGCCACGGAGCCCGCCCTGTCTCCCGGCGAGCCGCTCCTCGAAGGGGGCTGGGGTCCCCCCCAGTGGGCCGGGTCCCACCGAGACCAGAAAACCGAACCCGGGGAACCAGCGCGCCGGCAGCCAAGGACAACGTGCCCTGGGCTCCTGCGACACATCCCTTCCCTCAGGCCAGGGAAGCCAACAAGCTCAGCCCTCGCCCGAACGCATTAGAGGTGCTAGTCCAACAGTTAAGACGCAAGCCTAGGGGAATCACTGATAGAAACAATGCACTAGGATTTAGCCACCCACCCACTCCACAGCAAAGGCCTACAAGAGGGGCAGGCTCTTGCCAGGAGATACAAAATGTGTGAAATGAAGCCAATTTGCCCAACTGACAGGAATCTATGATGCAGGGTAGACACAGATACATTTACACCTCACGTGGGATGCACACATGACTGATCTCCCTCACACTCAGCAGATCTGCTCAAATACTAAATTTGACTTAAAGCAGGACAAAATGTATAGATATATCATTTTTAAAAGCTAGCTAAAATGTTATAATGAATACACTTCACAACTTTAGCTTACCTTAACTAGCTGCTGCACCAGATCAGAAAAATAGAGCTGGAAGGAACCTAGTCCAAAAGTTCAAGGCAAAAATCACTCCTGTCTAAGGTATCCCAGACAAATGCACAGAATGCTAAAACACCTGGTAAAATAAAACCAGCCTTGCCTTTGTTAGTTTTTTTTAAACATACCAATGGTCCAATAAAAGCTATCACAACTCCTTGCCTTGTTTTTGAAACATTTTAGCTCACATGTCCTTGGTAAAAAAACACTGTTTAATCAAATCTAGAAAAGGCCTATGCTGCCAAACTGTTAGCTAAATCCAATTGCCAGCCTGAGTCCATATATGGATTCTGGAGCCTTCTTAGCATTCCCTGTTTACATGCAACTCTGTCTCTTGCATCTTATTCATTTGGATGAGGTAGGGAACTTCATTAAATACGACAATATCTTGAAGCTGGAAACAAACTTTCAGAAAATGAAAACTGAACCTGTTTGGAAGTATGAGACATAGTTCCAAATCACCAAGTCCAAAATCACTAATACAATCATTCATATGCCAGACAGACAGTTAGCTATGTTAGTCTGAAGTCAGGCAGAAGGCAGGGCAGGGTGGCAGCTTAGAAACAAGTTATTCAGAAAGACATAAGCTTTTATACAAGACAGCCACTGCCTTAGTCAGATGTTATGAAATACTTGCAGAGAGCAGAGGTAACTAAATATCTTTCTTTTCAGAAATGAACTCTTAAAAAGTAACCCTTTTTTTTCTTCCTTTTGCTGGCACTGTAAATTTTCTTAGATAGGCTGTAAGCACACAAAATAAACACTGGTCACTACAAGCAAACTGCTAAGATAGTTCCTTCTTACTAATTCAACAGTAGTACCCCCACTGTTCTTCAAGAGGGAGCCCTTCAAGCATCTCTTCTCATGAAAAGCCAACAGATGAACTCCAGTTGTCACTCCTAGGTAACACAGATCTTTCCCATTCTAAACCCTCATCTATTGCTATAATGGGACATCACTCAAAACCTTCTACTTGAAGTTTGACAAAAGGAAAATAATGTACCCTATTATACATGCAGCCATATCCTGTTCTTACTGTCTCACATACCTGTTAAAGTTTAGTGGTGACAGAAGAGTCCTTCATCATTTAGACATCCAGGGGGAAATTCTAGGACTTGCCTGCCCAAACAGAAGGAGAAAGAAAAGAGCTGCTGTTACCCAAGCATCTGCCAAACCCCAGTATGTACTGATGGGGACGGTTACCCCCCCCCCCAAAAAAGAGAAAAAGATGAAAGGTCTACCCAAACCAAGCTGCCTATAAGGCTAGAAGACATGCTAGTTTCTGTAGCCAACGATACACAAGCAAATGATGTTGCTAGCATAACATCTGTCTGCCTTTAACTCTTCCAAAGCCCAAACGCAAAAGCACTCATTTAAAACTGGATCAAGTGGAGCAATGGTGCAACTAAGGGGGGAGGGGGGGACGGACAGACAATAGCCCTGGCCACCAGCTTGGTGGAGAAGGGGGAGAGGGGTGCAAAAGTATCTGCAACCACAGCTGGCAGTATTGCCACATGTGATGTCAGTGCCAGGGCATAAAGCTGCCATGTTACACCCCTGAACTAAGTATGACTGGCATAAGACCCACAAATTCCAATCAGATTCTCAGCCAACATAAAAGTCTGCCTGCATGTATAAGCTTGCAGGACAGGAATCAAAGGCTAGGACTGAAAAGTCAAGTTGGTTTCCTTCTACCTTGTACATCATCTACAATAAAGATTTTGTAAGCCAGTGATAATTACACTTAGTTATCTTCAGTGGTTTTGTACAAGTGTCACTGGAACTTACCAAAATTTTGTTGTTTATGAAAGAGACCACATGGTCCAGTTGGTATAGGGCAGGAGCCTGAAAGGCAGAAGGCCCAGAGTTAATGACATACTCTGCTACAACATTCCTGTGTGTGGCCTTGGACAAGTCATTGAAGCCTAGATTCTCAAAGGTATTTAGGCGTAACTATAATTGAAGCACATTTCAGTTTCATTATCATTTTTTCACCTGAATTCTAGGTTCTGATTTCAAACAGGAAGTTTCAAATCAACTTCCTTCCTTCCTTCTCAAGTCCTTGTTGTAACAAGGTATACAGTGAAAATAAATGAAAGAAACAGGTTTTCTCACTCACCAACTGCCTTCTTGCAGTCAATATAATTAGTCTGGCTTCCCTGTACCCATTAGTTGTCAAACTTTCCAAAACAAAACACTATCTTACATTTAAGACAAAAGTTGCAGACATGTTATATTTGTATTACTGCAGCACCTAGGAAGCCCTAACAATGGATCAGTTAGGGTGCATTCTATCACTGAGACTTAGGCACCAAATACTTCTGAGGATCTGAATTTCAGTTTGTCTTACCTCTAAATCTGTAAAATTGGTAATAATAGTATTTATGTACTTTGCAGGAGGGTAGTTAGGATAAATCCATTAACGATTATAAGGATGTACTTGGTAGCCATATTGGTCTGAGACCAGAAGTCATACAAAAAACTAGAACTCTTGGTTCCAAAATTATGCATTTTATTATGGACCCAGAGGGACAGCCTTCCATCTTCAGCTCCCTCTGTGAAAAAAAATGAAGCGTACTTCCTACCTATGGGGACTTTTTACCATCTTGTACCACCTATACTTTTCTCAGAGCCGGACAAAGGGACTTTGATCCCAAAAGCCGGCAGAAAAGGACAATCTTCTTGCGATTTCCCACCTATCGTTTTGGAACTAAGAGTTCTAGTTTTTTATATGTCTTAAAGATTGTAAAGTATTCAGAGTACAGTAATAAGCACTATATAACTACCTCAGATGGAAATGCACATAATCCAGTTAATCTTTTAACTATGTAGGCTCTTCTTCAGTAATGGGAACTGGCATTCAAGAAAAAACCTGAAAATACATTAAACTTTTCATGTCTTTCCCCAGTCCCCTTTCTCACTGCATAACCGTAAACACAGAAGACCACGATGTATACATATCAGTTTCCTTATAACCATTCTTGCCTTCAATACTCTGCCCAATTCCTATCATTTTAATTCTCTGGTCTATTTCTTTATTGTTGCTTAACAATTTTTTACTACACCCATGGTGACAGCCTCCACATTTAATTTCTTTCCCTCTCCCATTCTCACAGTTATGCTTTCCTCTAAGCTGCTCCTTACATAGAATAAACATCCTTACATAGAATAAGATCTCAACTTCAGTGCATCAGACCCACATTCTCTTAATTCAAATCACCCCAGAAGACACTGGTTGTAGACAAGTATGCAACATACCACTTTTAAAGTGGGTCATGGAGAACTTATTTCAGACAGACTAAACCAAAGTTTAAACCTGAATGAAATGGGCTTAAAGTTCCAGTAGTTTATAGCTCCACTTATAACAGTATAAATGTTGACGGACTAAAGCAGTGGTTCTCAATCTTTTTAGAGTTAAGGTACCCCTCAGAAAATACCACCACTTAGCTTTCGCTTGTTTTCTGACTATGAACATATAAGAGCAATTCTTCTGTTGCAGAGCGCTCAGAAAGACTACAACAGATCCGAAGGCTTTGACACTATTGATTCCCACTTGAAATCTCTGGGTTTATCTTGTGAATTGTGTAGGTGTTTACACACCTAATATTGTGTGATATCCTTCAAAGGATCTCACAGGGCCCCAGAGAACGATGGTACCCTGAACTATTATTACTGAACTAAAGAGTAATATCATTCAACATAACTCATGGGATTCTGATATAATTTAAAAACACTGTAAATGTTTCATCTGTCTACACCAGCTATGTTATGCATTACTCTGTTTTAAAGTAGAAAGCAGCAGTCACGAAACAGACTTGCTTTGTTCCATTACAGACTTTTTGCTTTCCAAAAAACAACAAATCACCAGGACTGGATACTATACATGAGTCTTGTGTAGTCTCAGTATCTATTAAATACTTCTTTTATTACTACTATCTTAGAATAAACTTCACTTATTTTGTGCCTTTTGCACCCTGTCCTTGATTTATATCTGCTGGGTTTGTAGGGTATTAAACTCCCAGCAAGAAGTAACAGGCTATGAAACACTCCATCTAGATCTAGTTCTTTCATTAGATGAACGGACCGGACCAGTGTGAGAGTTATAGAATATGAATAAGACAGAAGCCTAACCAGCCATTTGATTTGGTTGTCCTAAAAAGCCACTTTTGTTCAAATATTTATATTTAGGGACCTATTAATTCACAGTTTTGCAGAACCCATGAAATCCAGGATTGTCCACAAAATCTGTGAAATCAACAAAAAATCTCTTCAAAGTCTGAAAAGAAGCCAGAGCAGGTCCATCACAGTCTGTATTCTAAAAGAGCGCATTTACCTACACTGAAATGGAAACTGACAACATTGGACTGCCTACTCCAGTGGTCTCTCTACACCTTTGGCTGAGTTGTCACTTCAGAGAACATCCATCATGAATCACAAAATATTCCTGTAGCTTCTGCAACTGCCCTATGGTAGGAGGAATATTTTTCTTTTTCTACTGTCACAGAAGTGTGAAATCAGGCTAATGGCCTTTTCTGTGTTAAAACAATGCAATCACACATAATTAAAAGAAAAATAAAGATAAGTTGTTTACAATCAGTATGTATGAGACAAAATAATTATGATTTAAACTTTAATGGCCTCTATATATAAAAATGCAACCTGACCAATTAAAATGTACATTTTTGAGAACTGTAAAAGTTGCAGAAACCTGTTCGGCAAGAAAACTTTTTAGAAATGGCTAACCAAGCCAGTTCTTAATATAAACATTAACCTAAGTATGGGCTGGGTACATGGACTGTAAGGTGGATAGAAAATTGGCTGAATTGTTGGGCTCAAAGGGTTGATGTCTACTTGGCAGCCAATGTCAAGTGGTGTGCACCAGGGGTCAGTTCTAGGGTTGGTTTTGTTCAATATTTTCATCAACTGGAAGATGGGATGGAGCGCACCTTCAGCAAGTTCGCAGATGACAAGCTGGGTGGAACAGTAGATACGCTGGAAGGTAGAGCTAGGACTCAGAGAGAACTTGACAAACTGGAAAATTGGACCAAAGAAATGTCATGGGGTTCAATAAGGACAAGTGCAAAGTCCTGCACTTAGGCTGGAACAATTCCATGCACCAGTACAGGCTGGGGACCAACTAGATAAGCAGCAGTTCTTCAGAAAAAGACTTTAGGTTATTGTGAACAAGAAGCTGATTATGAACCAACAGTGTGCCCTTGGCACAAAGAAGGTTAATGGCATACTGGGCTGCATTAGTAGAAACATTGCCAGCAGATCAAGAATGATTCTTCCCCACTATTCAGCATTGGTAAGGCCCCATACTACTGAAAGGACGTGAACAAATTACAGAGTCCAGCGGAGGGCAACAAAAATGGTTAAAGTGCTCGAGAATATGACTTCTGGGGACAGGCTGTGGTAACTGGGCTCATTTAGTCTGGAGAAGAGAAGACTGAGTAGGGTTTCGATAGAGGCCTTCAACTACCTGAAGTGGGGTTCCAAAGAGGATGGAGCTGGACTGTTCTCAGTTGTACAGATGACCAAAAAAAAAGGAGCAATAGTCTCAAGCTGCATAAAGGGAAGTTTAATTAAGACATTAGGAAAAACTTGCTCACAAGGAAGTTAGTAAAGCACTGGAACAGGTTACCCAGGAGGTAATGGAATCTCCATCCTTGGAGGTTTTTAAGACCTGGCTAGACAAAGCCTTGCCTGGGATAATCTAACTGCAGATGGTCCTGCTTTTCAGGAGGGAATTGGACTAGATGTCTTCCTGAGGTTTCTTCTAACCCTAATGTTCTATGATCAGTAATTAGTCTATTTCTTAAGCAGTGCTTTTGTACTGTCAGGCTCTGTCAATATAGTGGTGGTTTCTCCTCAGCTTGAGAATACAAAAAGCAGTTCCTTGTTCATTTTAAGATATGGTTCATATTAGTTTCAGTTTCCTGAACAGAGTGGGTGAAATTCTGACCCCAGCTGAAGCCATTCATAAATTTTCTACTGACTTCAGTGAACCCATACATCCACCTACGGTATAGAGGGGCCCCTATCCATTTAATTCTCACACCTTTGGAGCAAGGACTTGAAACTTGGCAAGAGTAAAAAATGTGTCTTTTCATGGAAATAACCCTAAATATGGTCAAGCTGTACGTTTTTGCAGAACTGAAAATCATACATGCTCATTAGATTTGTTGGAGCTGGCAGCTTTATTCCTCCAAAGAATCTACCTCCAGAGAGCATACTCAGTCCCTGTACGTCTCTTACATGATGCCTGGTCAGAGTCCATCCTACACTTGCAGGTGCTTGAGAGATTTTCTCTTCCATTGCTTCTCATAGCTCTGAAGGTTGCTGTCATGCCTTGTTCCAGACCTGAGATTAGGGAAACTGTTACTTCCATGCTTTCGGTGCTCCTCATGCTGGTGTCTTAATAGCAAGAAGCAGCAAGGAGCCCAATTCCAATACAAAGGCACTAACTAGGGTTAATTGGAAGTGACAGCAGCAAAGCACGATGTACAGAAGTAGAAAAAACAGGATCAGGAAGCAGGATGGCAGTGAATGGAAGCAAAGGAAGAGTGGGAAAGAAGACTTGCAGTTGTAGTCTGTAGGAACAAACAATTATGAGAGCAGGAACTGTGAGGATTTTAGGACATGCACAAACTGGGGGCAGAGGAGAGAGAGGCAGAAGGGTCTACAACTACAAAAGTGCACTTCTTTCCAAAACCTGAAATCGAGCCTACATAATGATTCAGAGTAAATAATAACCTATTACTGCTACCTGTCATTATGTCTGCTCAGGCAGCTGAAGTCTGTGCTGTAGCTTTAAAAATTTAAGTACAAAAATAGCTAATGTAAGAAAATATTATAAGAACTCAAAAAGTATGTAGTGCTGGACAAGTTTCTCCATTTAATCTTTATTTAGCCTTCATGCATATATGTTATAAAAATATATTTCGTAAACTGTGTACATGGATGCATACCAGTTACTAATAAGGTAAAATCAAAATCTGGTTGTACTTGACCAAGAAATTGCAGAAAGTTCACTCCACTAGTCTCTTAACTCACTATGATTCATACACTAAGGCTAAGATGACCACATATACATGGAGAAAATAAACAGTCAATTTCTCATTCTTGGTTCCAGAATGAAAACACTAATTAATTCTTTCTAACATTTAATTTTTAAACACTTTCCACAACACTTTCAGTTTAAGAACTGCTTGGCATATAAGCTTGTTTTGTATAACATGCAGTAGTTCGGACTATTAAAAAATTCCTGGCTTCTCATGTACAAATATAACCATCCAGTTTTAGAGGTGAGGTGGGAAGCCACTAGCATGTCAAATTTGCTAAAATAATAATAACCAGTAAATAAGTCTCTCTTACAATTCTATACCAATAGAGGCAGGTTAGATTAGAAACTGGGAAATCAGGCTTCATCAGTTAAATTCCCAGTTTTTAAGTTAGATTCTGTTGTGACCCTGGATAAATTATGTAGCCACTTTGTGCATCAGTTCATTAGCTGGAGAACTTGAGTTATTATTTGCTCATCTTTATAAAGTGGTTTAAGATGCATAGGGTTCCATTGCTGAAAGGTGCTTCATGCTAGAGGATAAGCTAGCAGTTCAGGCTGACCTGAACAGGCTTGCAAGGTGGGTGGATCAAAACCTGATGGCATTCATAACTGAGAAATGAAAGGTACTCCACCTTGGAAGAAAAAAACCGCATCATACTTATAGGCTCAGCAGTGCTACACTCACTATCACCACAACTGAAAGAGACCTGGGGGTCATGACTGACCACAAGATGACCATGAGCCACCAATGTGATGCCACAGCTGGCAAAGCAAATAAAAGTCTGGCTTTACTTGGCCTTGGAGAGTACTGCATCTAATTGTGGGCTCCACACTTTAGAAAGGATGTGGAGAAGCTTGAGGGAGTCCAGAGGAGAGCCACACACATAATTACAGGTCACGACAGCAGGTCTTATGAGGAGAGCTGAGAGGCATGGGACTCTTCAGTCTAGAGAGGTACAGGCTCAGGGGTGACTTGGTGGCAACCTATAGGGATAAGGGGTGTGTATCAGGAGCTGTGGGAACATCTTTTCACTAGGGCACTCCAAGGGAAGAGAAGGTCTAATGGTCACAAACTGCTGGAAGACCATTTTAGATTGGACATAAGGAAAAACTTCTTTACCATCCGAGTCTCCAGTCTGGAATAAACTCACCACAGAAGTGGTGCAAGCACCTACCCTGGATACCTTTAAGAAATGCTTGGACACTTATCTTGCTGGGGCGATGTGACCCCAGCTGACTTCCTGCCCCTTGGGCAAGGGGCTGGACCTGATGATCTTGTAAGATCCCTTCCAGCCCTAATGTCTATGAAATTAATCAAAGGAAATGCATAATTTTTACTAAACATATACTGACACATGTTTTGCTTATTAGGTTCCTGGCCACAGCAACCACTAAACTAGTTTAAATATGAATACTTCTGTTCTTCACAATGTCTATATAAATAGTACTGTGCTCCTAAGTAACAATCTGAATGTAATCTTTATTCTTATTTTTTCATTAGTGAAAATATCATATTAAGGAAGATGCACCAGCATATTAATTGCAAGTGGCCTTTATCCAGATGGCATATGACATATAATTTCTCTTTCTAAATACAAAATAACATTAAGTACTGTAAATGTGGCAGAAAATAGCTTCTACAATGTCAAGGGACCCTGACATCACTATTTGATTCTAGATTGGGATATCTGGCCCTTCACCAAACTAAAGGTAGGGTAGAAAGATAGCAATTAAAACATCCCAACTTGAATGATTTTCATGCAATTACCTCCTACAGCTTTGCCAGATGTTAATATTTGTTATATTTTTTTTACAGTACTATAAAACAAATCCCTCTGCTGGGAGGTTTACAATCTAAGACTCTGGTCCTGAAAAACCCTATACCAGTAGTTCTCAATCTTGTCAGACTCAAGGCACCCCTCTATAGATTCAAAGCACCCCTTGGAAAATGCCTCCTCTTAGTTTTCCCTTATTTCTTTACTACAGAAAAATAACTGAGGAATTCTTTCCATTTCAGAAAGACAACAACAGGCCAGAATTTTTTTTTACATGATGTATTTTTATTTGTAATTGCTAGGTTTATCTTGTGAATCATGTAGATGTTTACACACCTGCAGTATGCAACGTTCTGCTTAAAAATAAAAAAAAAAAATAAAAAAATCACTGCCTCACATGCTGCTAACCTTATGCATTAAAGTAGTGTACTGGGCCCTATATACCTAAGGGACTGCCCCCTCCATTATGCTCCATCATAGTCCCCAAGGTTAACTGAAGGCAACCTCCTTCAAGTTCCACCTGTGCACCAAGTGGGTTTGGTGAAAATACATGGGAGGTCATTCTAGGTTGTCACTCCTCAACTTGGGAATGCCCCACCCTTAAGGCCCTTCAGAACCCAAACCTTTGTCTCAGGCGGCCGGAGTCGACCAGAGGATCGCTAATTTAATTGGATGTCAGGTGGGCCAGCGATGGAGAGACGAGACAGCTTATTGGTTTTAAAAGATTATTTTACTTACGCTGCGTGGAATGGCAGCGCAGACCTCAAGGTAGCTTGCTTGCGTTGTCACAGATAGCAAAACAAATTATGAGTTAACAAGTTTATGAACGAAAAGGAACCTGCAGGATAATGGGGGTATGTCAAGAGGACCCAGTGACGAGGAGATATTGGTGGGTGATCAGTCCGCTAAGTTTCCTCAGTCGCACTACAGAGTTCTCCATAGTTACTCTACCATGTGCTCAGAGGTCTCCGACTTGGGTGGAAGTTGCATGAACCTTTATATGTCCGGAGTGGCCAATAACAGACTGCTAGGTAAGAATAACTAATGAGGCAGAACGTGACCAAATTTGGGGTAATGGCTCCATGCGGTCTATTGTGACATGGACACTCAACTGATTTGATTATGACAACCTGGACACATCTTTTGTAAGCATTATGAGACCTTCTTATATGGTCAGGCTTTTAGCCAGCAAAATGAGGGTAATAGTTTACTGAATATGAATATTTTGTGTGTTATTATTTGCCTTGCTTTGGTTGTAAGCCTTTTCTGGGAGAAAAGATAACTATATAAAAATGATAGTTTCATTGCAGTAAATGGGACTGTTAACAGTGAGAAAAGCATGATTAAGAGCTAAATCAACTACAGCTTTTAAATATCTTTTACTCTCTTTGACCCCAAGACTCAATATTGCCTTCCCTTTCCTCACCTCATCACCTTTCCTTCTCCAACTTTCCCATTGGAAACAAGCTTGTCACAGCTGCTGCGTTCTTGAAAGTTACTGGCCTTCCTGATCACAAGGAATCCAGGCTTTCCATTTCCCACAGAAAAATGGAGAAAACTGCAGATTTTACCGTTTACCAGAGGTAACCGTGGCTTTCTCATTTTACTGGAGAAACCCATGGGTTTTACAGTTTTGCATGAGCTCTCTGCAGGCTGGCAGAGTTCCAGCCTGCAAGGGGCTGGGAAGGAGTAGGAAGAGAACAGTCAAGCATGGGGCACCAGGTAGCCTGGAGAGCAGCTCCTGCAGGTAAGTGGAAGGGGGTGGAGATTGAGGCCCCCACAAAGGGAGGGAGGTAGTTGGGCAGGGCAAGCACTGGGGCTGCTGCCTAGCCAGGCAGTGCTTGGGGTGTGGAGCCCAGTGCTGCAATGCCCTCCAGGTCTGTGCATGGGACGGGGGTGGGGCAGGCTGCCTGTTGCAGGCTTGGGTTCCTGCCCTGCTGCCCTCCCCTGGGGCCTCTGTTGCCCAGCAGGTGTGACCCAGCACTGCAAAGAACAGCAGGGCCATGCAAGAAAGTTGTTTGTTACTGCAAGCTCCTCTTTGTCCTGGCAACATGTCTCCTGCGCACAACTGTGTGCTGCTGTCCCCACTGCAGCCGTGTGGGCAGAGAACGTGTCATCAGCCCAGCACAGAGCTCACAGCGGCAAACGGGTTTCCTGCATAGCCCCACAGCTCTTCGCAGTGCTGGAGTGCACCTGCTGGGCTCTGGAGGCCCCAAGGGAGGGCAGCAGGGCAGAAGCCCAAGTGCACAGCAGACAGCTCACACTCACCCCCATGCTGCACACAGATCTAGGGGCCATGGGTCCCCCCCGCCCCGCCCTAGGAGTGCACATAGCAGCATGGAGCCAGCACCACCCCACCCAAGCCTGCAGCAAGTAGTAGGCAGCAGAGGGGAAGCTGGGCTCCACTCTGCTCCAGCAGTTGTCACCTCCTTCCAGGGGCAGAGGGCTGTGGATCTAAGTCCCTGGCTCCATAGCCCTGGCAGTTAGGGGCCCCCCTCCAGCAGAGCTGGGGGGACCCAGGAATGTGGGTGGGGGCTGAGGGGTATGAGCAAGGCTTAGAAGAGTGAGGGGAAGAGTGAGGGTCATCATCAGGGCCAGGATGGGGTGGGTGGGGCCTTTCATATTAATTACAGAGTTTGAGGTTTTTACATCAGAAAATCTGTAATCTTTTTTTTAAATGAGAGAACTTGTGATGTTTTTGGGTTTTTTTAAAAAAATCAGGGAAAACCAGAATCCCTGCTGATCACTCAGTTCCTGCAGAGGTTTAATGCAGTTTCTATACTGTTTCAGTAGAAGGGAAGATCTTGGAGATCATTCAACAGACTACAACTGTGAAGGACATATTGCAGAACTTTTTGTATCAGTGTTGTAGAATACCTGCCCACGTGAGATCTGTAGCAGTTATAGTTATACCATCGGGGAGAATACATTTTATTACTCTCACTGTAAAGTTAAAAAGATGACATTAGATGTATTGTCAATTACAATATTATGTGGCTTATTAAATAAGGTACATGGGTAGAGAAAGAATTCCCAAAATGAAATACATCTGAGACAGAAATTGATTCTTGTTATAAACATAAGAGGCATTTGGGATTTCTCATCTAGAGATACTGGCCTCAAAAGGCCCAAATGGAGAATTAAAGCATTAAAGAGAATTAAACTAAAATGGAGAAACCTTTAATTGTATTTTTCTTCATTTAGGATGAAATCTTCAGAAACAGCGGCATTCAAAATTTTTTCACCTAATCAGCAAGAAGTATAGTCTTACACTTAAAAAAAAAAAAAAAAAAAAAAAATCAGTAGCAACTACATTCATTTCAATGGACTTAAACAAGATAAAAGCTGCTGCATGAGAATAATCCAGCCTTTGGTCTCCTACCTGAAAGTGAGCAATTCAATTCACATTTTTAAGTCAATATTATTTTGCTCACCCTCTTTCTAAGGTTTTTACTAGTAACAGTTAATTCTTTGAGCCACTCCAATTTTCTTTTCCACCTAAACTCCTTTTGCCCAGGCAGAGTATAGATACTGTATCCTGTTTTACCATCCTGAAGGACAGCCAGCCCTCCCCCTTCCTTTCAGCCAGCATGCCAGAATTGCTAGTTATGCCTCTAGGTAATGGGAAAGACACAATGAAATGGAATAGCTGTCACACAACTAACAAACTTTGTTTAGAACTTGCACAGTACAGTGAATGGACACGTCTCATTGAGACTTTTTCTCTTCTACAAGTGACTGTTCAATCAATCACATGTAATTCATGCAAGAAAACAACATGAAAGTTTAAATGTTTGTCTTCTATTGCTAATGTACATAGTAATTCTAGTAAGTAATTTGTCAGTTCAAAGTTCACATTTTCCTTTAAAACACCATTATGTTAGAAAATACACAGCTCCTGAATCTCTTAAACTTTTTGTATATAAAGAAAGTAAGAAGAATACTTTTTTGCTACTTATTAATCTATTTTGAAAGCTATGCGAATAACATTGTCTTCCCTTAGTTATATTTAGTGCTTTTAGGACAAGGTTTGAAAATGAAATCAATCACAAGAAGGCACTAGAGGACATACTTGTTAAGCAATAAACTTTAGCTATCATTTAATTTAAGTTTATAATAGGCATAGGACAAGAAGCTAAAACGATTATTTGTTCTTGCACAGAAAATACAAATAACTGCCAAATAGTTATATGTTTTTTACATTTTTAAATATGCTGGCACAAATTCTACTGTCAGTTACAAGCTCAGAACCCCACTGACTTAAATAAATATCATCTATGCCAAGGAAAGGGTAGTATATTATTTTTATTATAAGAATGGTAAAGTACTTTTTCCTCTATCAGATATGTTGCAAGTACTACCATATGCAATTGCACTGGCTGCAAATCAATGGTTGTGGTTTCAGAACAACATCAGAATCAATACTGTATAGTCTGAAACACTGTCTTAACTTTGCCTTATAGTTACATGAATTACAATATACCTTTAATTGTACTGGTATATATTATTTCTCAAATAGTACAAGCTCATATAATTGCTGTTCAATTTGAAGTCCTGACTGCTAAACTTACGCATGCAATGAAATACTGCATAAGCCCGTGTGTAGTCCAAGTGCTTTTATCAAAATTCTTAAAATTTCAAGTTAAGCGTAAGCAGAATTACTGCAGGATTGAGACCTAAAATGTACTATTAACACAAAAGAATGTCTGCTGTTACCTGGAGTATGTTGCACATCAGTGGTTTGTGGTAGTCTGGGTTTTTTGTTTTCTTTTTTCATACAAAGGCTTGAAATGGACTGTTTGGTCCCTCTGGCAAAGGCATAACTTTAAATAAATAGTGATAACACTACACATGCATGTAAAACAGATTTCATTCATAGTATCATAGTATCTAGAGTCGGAAGGGACCTGGGCAGATCATCTAGTCCGACCCCCTGCCTTGGCAGGAAAGAGCTCCGGGGTCAGATGACCCCGGCAAGGTGCTCATCT
>JAGPOW010003316.1:158939357-158956767 GCA_030014935.1 Caiman crocodilus
TAGCAGGCCACAAGATCCCCCCTCAGCCTTCTCTTGTGGAGGCTAAACAGGTTCAGGTCCCGTAGCCTCTCCTCATAAGGCCTGCCCTGCTGACCCCCCATCATACGGGTGGCCCTCCTCTGGACCCTCTCCATATCATCCACGTCCCTCTTGAAGTGCGGCGCCCAGAACTGGACGCAGCACTCCATTATATGATCAGATACTATTACTCAAACTATTAAAGGCTGTATCCTTATGCATATATCTAACAAGGAAGGCTGAATACTACAAATGCATGCGAAAAAAATCTGTCATAGCTGGTTAGGGGCATGTAGCAAACACTCAACTAGCTCTGATTCTAAGGACAGCCGATTCATTACAAATTAAAGTCCCAAACCTGCAAATATCCACATGACTTCACCATGACTACTCATTTATAACGTCACATATATATGTGTTTTCAGGATTAGTGTCTTGTTTTGTGAAGATCTTCAAACAATGCATGTGTATTTCAGGTTATCCAATTCCTACAATTCAAGTCCCCCTGCCATTAAGTGGAACTACTAGATGTGCAAATACTGTATACCTGATTTTTAAGCACTGATAAATTGGCTACCTGTCAAAGTAAATGCAATTAAATGTTTTGGACCAAGTTCATCCCTTGCTATTAACTTTACCCATTGGTCTTCAAGTCATAAAAATGACTTGCAAAACAAATCTTGCTATCACATTAAACATGTAATTTAACTAACATTTGTAAGTATAAACAGACAGCAATCATCAGCTCTCGGAACTGCTGGAAAATGATCAACGCCAAAAATCCATACGTGATTTACTTTTGTAAGTTGCATACATGGGGAAAATTAATACACTGGATCAGTTTCTTGGTAGTACACCTGCTTTGTTCTATACTTCTAATAGCTATCTGACCATCGGTGCACCAGTGGGAAGACAGATGCACCAACATTAGTGTCCTCCTGCAATCAAATACCCTGAGCATCAAGCAACAATCATCTGGCTTCAACTTCATTGGGCCAGCCACATCATCTGGATGTCCAACTCTAGATTCCCAAAGCAAATTTTATTCTCTTGGTTCAGTCAAGGGGTATGCTCAAGAGGAGGGCAGAGAAAGTTCTTTAAGGATATCCTCAAGGCCAACTTGAAAAAATGAAACATCAACTTCAGCTGGTGGGAAACTATTGCCCAGAAGCACCCCAAATGAAGGAAGTGTGCTGCTAGGATCTCAGTACTTTGAAACCTTACCACAACAACAGGAGACAAAAGCAGGAGTGGCAGAAACAGCAGGTAAGAGACTGAATAAACAATCTACTTACCCTGCATGGAAACATGTGCCTAAGTGCAACAGAGTTTGTACCAAAAAGTCATGCATGCAGTTTTGTAGTTGCTCATCAGACATTTTTGCACCCACAGATAAGGCAATCATGAAAGAATCATCCTCAACTGCGAGGGGCTGCTAATGATGGTATTTTCTGATAATGTGGAAATGTTCTAATTTATAGTTGGGGGGTGGATCAGCACTTGGACAACCAATGATCATGGAAGAGCAATGGTGAGCTTTAAATCCCACTCCCCAAATCTGCACAGCGTGCTCCTTGAAGGTTAATGTTAATCTGGCCAATTGCATTCTTTTAAGAAAAAATAGCAAACTATTATTATTTAACAAATTTTGATGCTTAGCAAGTGCTCTCATTGATTCAGAGAGAACACTAGATCATCTAGTTTGGCAGCCTGTACATCACAGCCCATTACACTACAAGAAAATTATCCATTCACTAAATACTCTGATTATGTCTGATTGGAGTGCATCTTTCAGGAATTATTCTGATCTAAACTGATGTCATCAAGAGATGCAGAATCTACCACATCTTGTTGATTTATTTTAATTAATTTAATTTTAATCAAGTGCACTGATACATTGATCTGATATCAGATTGGTACAGATATAAAGAAAACTGGCTGTATCAGATATCGGCCCAATAATTTGGCCGAGAAATGACCTTGCTGCATGCAGTCACAGAGCAGCAACTGGAATTTATAACCTAGCCCTGGCTGTGAGCCAGAAGTCTCCACTCCCCCAGAAGTCTTGCACTTGCCCTCCTATAGATGCCTAATTCCTCTGCAATAAGGGAAACACAGAAAGATTCTAGCGCGGTGCTTCTCAAAGTGGTGGTCCACAAACCACCAGTCACTGGTCCACAGCAAGTTGCCAGGAAGGAAAGAAATATATTTTTAGAAGCAAACATTGATATGTCATAGTGCCACAGTTCGTACATTCCAACACTCCAGGTGATGTCGCGTCATGCGAGATGAGGAAAGAGAAAGAAACAACCAGTTGCACATTTGTGTAACGCTGTTACAAACAGTGGCTGCCACCGGTTGAACCAAGCACTGGTCCCTGGCCCACTGGAAAAACAATTGCCGGTCCACCACATCAGATAATTTGAGAAGCACTGTTCCAGAGGAAGAGTTCTCAGCTTTTTTTGCCTTTTCCCCCCCCTTCTCCTTCCTCACCACTCCCCCAAAATAATTAAAAGATCTTCTACTGACTTCTTTTCTATTTACACATTTTTTACACCTTCTGAGTTGAAGCAGAACTTCTAAAACTCAGTAACCAATGATAGATATAAATATTCTCAGCCTGTATCATCAGTTTGTGCAACATTTGAACTTTCACATTAAAAAAAAACAAACAAACATACCTATAGCAGGGGTCAGCAATCCATGGCTTGTGGGCTGGGTGTCGTTTGGCACAGGGAATTAGTGGCCTGCTACTTCTCAGCTTCTGTTTTTTCCCGTATTGGAGAGGGATTGGGTTCCCCTATCTATGAATCTATGAAAGTATGGAGCAGAGCTTGCAGCATGGAGAGCTGCTTCCATCCAGTAAGTCAGAAGGGGAGGAGGAGGGAAAGGGCATGGGGGGCCAGATCAACACCCCTGCGGTGAGAGAGGGAGGGGGCAGGTGCTGTCCAGGTGGGGCAGGGGCATGGGACAGAGGAGTAGCTTGTGTGCGTGTGGTGGGGAGTTGCATCTCCTGCTGCTGCTTGCACCCTGGGAGGGCAGAGGAGGGGGGGTGTGCCCCCTGGATCTGCACAGCGCGGGCAGGCTGGAGTTAGCACTATACAGCTCTTCTTGGCAAGGGCTGGGCTCAGAGCGGGAACTGGCAGCACTGGGAGAAGCAGTCACCTCATATTTCGTGGCATCTCCGCTCCCAGCCCTGCATCGCCAGGCACAGCCTGGCTCCATGTCCCTCCTCCACTCATATGCTGCGAAGAGCTAAGGCTGTGCCAGGCGGAGGGCAGTAGCACTGGGAGCAGAGCTGCTGTGAAATGTGGGTGGCTTCAGCATTCTCCCAATGCCCACCCCAAGCCCACCCCCACGGAACAGCCTCGGAGCAAGCAACATTGGGAGGGGGCCACAGTACATAGGTGGAAGTGGGATATGAAGACAGGCTGTGCCAGGCTGCAAAAGACTGGGAGCAGAGTGGTAGCAAAATTTGGGGTGGCTGCAGCCCCCCCCCCAGTGCCATTGGTCCCTGCTCCAACCCCATCCCCACCGAAAAGAGCCATGTAGAACCAGCACCAGCCCACCTGCTCACCCCTCCACCCCACACAGATCCAGGGGGGGCACACACCCCACCCTACTGCCTGCCCTCCAGGGGTGCAAGCATTGGCAGGAGCCACCTCCCCCCACAGCTGCACCTCCATCCAGTGCTCCCACCCCTGCCTCCCTCACTGTTAGGGTGTTGATCTCCCCCCTCATGCCCCTTCCCCCTCCCCCCTCCTTCCACCACAAAAGAGTTACCACCTGGAGGCAGCTGTATCGGATATTGGATCAGTATTGGCTGATGTGCCTCCTTAAATATCGGTTATTGGTATCAGCCCCCAAAATCTCTATTGATGCATCCCTAATTTTAATGATAAACCATCCTTAGCTAAATGTATGTGTTTTTAACTTGCTGTCATGGGTTCTTGTTAAACCTTTTTCACCTGGAGTAGGATGTGGTTTACCCAGTATTTTACCCTTTTGAAGGTACTGATGCACTGTAAATCAGTGCATATGGCAATGTGTGCTATTATGACAGTTATTTTTGCTACTGCAAGTAAAGTGTGACTCTTTACAAGTCAAATGTTTTTTTTCTCCTGCCCTCAGATACACTGATGTAAAATCTGGAGTCACTGAAGGTTGGATCCAATCAGGCTTTAAGTGACAGAAGGCAGGCAGCATTCAGGTGATTAACCCAAAACTGTGATCCAAAAGTCCCTGTCCAACTGCCCCTCTCCCTGGAGGTATTTAAACTCAGTTGTCACCTCCCCATTTAAAGTTCCTCAGACACAGAATTCTAGCTCTACATATACACAAACCTACCCCTCAGCACCCCTCTCTCATCTAACTGGATTTCAGAAAATGGAGGAATATCCAAGTCTCCTGAGGACCCTGAACCAGCAGGCATTCTTGAAACACACATAGCACATACTGACACACCACTATGAAGCCAGGTAAGGAGGAATGTGTGCAGGAATTGCAGAGATAGTTAAGAAGACTGTAAAAGAAAGTTAAGCTGTTGTTCCTATGGATTCTTTGCTTGTATGCCTCTCACAGAGCACTCTACTCTTTCACAGCATTTGAATTGAACTTGGGTTCACAAAAACTTGTGTTCTATATACATCTTATTTACTTAGTCTATAAAGGTGCATCTGTACCCATCCTTCTAAATGACTTCAACAGATTCATTTCCTCAGCACTACAGAGAAGTTTTGCAATGGCCTCATTGCCATGACATTGCATTGGAAACCTACCAACCACCACAGCTACCTTCATGCCACCAGCTTTCTTCCTAAGCACACCACTAGATCTATCAGTTACAGCCACCTACTTTACAACCAGATCTGCTCTGACCCCACCAACCAGGATGAACACCTTAAGGATCTAAAGCAGGGTTTCTTACAATTACAATACAATCCCAAAACTGTAATTAGTCACTCAGATCAATAAGGCCAGATTCAGACCTGCTACAATACCAACCTAAACAGGACAACAGAATCCCTTCAGTTGTCACCTACAGTCCCCAGCTTGAACACCTAGTCTAAGTACAGACAGTCAAAAGCTAGGGATTACACATAAACCAGTTTAAGTAATCAGAAACTGGTTTAAACCTGTAACAGAAAAGATGTTCAATGCACATAAACCAGTTTCAAAACCTAGCTGAATGCAGTATCAGCATTAATTGATTTGGGTCAAACCAGTTTATGCAATGTCTGTCCCAGACTCCTCCCTGGTTTAACTTAAACCAGCATCCCCCAGCATCCCAGATGCTTTGGAGGTCTGGGCTGGCCCCTCCCCTCCGCTCCCTTGCTGGAGCTCTGGCAGAGCTGGCAGGCACAGCAGCATCTGCCTGGCTTCCCTGTGCACCCTCCCCCACACCACTCAAGCAGGAATGCCCTGCTCCCCTCTCTCACAGCATGGACAATAGCCAGCATGTGGTCTGATAGCTAATGCCAAAAGAGCATAAGGCAGACAGGACAGTATCCACTTAGGGCTTTCTGGAGTTAATCAACAGCTCAGCTGGTAATATCCCTCATTCCTTCCTTGGAAAAAGTTAAGAGCTTTAACTAACGATAGAGACTTTTGTTTTCTTAATGGGCTGATAAACACTATGTTATAAACTCACAGTGTTGGGGTGGTTGGGATCACTCCCTAATCAGTGTCCTGGCAGGGCCTCACCATGCTCCCCCTCAGTTCAGCATTATGGAAGAGAAGGGAGGACTGCTCTAGCCCCCCCTGGCTTCTAGCCTGAGCCACTGCAGGCCTATGCCTGTATTTCCTCAGTTCAGAGGGGATGTCTGGACAATTACAAACTGGTTCAGCCTAGCCAGGTTAGACTAGCCTGCAAAGATTAAATCGATTCAGGCTCAGGCTTTTTGAATGTTTGTCCATAGCCAAAAAGACCAAGGGTAAATCAATTAAGTCTTTGCAGGTTAGTCTAAGTTACAAAGATTACACTGAGAAACAGCTGGACAGACATTCATTTTTGACTCAGGAAATGCAGCCACATACCTGCAGTGGCTCAGGTCAGAAGCTGAGGGGCACTAAAGCTTGGCTCTCTGGCATGTAGCCAGCATGGACTGTGTGTTTGCTTCCTCCTTCTGCTGTTCCCAAGGTCTCTGGGATTTGCAGTCCAGAATTATAGCAGAATGACTGTTTGAATGGGAAACTGCAGAAAAATAAATCATCCACAAACTGGACTGTGTTAAGTATGGTTTAAACAGGGACTGTGGATTCTTCTCTCATACCGGGATTAGCTTTTGTGACCGTTGTTCCTAGGGGTTTATTTCTCATTTGTTTGTCTCTCCTAGTACTACCATCCACACCGCACATCTCTTCTCACTCATCTTTTGTATTCTAATCCCTCTCTTCTTGTACTCTGTGCTCTACACATCCTTTCACACCATTTAATGAAGTGAACACAAAAGCTTGAAAACTTGCGCGCGCACTCTCTCTCTCTCTCTCTCGGAGGTTCCCAAACTTTTTCTTATTGTGTACCCCCTTCCAGATTTACCAGCTGCTCCCATACTCCTACCACCATATTTTATATTTTAACCCCTTAAATGCCAATAATTATAATGAAATCTTCCATTATACAATTTCTCATGTGTACTGCACCCCACCACCCCTGAGATAGCTTACATACCCCCATGGGTACATGTACCACAGTTTGGGAACCCCTGCTCTATCTTAGTTTATAAATGTGCCTATCTTTTCTGCCTTTAGACTAACACAGCTAAGTACTCATCTCTGCTGTGAGATATAAATACCCAGGGGCAAAAAATGTTTTTACTTTAATCTGCCACTGAGACGAAAATTGCACACTATTCAACTTAACATTTGCCAGACATGTTACAAACCAGGATCTGCCTATTTAGTTTTTCTTTTGTAAGAAAAATAACCGAAGATCAAAAAGCCTTAGTAAACAAAACTAAAGTACAGCAATCAAGTCTCAGAAAACTTCCAAATACAACAGAGTATACCTGGGTGGTCTGTGCAGGAAAGTGGAAAGGCAGCAATCTTTATCTAGTGAGAAAAATTTGCTCTATTTTCCACTTCTTAAAGCCAAAATTAAAGCAGCAATGTTTTAAACAAATGCATTATTTAGAAAACTGAAGCCTGGTCACTTGCCAAGATCCCAGTGAGTTGAAACTGAAACCACAGCCCCAAGTGATTGTTAACATGCAGCAAAATTCTTCCACACAGCACATAAGGGAGACAAATTCTCTCTATACAGGGAGATCAGTCATTCCCTAGGAGTGAGTTTCTCCATGCCCCTCTCAAAATGTGATGTACCCACGTGAATGTACCACATGTCCTCATGGCAACAACATGGATGAAACTGAACAACCAACTATGCACCAGAATGAACCCTTACAGAAAATATAGAGGAAAGAGACATACATGCACCATTAGGAGCATATTTCTTACATAACAACCACTCCTTCTCTAACCTTACTACCTGCCTGCTCAAGGGAAATCTACCTGCTGCCTTTCAAAGGAGATCTTGGGAATAAAAAGGCATGTCAGCTGAACACCAAGCAAGGATTAAACACTGATATCAGGTTCACAGCACATTATATTTGATCCAATTCCTGATTTCTCCCCACACAAAAAGTGATAACCACCCTCCTCCCTTTTCATAGGCCTTGATTTCCCAACAATCAGCTGCTTTTCTTCTACTAATTTTTATTTGTTTGTTTTGGAAATTTTTTCTTATTCCAGGTCAAATGAGTCAAATCAGTTCCAAATACTTGCGACTGAGCAAAACTCAGTCGTTGAAACACTATATGTGGTGCTACAACTTGCAAGTATCCTCTACCCCAGACTTTTCAATCTAGGGCAGGGGTCAGCAACCCCCAGCACACATGCTGAGCATGGCACACGAGGCCGTTTTGTTGGCATGCCATGGCCAGCCCCAACTCTGAGTAGCTGCTGGAGTAGGCTGCTCTCAGCAGGGCTTACAGCATCCAAGCTGCCTACTGGGACCAGCATGGGCTCTGTGGCTGGCAGCAGGTACCCAGAGCTGGAGCTTCCTGGCTGCAGCCGACCCCAAACAGCTGTGCCAGGTGAGCCCCGGCATCAGCTCTATACCAGCACATGCACCTGCCTATCGCAGCAGGAGGTTCCTGAAACAGCCCCGGTCTCTCCCCTGCTCCTGGTAGGTTCGGCTGCCCAGGAGTCTCCCTTGCCCTTAGCCAACAGTGCCAGGAGCAAGCTACAGAGTGCCCCATTTCCATAAACTAGGCATGTAGCCAAAATCCTCCCACTGGAAGCTGGCCACTGGGAAGTTAATGACAAGACTGGTAGGGGGTCTTCTCCACAGTACATTGGATAGAGGTGCGCCCTCTGCTACACGACGCCACTCATGTCCATCTCTGCCTAGGCAACAGACCCTGATCTTCCCTCAGCCCTCTCCCCTCTGCCGGCCTGGCCCCCTGACCAGCCCAAGCCTGCCCCGAGTGCGAAAGCTTGTCTAACTCCACACCTAGCTCACTTAAACATCCCAGGTTAAGAAACCCCTCCCTCGTGCAGACAGGAGCGCAGAGTCTACAATCTCTCACGTTAATCGGGAACTTTTCACTGCCCCGCCCAACTCCCCCATTATGAGGCGCAGCGCCCCACCCCCGAGCCCCTGCCCACCTGCCCATTCCCTCCGCTGCGCTGCAAGGGGTTCTGGGAGTTGTAGTTGGAGGCTGTGCGGACGCCGGAGGCGCGGGGCGGGGAAAGGCAGCGCCATCTTGAGAGCGGGGCGGCGCGGAGACCCCCCTCCCCTTCCCGGTGCCGGGAGCGCGCGGGGTCCGGGCGGCTGTGGCTGGTGTTTGTGCCCTGAGGTTGGTTCCTTCCCGCGGCCTCTGACCCCCGAGACGGATATGTTGCCTTGCAGGGAGCGGGGCTCCCCCCAGCCCATCTCAGGTGCCGGGGGGGCGGGGAGGGGGAGCTGCTCTGCCTCCGCCAGCAGGGACCAAGCCGCGGCCCCCGCGTGCTGCGGAGTCGTTGCTGCCCCTGTCAGGCCTCGAGACTGCCTGGGGCCCGTGAGTGGGCTGCGATGCCCCCGGGCAGCGGCCTCCTCCCCTGGGAGAGGGGATGAAATTCCCTTGTCTAGACTAGGCACCGGGCGGCCCTTCGGAGAGACCCCGGGGCTAGTAGGGGCGCGGCTAGTGCAGGCCCCGCCTGAGGTGGGAGCAGCCACGGCCTAACCTTCCCCTAGTCTAGGTCCTTTGTAAAACTGCGGGTGAGCCAGGCACTACCCACGACAGCACCCGAACCTGCTGCAGGTAAAGCCGGGCGACCACAGCTGCCGTCCTGCCCTTATAAAGTTGATAATATACCTCAAGAGATCCTGGGCTGGGGCCATGCCCCCTGCGACAGATGGAGGCCAAGCTCCCTGCAATCTGTACCAGTCTAACTGTGGCATCAATGCCTTCCTGGCCCCAGTGCGGGGATCGGTGTGACCCCGAGTGGAGGAGCAAGAGCCTCTAGATAGGAGCCTCTTCCAGCTTCAGGTCCTAGCAGGAGCATTGGCATAGCCCAGTCAACATCCCCAGCCTTGCCTGCAGCCAATACCCAGTGCCTCTGAGGAAGGCTTAAAAAAGAAAAGCCAGCCTCTTACTCCCATCCTGGGGTAATAGAAACTGATGCCAATGTCAAGATCCTCTTGTCTATTTTGAGGGGAAAGATGCTCATGTGCAAGTTCTTCTCGTAGGTAGGAGATTTGAGGGTAACTCCCAGCATGTACCATTAACCCCCGCAACACAAGTGGATGGCAAGAAGTTCCTTGAAATAAGTCTTCAGATAAGGGACTTTTATTCCTACTCCAAAATAAGGAAGGATGTAATTTGTTTTCTTAATTTTCTTCTTTGACTGGCATCCCATTACCAAACTTTCCCTTAAGTAGAAAGTTCAGAGACTTAACAGGTTATAGGAGCCAGTGTAATGAATCCTCCAACAGGAGTTGAAATGTAGTAGTTGGTCCTTATCTTCCATCTCATCGGAAGCAAGATGACAGCTACATCTTGTCTGAATTGCATGTTTACATTACTTCACTCCAGGGAAATTCTCAGACTGATTTTGAAGCTAAGGTTAAGGCAATGGATGTTGCATTGCATTTTTAGATTTCTGATGCAGTGAAGTGCCAGGTAATCCTTGATCAGGTAATCTAGGGCTGTCCAGCTTCTAAGTGGTTGGAGACTCCACACCCCTTGGTCCATGCTAGCAGTACTAGTAGTAATTTATGTACAGCTTTCGCTAAAACAACACTAAAATGGACAGAAGAATTGTATATAATAGAATAAAATGATGTATGGTTATTAGTAAAAGCATACAATAATGTTAGACCAACCCAAATAGTTGGAGAATAGTTATTATGTAAGCTTTCGAGTTCAAAAACCCTCCAACTATTTGGGTTGGGCTAATAAAAGGTATAAAATTCACCCAAGGAACCTTGTCTGCCAAGCTTCTTATAGACCAACACAGCTACAACCTACACCTCTACAATAATGTTAGACATTTTATCAATTCAAACTAAATTAAACAATATATATTAATACAAAAAGATCAAATAAAACTATGTGACATAGTAAAAGAATAAAGCAGATATTTTATTTGAGTTTGACCCCGATGCCTTGTGCAACTACTGCAAGTACACCCAGGGAGAATAGAACAGGCTGTAAATTACTAAAAAGGAGTGATTTTTTTTTTTCCTCCTTAGCCCTGTGCTTAACATTTTCAGCTAATGGAGGGATCTATTTTCCTCTTATTTATTAAAAAAATGGGCAAGATCACAAATAGTGATTTAAATCATCTGGCTCTTTTTTTCCCATAAGAACATCCCCAGTCTGTATATGGGGTTGGACACTGCCTGCCTGTGAGGCCAGCACATCTCATCTGAGTGAATTGGAGTCTAGTGTTGGCTTCTCGATGTTTGTAGTCTTATACTTCTTGAGATAGGTAGGTTTATGGGCCAAAAGAGCAGGTTAGTAACCTTATAAAAGGAGAAGCTTGAGAAGATCTTACTGCTTATGTATCTGTCTGCAAGTTGGCATCTTTAATACGTAAATATTTATCTGCTTTTAAATATAAAGGAAAGTATTGGATTGGATCATTGTCAGTGCGTTTCCCAGGCCATTTGTCTGGAGAAGAGTATGCATGTTATTTAACCGTCCAATTAAGAGCTTATTCAGAGAGACTTCTAAAGTGTGTTTCTTAGGGTATTTTGTAGCACTATACATTTTGATTTTTTTTTTTTATCCTATAATTTAGAGTTCTTAAGTTAAAGTATTCACATTTAGCAGCCCTGTTTCAGGTGGCATGAGTCCTGGTGTAGAATGTGATAGAGTTAAAAGTCGCCTTAGCAAGTAATTAAAATTAAAATTAAAATTTTTCTATTTTTGAATGAACCATAGGGTCAGCACGCCCTAGTTGTGCTCTGTACAGTGTAATAGACTGTGCCTTAAATCTGTAGGTATTTAGTGCTGCCAGTATTGACCTTCTACTGGTCTTATTGTAAAAGGGTAAAACTCCACCCGAAGCTTTTTTTCAGTATGTTTATTCCAAGTCTAGTAAAACAGATTTCAAGATGGTTACATGAAGATACCACCTCTCATTTCTTTTTCTATAAAAACCAAACTAGATTCCTTCTTTCGTTTCTAAAATCCAGTCCCCTGGATTTAGAAGTGTTTATTTCCAAACCATTTAAGATGCAATATTGCATGAAAATGTTTGTGGTGCTACACACTCCCATGCTGCTGTTCCCAACATCTCCGTGCTCTGCTGAATGCTCTCCCACTGCTGCTCTCCATGCCTCCCTTCTGTTTTGGGCACCTCTTACTGTTGTTCCCCAGGCCCCTGCTACTGCACCATGCACCCAGGAACCTGTACTCACCCTTAGTTCCCCAGCTGCAAGCTTCTGCACATTATCATGCAATTCAGGCAGCCCAGGCTACAGGTTTCCTTGGCACTAAAAGCTGAGCCATGCTGTACTTCATTTCTTGGGATAGGGGCAAGAGCAGGGATGGGAAACCATGGGTGTGGGGGAGGGTGGGGAGTAATATGGAGCCCCTGGTAGCTGCTATAATTGTAGCACTGGGGGGAATGCTGGTTGGGTGGGAGCCCAGGGGCTGCAATTTAACTACTCAAAGGCTATATGCAGCTTGCAAGCTGACAGTTAGACAACCCTATGGGAACTTAATACTCAGGTGACTGGTTGACACTGAAGATTGATAGTAGCATGATTTGGAGATGCTTATATGCCAAGACACGGTGTCTTATTGCTTCCTTTTGCTCCCTGTGTGTGCCCATCTGTTTTCTTGATTTCTAAGGTCTTTGGGGCTTCCAGAGCCGTGGTATTTAATGCTGCCACTGCTCCCCTGCCAGTAAATTTGACACAGCCCCATGTGCCAGCTTATGGGGTTACTCCATGACTGGATCTGGTGCATGGGGTTGCATTGCAGCTGGATCTGGTACATGGAGCTGGGTCAAGCATGTTGGATTGCACACATGGTCTGACACCGTGCATTGACTCCATTCTGGATCTTGCTTCTTGATCAACGTTGCCCATGGGATCCAGCCTATGGATTAGTCTTAGTCACTATGTAAGTTAGAGCACCACTGAGTCTTAGCAGTTCCCACCACATGCAAGTGTTCCCACTATGACTCTAAATGTTAGTTCAATTGGAAGTCTTAACCAAAATCTCCAGTAAATTGAACATGGAACCTTGACTATGCAATTGTTAAGACTGATCCCTGTAGAAGAAAATTGGATTGTTGTTAAGATTGCGCTGCTGATGTCTACAGTGAATCTTTTCTGTGTATAACTTAAAAATTTTTAGAATTACTGGTTTATTTCTTCAAAACTAAATTCATTGTTAAAAATAGTTTAGCACAGACAATTAATTGCTAGTACCAAAAAACTCTGCAGTAATATATTTTTATTACAACTCTACTGAAAAAAGTAATTTAATTTAAACCTAACCTTAATTTCCTTATTAGGGGAGTTTTCTTAGATATGGTTCTGTTTCTGCATGTTATTGTGTAAAGATTTACATACTGTTAATATTTATGTTTTTCTTTCTTTAAGATGTTTCATGCTGAATGTAAAGTAAGACCCTTGGAGTATCAAGATGAAATGACAGTTGAACCACATTCTAAAAAAATGAAATCAAAGGAAGAGATTTATGCTAAGCTTTGCGATGATGATTTCCAAGGATCTCGTGAGAAAACAGGAACTCCAAGAACATCCAGTGATTTGATACCTTCATCCATCTCTGATAACCAAGACAAACATGAAGCACAAAAGCAGGAGAATGAAACTACAGTTGATTTGGAGCTATCAAATGAAGTAACCCTTTATTATAAACCCGTGCTTATAGAATCTACTGATTCAGAAAACATACAGAACACAAGTCCTTCATTTGTATCAAAAAACGATGCTGAGATAACAAAAAATAATTGCACTTTTGTAACTGATTATCTTGATAAATCTAGTGTGACGGAAGAAAGCAATAAATCATTTGAAGTAAATGATGGTGAGGTGGCAATTGAGGAATTTAGTACAAGCAAAGTATTTATTGGACCCATATACAAAACTGAGAACAAGCAGGATAAAACCAAGGATTGTGCTGAATTTAGCACAGGTGAAGGGGAGCAAAATGCATTACATGGTAGAAGAACTGAGGAAGAAAGGGTAAAGAAAACAAAGGCCATCTCATGTGATAAACAAGAAATAGATGATGAATTATACCGGTTTTATGAAGAAATTCAGCAGATCGAAACCAATAAAGATAATTTAGGAGATAGCTTGGAAGAAAAAGAAAGCCAGTCCTCTCAGGAACAATATATAGAACATAATTACAAGCAGACATCTTGTGGTCAAGGTATCTGGTACACTAGCACACAGTCACATTATGGTAACAAGCAGCATTTCAGTAATGAACAAAGTGGCCAGAGAACAGGCAATGAACAGTGTTTTGAAAATGAAACAAATAGCCAGAGAATAGATAATGAGCAACATTTTGGCAATCAAACAAGTGGCTGGAGAACTGAGAATCCTTCTAATGGACAAGAGGATTACCCTGAACCAGAAAAGGTTTCTAACTTCTGGAACTTTTCAGTGCCTCAGTTCAGGCCTGCATGGCAGTCAACACAATCTTTCATAGTACCTCAGGGTCCTCTTCCTCCTAGATTCGGCCATGATTTAGATTTTCAAACAATTAGGTTGTCACCACACCAGCCAAATACTTTTCATCCTCATGATGTTCAACCTTCTCATAAGAAGTTTCCTGATTACCATGGAAATAATAGTCATGTTAACTGGAACCATCCTTTGTCTGATCAGAATTGCAAATGTGTTGGTAATATTGATATCCATAATATTCAGGTCTCCAGGAATGGATATAATGACAAGGATATACCTGTGAATGATCGTTTGAGTGAAACCAGAGAAGATTGTTGGAAGGGTACTAAAACTTACCAAACCAAAGGAGAACAGAGTTTTTCTTTCCAGCAGTTTCCGGCAGAAAAATTATGTGGGTCTCAAAAATTACTCCTAATTTTAAGAGGCCTTCCTGGTTCAGGGAAAACAACAGTATCTCGGTAAGCAAATCTTAAAATTATGTTAAAAAACTAGGGGCCAGGTTAAGCCTCTAGTGTTCAGGGTTCTGAACTGGTGAACCTTCACAAATGAGAATGTCCTTGAAGTCAATGGGACTGCCTGAGTATACATTATTTTTGCAGAATTGAGGCTCTAATTAGGAGGAGGTATATTGGTAAATATTAGAAATATCAGTAACTCTTCTTTTAGCTTTGTTTTCTTTTTCAATAAGAATGTTGATGATTGGGGGCTATTTTATTATTTGTTCTAGGCAGATTTTTTTTTTTTCCTTCCAGCAATTCACCTATGCTTATTCCTGAAAATCCCAACAGCACTGGTAGGAAGATCAGCCACATTCTTCCTTTTCAGATTCCTTCCTTAAAATGTCTTTTAGTAAAGTTGCCACTATAAACTTGTGAAAGATAGGAACGCCATTATATTTCCAAGAAAATCTTAATGGGACACAGTCAGTCTGAAAATCTTTCTATTCTGAACTTTAAATTTTTCTGTTATTGCAACTAAACAAGGTAACAGGAACTAAAGAAACTGAAGGGAAAAACTTGCGTGGAGCCTCTCATTCATTGCACAGAACGGACAGGTAGGGGGTGCATTGATTTTGGGGGCCGATGCCAATAGCCAATATTTAAAGAGGCATATTAGCCAATACTGATCTGATATTTGATATAGCTGCCATCAGATGGTAAGGACCTGTTAGGGGGAAGCAGATCAACACCCCTGCAGTGAGTGTGGCTGGGGCAGGTGCTGCACAGCCGGGGGGGTGTGCAGGACAGAGGTGCAGCTCATGGGGTGGGGTCAGTTCCTGCTGCTGCTGCTGCTTGCATCCTGGGAGGGTGGGAGCGGAGGGGTGTGTGCCCCCAAATCATGCATGGCATGGGCTGCAGCTGTGGGGTGGAGCCAGAGCCAGCATTGTGCGGGGCTTTATTTGCTGGGGGCTGGCCTCAGAGTGGACTCTGGTGCTGCTGGGAGGAGGCTACAGCTATCCCAGATTTTGCCACAGCTCCACTCCCAGCCCCACACTGCTGCCTGGTGCAGCCCTGGCTGAGTGCCCCACCTCCACCCAACTGCTGGGAAAAGTTGGAGCTGTGCTGGTGGTGGTGCAGGGCTGGGAACAGCTGTGGCAACATCTGGGGTGGCTGCAGCCTTTTCACAGCACCGTTGGAGCCTGCTCCAAACCCAGCCCCTGGCAAGAAAAGCCCTTTGCAGCACTGGCCCTGGCTCCACACTGCATCTGCAGTCTGCATTGCACAGATCCAGGGGGACACAGTGCCACCCTCCCCTGCCACCCTCCCAGGATGCAAGTAGCGGCGGGAGCTGCCCTCACCCCATGAACCGTGCCTGTGACCCATGCTCCCCTCCTCCTGCCCTGGCTGGGCAGCATCTACCCCTGCCCCTTCCCTCACCACAGTGCGTATTGATTTGCCCCACCATGCCCTTTCCCTCCTCCCTCTCATTCTGACTTACCAGCTGAAGGCATCTCTCCATTCTGCCGGCTCTGGTCTGTGTTCGTTGTGGCTGTGTACAGCACGGCATTTATGGGCCAAATTATCGGCCTCGTGGGGCCAGTATCTGATATAGACAGGTTTCTTTATATCTGTACTGATCTGCTATTGGACTGACGTATCAGTGCACCTCTACAGACAAGGGTCACTTAAGTATCCAAAATCTTGTTTTCCTGACTTACTTACAATATTCAAGATGTGGGCATGTTATGGCTGTGTTTAATAGGATGATGGGGTTCTCTGCTTTGTTTTCAATTCCCTTCATACTGATGCCCAGCATTTTGTTGGTGTTTTGCTTGCTGCAGCACATTATGACTTGATGTTTTTAGTGAGGTACCTACAGTGATTCCAAGGTCTCTTTCCTGAGTTGTAACAGCTAGTTAAGAATTCAGCATCCTGTATGTATAATTTAGTTGAATTTATTTCTTCCCAGGTTCATTACCATGTGTCTCTAGTGGGTTATGGAGTAGAGAAAATCCCACACAATTTACTGATTTGTTTTGATGCACTGGCTGGGGGAGTAGTCAGTTGATTGCATGATTTCACAGTGATTACACACTCAATTCATACAACACAATTTTATTTTAAAATTCTTTGCTACATATATAACACTGCTTAACTTTAAGAAATACCACAAATCTTAAGAACACAATAATTGCATATAAACAATGCTCCAAATGCACTTCCTTCCCAAACAATGCTATAAGAATTAGTATTACAAAAACAACTACAGTTATAACTAAAAGTTAAATTTAAATCAGTACTATTATTTTCATAATATACTTACAATCCTAGGATTCCGAGAAGCCAAACACCTAGATATGGTTTTATTCCTCAGTAGTACAATTTAATGGGTTGGCCTCAGTAGTACTGTTCAATGGGCTCACCTCAGCAATATGATTCAATGGGCTGGCCTCAGTAGTGACAGGACTAATTCCCTTCCTTCAGTCCCTTTCAGGTGCTCTGCGGCTTCGGTGTGAGCTAAGATTCATGTTCACGGAGAGGGTGGTTCAGGTGATCAGTCTGATCCTGCCTATACTTGCGATTCTTCCTTCGTTGTTCTGCAAGTATAGTCACCTCTAATTTGGGAGAGTAAGTTACAGTTTTTATTGAGTGAGCTGCCGTCTTGGGCCACTCCTACTCAAACCTGTCATTACATCCAAATTTGGGCTCGGATCTTACTCAACAGATTCTTTTGCTTGGTAATCAGTTTCTTTTGTTGATCATTTTAATTACTTTGGGGAACTTCCATATCACT
>JAGPOW010003316.1:158963787-158999374 GCA_030014935.1 Caiman crocodilus
TGTGACCCCAGCACTTGTTTCCTGCCATTGGCAGGGGGTCAGACTAGATGGCCTGCTCTAGGCCCCTTCTGACCCTAGTTACTATGAAACTATGAAGAACCTGAGCTTTACCATCTTTTGGTAGTGATGTACGGTACCTTTCTATTTGGCCAGGCTTTTATCAGGTGGGGTTAAACGTTGAGGCTTTTCTGGGGAATTGGTTTAGTATTTATTTTATATAATTGTTTTTATTGCATTTTTATAGTATTCTGTTCTGAGACTTTTTGGGGGGAAGGCAGCATAGAAATCAAATAAATACTTTGTCCACCTTTTAGGAGTTCCATCATTGTGACTTGGTTTGGCACTGAAGAGGCATTTTGCTTTGATGACTCTGAAGGTTTTGTAAGCCAGGTCTTACACACACATGTTTTACTGTATACTGGGTTTGGCAAAGTTAAAGGGTAGAATATGGTCCTTGTGTAGAAGAAACTAAACTTTTCAATAGTGAAATAATCATTGCAAACGTCTGTGGTAATGTGTGGTTATTGTATACAATCTAACACATGATTGTGCTCTCAGTTATTTGTGATTTTGCTAGTTCTCTTTCTTTCCTGCTGTTTAAACAGTAGGGTATCCCAGAAAGCTTTGTCCCATATGCTGCTAATGCTGTTTTTTTTCTATAGCATTTAGCTACACTGTCTACTTTTGAGGCACTAAGTCAGGGGTAGGCAAATAAATTTCTAATATAAATTAGAAAATTGATATTAATCTGCCCTCGGTTGCCTGTCATGCAGCCCTCGATGGCTTGCTGAAACTCAGTAAGTGGCTCTCTGACCAGAATAACTGCCTGCCCCTGCACTAAGCAGTAGCTAACTAGACTTCACCGTAATTCACTAATACAAACCTAAGCAGGTTGATAAACATGGACACACACTGATGATGCCTGACTTCAGTGGATATACAAAAACAATAATGCTACTTTAAACTGATATACAATAATGGAAGCAAATAAAACAGGTATACAAATTAGGGGTATACCAGTAAAGATTTTCTTGGCCAGTACTGATAGCTGATTGTTGGCTGATATCAGCCATATCAGCCAATACCAATCCGATGGTCAATTTATAAGAATGCAGCTGGGCAACGAGGAGAGCAGCACCCTGCTAGTAAGTCTGTGAGGAGAAGGGGCGTGATGGGGGAAGATTAAGGCTTCCACAGTGAGGGAAGGAGGAGTAGGTCAGTGGCAGGCACTGCCCAGCCAGGGTGATGAATGTGACCCTGGAACCAGGAGTCAGAGCTGCAGGCAGCTAGTCAGGGGGGTGCAGGGAGGTGGGGTGGCTTCCTGCCTCTGTGCACATCCCTGGGGGAGGCATGGGAGGCATGTGCCTTCCCCCCCAGATTTGTGCATGGAATGGAAGCAAGATGCCTGTTGTGGGCTCGGGACCCAGGGCTGGCAGGAGCTTGGTGGGCTATAGCTACCCAAAAATTCCATGTAGCGACCCATCTGCTCTGAGCCCACACAGCTCAGCCCACCCAGAGTCCAGTCTGGCTGAGCCCAGTGCCTGGCCCTGACCCCATAGCAGGCAGCCTCTGCCCCACACACATCGTCCCCTCCCTCCTTCAGAGGTATGTGCAGTGACGGAAAGCCACCCCACCCCCTTATGCTGCCCATGACTCTGTCCCACTCCCAGCCCCAGGATCGCATTCACTGCCCTGGCTGGGCAGCCCCTGCCCCATTCCCTTCCTCACCATGAAGGCCCCCATCTGCTCCACCCATGTTCCTTCCCTCAACACCCTTTCTTCCCCGCAGACTTACCGGTAAGACGCTGCTCTCCATGCTGCCCAGCTGCATTCCTGGCCATGTTTGTACAGCTGCACACATGCATGCAGCATTTATGTCGCATCAGTGACACTGGCCAAAAGAATCCAATAGTTCATGGGTTGTCAGTGGGGGGTACTTGGAGCAGGCCTAGGAGGTTTTCACGGGGGCGTGGAAATGGAGTACCTCCACCACCCAGGAGCAGGGCCAAGGCAGGGTGAGTGCAGTGGCACCCATCTGTGGGGCAGGGAAGCTCGCATGCAGCGGCCTCATATCAGCCCAGTGAGCTTCCCTGCCCTGCAGAGGGGCGCTGCTGCCCTCACCCCAAACCATTAAGCTTCCCTGCCCTGGCCCTGCTCCTGGGAGGTGGCACTGTTCTGTCTCCATCCCCTTTGTGCCATTATTGCCTCCCTGCTCTTTGTCCAGCTGCATGCTTCCCCCCATCCACACACTGTAAAAAGAACTATCCAGGCTGATGTTTATTGGGGCCGCACAGTGTTATTTTTAGAGGTTTGGAGCCTTTATTTTGTACATAAATGTAATTTTGATGGAACTGGTGTGGTATGGATTTTACTAATTATAATAAAATAATTTATTAATTTCCAGCCCTGTATATTTGTTACATGTTTGTAAGGTGCTTTGGTTAAAAATAACAGGGAATAAAATAAGTCTTAATGAAAATTAATAAAAACATAAGGGATAAATCCATGTTACAATTTGATATCAAATTAAGGGGGTGGCAGAAAGTGAAGTGTGATAGATTAGAGCAGGGGTGGGCAAAATGTGGCCCATGGGCCAGATCCGGCCCGTGAGGCCATTTTATCCAGCCCTTGGGGCCCCTAAAACAATGTAGAAAATTAACATTTCTCTGCCCTTGGTTCCTGTCAGATATGACAGGAATCAAGAGCAATAGGACTCAGGGGAAGCCCAGCAGGCTCCAACAACAGTGGGGCCCACCCGGCTCTGCCCCGCCAGCCGGAAGCCCCTATCAGGGCTTCTGGCCTGGGAGCACATGGCTGTCCCATGCTGGAGCCGCAGGTAAGCGTGGGGGAAAAGGGCGGGAGGGACCCCGGGCAAGGAAGGAGTGTGGGGGTAAGGGGAAGTGGCCCCTTCCCTGCCCCATGGCTGGCGCCCCGTGCTGCAGCTGCTTGCAGTTCGCATGGGGCTGCCTGTGCCTGCTCTAGACAGCCCCTTGGGCTGCAAGCGGCTGGAGCAGGGAGCACCAGCCTTGGGGCAGGGGAGGGGCTGCTTTTCACCCTGCGCTCAGCTTTTCCCTGGGCTCCTCTGCATGGAAAAAAGTGCCCCTCGCCTACCCCATGACCGGTGCTCCCTGCTGCAGGCTCTTGCAGCCCATGTGGGGCTGTCCAGGGCAGGTGCAGGCAGCCCCAGCCCAGCTGCATGTGGCTGCAGGATGGAGCACCGGGCATGGGGCAGGCAAGGGGCTGCTCCCCCACCTCATGCTCAGCACCACCTTGTACCCCACTGCCAGGCTGGCAGTGGGGGTGGGTTACAACCTGGTGCTGAGCACAGGGAAGAGCGGCCCCTCACTCACCATGTTGCCAGTGCCTTTCGCAGCAGTTGCTTGTAGCCCACATGTGCCTGCCTGTGCCTGTTCCAGCAGGGAGCACTGGCCATGGGGTGGGTGAGGGGCCGCTTTTCCCCATGCTTAGCACCAGTTTCTTCCCTGCTGGCAAGCAGGGCATCAGGGCTGTGTGCTGCTCCCTGCCTGTACGGTGGGGCTGGGGGGCCAGTGGGAGTACAGGGCCCATACCAGTGCCCCAGGGCCAGCATCAGCAGGGCCCAGAGCAGGGCAGCAGGTGTAAAGGGTCCCAGTCATCTGGGACCCTATGGAGCTGAGCCAACTTCCCCCTCTCCCTGCGGATGCAGCCCAGCCCGGCTCTGCAGACCCCTGCCAGCCTGCACTCTGCTCTGGGCCCCACCAGTGCTGGTCCTGGGACATTGGTCACAAAACATTGGGACACTGGTCCCAAGATGGTGAGCAGGGGCAGGGCACCTGTCAAGGGGGGGTGCTACCCAGGCGGCTCTCTGCAGCCTGCCCAAACTGGGTCAGTGGCTCTTCACCCAAAATAATTGTCCACCCTTGGATTAGAAGGCTAGATTTTTCAAGAGAACAGATGAAAAGGCATGTGTATGTTCAAAGAATAAACATCAATGTATATTTTTCTTTTTTACAAACATCTTAACTGATCACATTTTCTTCACAAACATTTTAATAAAGTGTCTTACCCTTGCTGGTTTTGTTCTTTTTGTTGCTTGTTTATAAATAATAGTGTATCGAATATTTATGAGACAAAATCTCTTGCTATGAAACTATTAAAGCATGTTTTTACATGAGGGATTGATAGTATGGTAATGACTTTAATCCTACTTCCATGAAGGAATGACTACTTTTTCTTAACAGTGAAAAGATAACATATGCTAATATTAAAACAGGGTTTTCCATTAAAGGTTTAGGAAAAGCTGGTGAGTAGGAGTCAACAGATTTCTTTTTTTGCCCAGAGAGAAGTTTAAAATGTGAAAAAATCATTATGTAAGATTTGTTTAAAATAAGATGAGAAACTAAGGTATGAATTAAGGATAGTTTTTAGCAAGAGTGAATGTTACATTCCAGTCCTGAACTTGCTCAGTAAGATGGTCCTGCAAGATTGTGTGGGTGCTTGTGACTGTTGTCCTTGGTCTAGTAATAAAGAAACTGCTGGGCATTAACTTTGTGCTAGATCAGTACAGACAAAGGTGAAGGAAAGCAAGCCCAATGCCTGAGGTGTTGCCCAAAGACTCAAAAGAAACAAGTCTGTTCCCAACTACACCGGAAGTTCCCTTTGTGAGTGTGTTTCTTTTACATCCCAGTTACAAAATGGGGATAATATTTCCCAGATTTTTTGTGAGTATAAATATGTTAAAAGAATGTGAAGTCAGAACCTACCATGATGTGGACTGTAAGGAGATGGGTGAAAACATGTTTTCTGTTGTATGCGGAGAAAGCAAAACTTGTAAGGAAGTGGTGGAGAGAAAAGAATAGTGCTTAATTTTTTGTTAAAAATTGACATATAAAAGAAATGTAAGTAAGATCTGAAGGTATTAAGAAACTCGAAATAAATTGTACGCCATGAGAATTTTCCAATATCATTTTATTGTTGCTTCCTAAAGAATAAGATTTGGATCATTTGTAATGGTTTTGTCCTTTTCCTTTGTTTGTCAGTATTCTACTTGGTCAAAGTCGTGATGGCGTTGTATTCAGCACTGATGACTATTTTAATCAGCAAGATGGATATACCTATAATGCTGGCCAGCTTGGTGATGCTCATGACTGGAACCAGAAGAGAGGTGTGAATGTATAAGAGAAATTATTTTAGATTATTCTTAGAGGTAGAAAATGCAAGTTACTGTATCACTGTTGTATACAAGTCTTAATCAGTTAATAGAAAATGGAGGAAGATACTTTATCTTTTTCTTAAACCACAAATATATGGGTTTGTGAAGTGTTCAGATTTGGGAAGACTGCAGGCAAAAATTCCCTTTCTTTATGCTTGGGCCCATAGATTTGCTTCATAGATGTGTACTTCTTCCTGCTTGAAGTTTCTGGGGAAAATCAGCCATCGCTGCTTACTAGCAGTGTGTTGCATGTCTCACCTTCTGAAGTTTCCTCCATTTTTTCTGACCTTGCAATAGCTGGTGTCTGAGGTTACCTTCTCTGCTGTTGGTCTTTTCTGAGAAAACTCCAAATGTTAATTAATAATTTTAATTTGCCTTAATACATTTTCCAGTTTCCAGTGAAGTGCCAGAGTTGCATATGATTATTGTTTCCAGTCTCAGGTTACCTACAAGACCTTTCAAACAGGCTTACAGGCAGCCTAGGGGCAGAGTTCCCACTGCTGCATTTGTCTCTGACCTCCTTTAGCTGTTGTCATGGTGGCAGCAGCTAATCAGGCAAGCCTATTGGTGAGTCTGTCCTCACTGACTAGCTCTTTTGGAGACTTGGGGGATCTTAGAGCTGTTCCTGGTTATCACCCGCTGGCTGGAGAGCTTGCCTTTGCAAAATTTTAAAGGTGTTTCAGGTAGCCTGAGACTGGAGACTGGTCCCACTTGCAAGCTTCTGCCTCTGCTGCTACCCTGTCTACATTGCTGCTGGGAGGCAACCAGGGCGACTGCCTGGAAGCCAGTTTTTGCCTGGCTGCCTACTAGCTTCCCACTGGGTGGGCTGAAGCAGGGAAGGGGAAGCAGGGTACTGTGGGGGTTTCTCAGATTTGACCACATGTTAAATTTATCTTGAAAAGATAAACCACAACTTTATTGTGGATCTGCCATTTCTGTGGAAAACAGGTCTTTTTTAGCATAATAACAAACAGCATAAACATGTGGCCAGTTACTTTTTGTTGTGTTAAAACAGCTACTATGGAGGGACAAATGTAATGTCTGTTTAAGCCTTGAGAAAGAGATAAAAAGAGGTAAGTCTGGGAAGAGGCATGGGGGAGGGGTGCAGATTGAGGCCCCCACAGCAGGGAAGGAATGGGGTGAGTGGGGGCCCGGGTTGGGTCATGACACGCTCTGAGCCCAGGTGGCTTGTCCAGAGGTGTGGATGGGGCTCCTGCTGCTGCATGCACCTCTGGAGAGGCCTGGGTGGAACATTCCCCCCACATCTGTGCATGGGGCGGAGGTGGTCTGCCCGCTGTGAACTGGGCTCTTTGCCCCACTGCTCCTGCCCCAGGAGCAGCTTAACCGCATGTGCCTGCTGCTGCCGGCTCCTGGAGCTGGCTCTCGGGAAAAGAGCAGCAGGGCACAGAGCCCAGCCCCCAGTAGACAGCCTGGCTGTGCTCCACACAGATCCTAAGGTGCCCGCAGCAATGGGAAGCCCCCTGCATCCCTGGGCAAGATGCTCAGGCTCAGAGCATCCTACAGCCCACTCTGAGGCCCCACCTTTCTGTGCCCCACTCCCTCCAAACCTGTGGGGGCCTCGAGCTACCCCCTCCCCCCAATGCCGCTTTCCCAACTAACCTGCTATAGCAATCCTGTCTACATGCAGGCTCTGTGTCTGTTTGTGCGTGGCACGCCCCCCTCCCCACCTGCTGCAGCCACCTGGAGCCTGCATCCGGGCTGCCCTGTGGGGCTTGAGGGGGCTAAGCCGCATTACCTCTGGCTTTCTGCTGCTGCTGGCTGTGTGGCTGCCTGCTGCACATGCATGGGTAAAGTTTTTGTTTGTTTTGTTTGTTTGTTTTTCACAGAATATTCATTGAACTACCAGGACCCATTTGCCGAGATTGGTAGTAGTTCGGTGGATAATCCATGAAAAATTATGCTTTACCTGGGCACATGCTGTGGCTTTTCAGCAAGAAACCCAAGATTTTCTCAGGGTACTAAACACAATGTTTCAGCTGAAAAATTCCCACCCATATTTACTTTAGAAGCAAACAGCCAATAATTACACTTCTGTGTAGATGGTGGTAGGGAGTGGTGGGGTACATTTGCTAAAGTGCTTTTTGGCTATAATCTTGAATAATTCTCACCCTAAGATTAGTCGAGAATAATTTATAAAATGTTTATGAAGTTAAATATTGTCTGTTGTCAGTATAAGAAGACTTGAATTACTTTGGAGGCTAATTCTGCAGGTCTGCTGCTTGATTTTTATCTGTTGAAATTTCAGACTCCTACAATTTTCATCAGCCTGAAAATTAAATGCATTGGTTCCATCTGATACTGCAGTCAATTAAAAATATTGCATATGACATGATGTGTGTTAAGAATGCTAAGGTTGCAAAATCAAGTGCTCAGCTCAAACTTAAGATTGTCTGTTCAACTTGAATTCTGTCCCTTTGTGTGTATATATATATTATGATAGGTAATAGTCTTTAATTACATGGTTCCAGGATAAAACTTTAGGCCCTTTTTGAGTTCCTCTCAAATTTGCTCTTCAGGCTTTGCTACTTTTATCTTTCTCTACATATTTGAGAGTGAGAGAACTGCATTGTCTTACCATATTGCCTAGTATATTGTCTGTGTTGGTGTTTTTTGTCTTTGAGTTGAGCTACTTCTCAGTTTAACCCTGTTCTATTCCCAGAAGTTGTGGCAGCCAACAGGTTGTGGTGGGGTAGCTGCAGACAGAAGTCAGAAACCTTATACTATTCCAGAGCGAAAGAGTAGTGGGTGTCAGTGCTGTCCTTTTCCAGGTAGGGAGAGAGGGACATAGTGCATATTTGGCTGCACTGTTACTTTCCTAGTTGATGCCAATTTGGTATCTACTATAAGAGGGTTAAAGATGTAGCTTTTTCTCTCTTTTTTTTGGCTGAGCAGTGATGGTCAGGATTCAGGCATGCAGTCAGGATTCAGTCATAATTCTGGAAAAATCTTTCCTTCCCTTCATTGTACCTTCTCAAAACAAGGTGTATATCTTTTTGAAGATTTGTGATATGGGAGTAAATAGAGTAGTATCCAACAGTTTAAAACAAATCTTTCCTTCCCTTCATTGTACCTTCTCAAAACAAGGTGTATATCTTTTTGAAGATTTGTGATATGGGAGTAAATATAGTAGTATCCAACAGTTTAAAACAATCAGGGATGCATGGGATATACCTGTTCTGTAATCTTTCTCTGTAAACTTCCATAAATTTCCCTCAATCTAGTTATACCCCTTTCTAAGTTGGGAGAAGCTGACTATGGGCTTCTTTTCCCCTTTTTTATGTGCCATTATGGATGTGCATATGAATGAGCAAACATGAGTGTTTCCCACTGCAGTCCCTCCCCCCCCCCCCCCCAGCAGCTGCTGAGAGTTCACTCAGCTCTCCTTTGATTTAAATCCTTGCAGTCTATCAGGTGAATACCAGGTAAATGTGTGTATGTGGTAACTTCTTGACTCCCCCCAGTAAAGAACTGTTTTCCATGTTCCTTCTGCTTCATTCAGTGTACAGGTTGGGCAGTGATCACTGAATGGGTAGGTATTACTTTTTTTTTAATCCATACTCATCGTTCAGTGTGAGTTGTCCTTTCTTAGTTACTCCATGCTATTTTAATACTGTGGTGAAGTAGGGCATTAATAGCTTCCACATGGATGTTTTCTGTGGCACCTGTCACCTAAGACTCCGAATACTTCACATGTGAAGCAATCTTATTATACCCATGAAAGCAGGTGGGACTTTAATTCCCTTTTTTACAGCCAGAGTTCAGAGATACAGACATATTGAGGGTTTTATTTATCAAAAACATTCTCAAATGGTGTGTGTCCAATTTTTGACACACGTTTTTTCCCCCAGAGTATTAAACTTTCATGTAACTTTGTATGTTGAAAGTATGTTTTAAACTGATTTTAGATTTATAGGTGAGGGTTAGCACTTGACAAATGTGACACCAAGTGTTTTAAGTTAGGAAATCAGGAAATAAAGTAGGTACAATAAGTGGCCATCTGTGAAAAATGACTTGCCTACCATCACATAGGTACATAACAGATGCAGGGATAGACTCCAGTTATGAAGAATGTTCTTAAAGTGCCTTAATCATAAGACAGTCCTTTTTTTCCCTGCAGTCAGCTGCCTTATTTGTTACATACCTTCCAACTTCTGCATTAAGTGAGAGATGCATTGATCATACTGACAATTTCACTGCACCTTCTTGATTCACCTCCAGGACAGGTCCAGTCTGTGCACTGAATGAGGTAGGGCTTATATGGAAAAAAAAAATTACATTAACATGCAATTAAAGACTGTATCATAATGTACAAGGGGTCTAAGTTCAGGCTGCATATGTAACTTTGATTCTCATATTTTCTGAGTACGAGCATTTACCTTGCAACCTTTGCATCCTTTTTTCCCCCCTGTAACTTTCTAGGTTTAAAAAAGTGAGCTGAATCATTGTTTGTATCATTGTCTGTGGAACTCTTGATCTTCACATGCATCATCAACAGAATTGTGACTTTAGGGAAAGGTTTTTGTCACCTGCGCTATCTGAATACCACATTTACTCTCATGCCTCATTACTCATGCATACCTTTCCCCCAAAAAATCAGCTCTCCAAAACTGGGGTGCATGTCGTAAGCTGATTTTTCTTTACTGAAAGAGAAGCATGAAGATTAATTGCTGTAATTGCTGCCATTTCTCTCTGGCTCAAGAAGTGATGCAATCCAGTGTTTAACCCTCTCACAGCTGCTAAGGAGTTAGCAGTAGCTATTGCCTGAGCCAGTGTAGCTTGTGCTTGAAGCAGCAGTTGAACTGGTGCTGGGCAAGTGAGCTGCTGAATGCAGTCTCTGGTGTCTTAATGAGGCTTTTGGATTGGAAACAATGTGCTCTTTACAGGAACTTGTATAAAGAACTATTTACACTAAAGAAGTAACAGCCTTGCTGCTGATCTTGCAGGAGTTTGGGGCCTAACCTTGCTGCTGTCATGCCATACTAGGACCTTCCTGATACATTTACACTTACTGTCTCCTGGGATACAGTACTTGGACCATTAGGTCATTGTTTTTTCCCATGTGTACCCCTTTCGAGTTGCACCAGTAGGTTGTTATCTTTTATTTGGGTCTAGAAATTGAGAGACTTACTTTACCCTTGGGTTTTCAGCTGTATGCCAGTCAGAAATTTTAAAACTTTGGAATCTTAAGTTCAGTTCCAGATTCTAGAGTTGCATGGCTAAAGGGGTTATAAACCTTTCTTTCCTGTCTCTGTCCCTGCTGCCCATTATCCCCCTATATCCCCATCCCTCCATCTCATGCCTTTAAAAACATCCCTTGGCTCCACTCTCCTTGACTTCACTCCCTTCTGTTTATATTCAGCACTGCTTCTGTGCTGGTGCTTTTACCTTTGAGTCAAGCTGCTGTTTCCTTGCCCATGCTGTCTAAATGCCTGCTTTGGAATACAGTGTCCAGTTCTAGCATCAGACTTCTTATAAGTGATCGCATTTTGGAAGGGACTTGGGAAAGAGCTGCAAGAAGGATTTGACACAAGAAAACTGCTTTTATAGTGAGAAATTAAAAACCTTCATTTATTTAATTTAACAGGAAAGAAGTTCAGAGGGGGTGCATGATCACAATTTATGAGATCTGTATGGGGAAGAAAATCTTTTATAATAGTGGCCTTTTCAAAATTGCAAACAAAGCGTAACACAGTAGACTGGCTGAAAGCAGAAGCCAGGGCAATTCAGATTTGAAAACAAAGTGCAAGTGCTTTTTATAGTGAGGATGATTAACCAGCAGAAAAAAAAATATAGGAATACTCTGGACAAGAAAAACTTTAAATAACAATAAAATCTTTAAATCAGTATTAAACGTCTTTCTGAAAAGTGCTGTAGCTCAACTGAAGTTTATGGAATCAGGATAGGAGCTGTCAGATGAAATTCCTTGTCCTTTGTTATTCATGTTATGCAGTCCTTTCATTCATTTTAAGGCAAGAAAAGTTGCATCCGGTAACAACAGAATAAACTTCCATATTTCAAGCTTTATCTCCAAAGCTTAGAGGTTTTTAATGCATGTCAGCAAAACAATATTTTTAAGAATTTAACATGGGTAAAGCAACATTTCACTTTTCCTTAATCTTTGCTCTGAACTGTTTTGCAGTAGCATGTTTAAAAAAAATCCCCCTGAGGTGGATACATAGCATAAAAAAAAGCCTGAAATTTTCAGGCTTTTGGCAAAATTTTCAAAAACCAACAGAAAGGTCCTAGACTCTAGACTGAAAAATATAAGGCAGTTTTAAGTACAGATATTGCTGCTATTGTCACCCTAAAATCGAATATGCCTTATCTAAATTGTGTCAGGTATTACAGTATTGCTGAAGTAAAATTGTACAGAAGTTGTATTAATGTTTAAAAATTATTATATGGTTAGCAACTGTAGAAGCACTAAACAGTTGTTTTGCTTCTCCCTTTTGGTTCGGCAACTCTTAAGAGAGATTTCTTACCGAGAATTAAAAAGGCAAATGCCTGTTTTGGGAGAATAAATAATAAATAAATACATACTGCCCAGCCCAGCAGTTTGAAAGTGTGTGTGCTTATATGTATATGCTTACAATTGTGTATAATATGAAAAATATCTATATGTATTTTTAGAAATAGTTTTTCTGTTTGCTCAGAAATATTGTCATAGGGAGCTATTTGAATTTGTTTTACATGTAATGCTTATTTTTAGATATGCAATATTAGCAGCTCTGAAACAGAAGAATTTTGAATACTGTATAGGTTTCATAAAGGTATTTTTTGTGTTCTCTGTTGAAACAGTAATGTTTTATATAGTGTGGCTCCTACAGTTGTCCTTCTAGGAACTGCTTGTTAAAGGTAAGTATATAGAAGTTGTATGGCCAACATCCTTCCTGTCTCCATGCTGAAGACCAATGCTTCTTTGATATATTGCAGATGGAAGCAAGAGGATGACAGTTACCTATGTGTACCCGTGTTTGTACACCCTTATTAAGTAAATTACTGTTTGTTTACTTATCTTGAAGCAAAGTCCCAGTTCTCATTCAGATGGAATCTAACAAAATAAAAATCCATATTTGACTTGGAGTGATGGTGTAGTTGTGACGGTCCATGAAATATGCAAGAGGCAAGGATTTTTGTGGGTGTTAACTTTTATAGGATTGACTGCATGATTGGGAACTCCTTCAGGTTTGTGGAGTACACAGCCTTTAAAAGCTTGTCTAAGTCTATCCCAGCCATGCAGTTGGTCTGATAAAAGATACCACCCACAAAAATCTTTTTCAATCCAGATTAGATCAGTTCATCATAGAAAAGCTAATAAAATATCTTCTAGAACAAATAGCTTATTTTCATCCTTTTACTTGATTTAAAGCATTAATTCTGTTTTTAATTTATTATCCTATTGTAGCAAGACAAGCAATGGAACAGGGAAAATCTCCAATTATAATAGACAATACTAATACTCAAGCCTGGGAAATGAAGCCATATGTAGAAATGGTAAATATAAATATCCTAAATTATTTTTTTCTTAAAATGATTTTCTTTGCAGTCTTACCTTTTGAAATGATAAATATGACTACTTTGTCTAGGTAGGTTTTTCTTATTAACACTCCTTTGGAATAGCAACTTTTTGGCATAGTCATTAACAGGGATGGTAATAGTTCAGTTGGGATAATTTGATCGCATATGTTTAGCCCAGGATGAATTGTAGGCTTGCTTTGTGGGGAGTGAACTACATTTCAGCATGCTAGCACTGCATTATACTTAATTGTAAAAGCTTGGTTATTAATATTTTTCTATGCATTTTTCTGTATTGTTTTGCAATGCAGAGTTTGGTAAAGTTACACTTTTCATGTGTATTTCTTTGCTTATTGTAGGCTCTAGAAAAAGGCTACATAGTAGAATTCCGCGAACCAGATACATGGTGGAAGTTTGACCCTGAGGAATTAGAAAAGTAAGACACAATTTATAATAGCTATCATAGTTACTGTCTTTACTTTTTATTAAAAATTGGTTGAATATTGTTTCACGATCTTGGCCCATAAATATAAGGTGTGTATTGCTAATAAGTACTTTTATTTACATTTATTTAAACATATTGTTAATTTAACTATTGACACATGAATAAACCAAAATGTTACCATACAGCTGCAACAGAGGTCAGTAGTGAAATTTCCATGGACATAGGTAGAAAACTGATTGGATTCATAAGAGCCACTTCATGTAATGGATAATTAAGTTAACCTGTGGAAGTCAAAACATTGTGGAAGCTATAAGCTTAAAAGGTACAAAAAAAATGAGATATATAGATGACAACATCAAAAGGTAAAACAGACAGTATAAAACATTATCAATGCCTCATGCATAAAGATATAATTTTATTGCTAATCAGTAGGAGGTTAGGAAGAAAATTCCTGTATGCAGTGGCTGTTTTGGAGTATGATTTTTTTTTTTTTTTTTTTTTTTTTTAAGTTTCTCCTCCTTCCTCCCCAACCCAAAAGCATCTGTTTCTGGTGGATACAAGATGCTGGGTTAGATAGACTATTGATCTGATCTGTTACGATGTCCATATCACTACTCAATTTTCTTGTTAATTTCTGCTGTTTGTTATCCAGTTCAGCTGCTTTTGAGTCTGTGGAGCTTTGCTTAAGATAAGCAAACCTGGCAGAAGTCAGTGACAAATGGGAGGCAGGAAAGGAACAAAAAAATACAAAAACAGTACAAAAAAATAATTCTTCCGCTTGTATATTGTGAGGGGTGGGTATAGGTTTGTCAGGGGCTGTGGGTGTATGGGTATGTGGGTGAGGGAGCACATGGGTGTATGTGTGGATATGGGGCTTGTGGGGAGGGTGGCTGGTGTGTGTGAGGGAGTGTGGAGGTCTGCATGCATGGCAGTGTAGGGACGGAGTGTGGGTTCATGTGTATGGTGGGGGGGGGTGTGGAACTCGCCCTATAAACACATACATACATGTATACTCTGCCTCTGCCTGCATGTGCATGCTCTGCCCCTGCCTGCTCTTGCTCTCCTACGTGCACGCACGCGCGCACACGCACATGCGCGCGCACACACACACACATGCGCGCACACTCCCTCCCTCCCTCCCTTCCTTCCTGGTTGGGCTATGCAGCCAGAAGCCGCAGGGTGCAGGCACGAACCAGGGAAATGGCCTGGTGCAGGGCTGGGTTCTTGCCTCCTACTGACAGCCCATCATGGGTCCTGCTGCTTCTGTCCTCTTTTGCAGGCAGCCTGGAGCAGATAAATATTTTCTAAATTTTTTAGGGGTCCTGTGGGCTGAATAGAATGGCCTGGGGGGCCGGATTTGGCCCATGGGCCATATTTTGCCCGCCCCTGAGTTAAGGTGCCAAAGAATGCATCTACACAAGACACTACGCAGTGGCATGTCACAGCACAGTGTTAATATGCTGTTGCATAATATGATTAGGCTACTGCACTGTAGCATCACTAAAACGGTGCATGTTGCCGCTACTATATAGTAACTCCAGTTGCTGATGTACCCTGAGATTCTGTGGATTATGAGGGAAAGGTTGATTGACAAGAGGCAACATGTTCACTTGATATCTGCCTATATTGTTCATATTTGAAGCAGACTGTAGACAGCTTAGAAATGTACAGCAAAGGTGGAATTAACCCTTAAAGTGATGTGGGAAAAAGTGAAAGGTTGCAGAACAGTGAAGACCCCTGTGTTCCAGTTGAAATAAGGAAGCATAACAAATTAACCGTGTGCCTCTTCAGCTAGTGATGTTCAGAATCTCATTTGAAGCCAAAGGTTTTTAAAGTATTAAATGCAGACGGGGGAATTGAGGAGGAGGAAATATAAATAAAAGGAACTTGATATTGGGATTGCTCTGAATCCTGGATTTGGGACTTGTGCTTTCTGTGGAAATGACTGTACTAGAAGTTCAAATGGTAGAGCTCATTGGCTCAGAGCCAGTCAGACATAAGGATGTGTCATCTGCAGCCTGGTCAGTGATGATTTAATGTTTATTTCTAGATTTTTTATAATAATATTAAGTACTGAAGGGCTAAGAAACAGTCACTAACTTCATGATGATTCCCAGTTTCCAGACTCTTCAGATAGCCAGTCTGTTATCAATTTAGTACATGGTTTTTTGAATTTGAATCATGTTATTTTTTTAGTCAAGTCTCATCTGGTTCCAATTTGAATGCCATGTACTAGTGTCTAAATATAAAACATTACTGCTATTTTAGCAAGTGAGCTAATAATTTGTTGTCTCTAAATTGATGCTAATTAGGTTTATTTCCCTCCTTTAGCTCTTTATTACTTGAATTCTATATTAAATATAGTATTTTGCCTGACATGCCAATAAATACTTTGGTCTTCCTGTTAGCTATTTTTAAATGTTGACACAATATTGTATTTCTATCTTCTGGAACTTCCATAGTGTTCCAAAAATTACTGAAAATGAACGCTAATGCTAGAGGATATAGACAAATCAGAGCATTATAGGAAACAGGGCTAGAAGGGATCTCATGAGGTCATTTAATTCAACCCCCTGTGCAAGGCAGGATCATCCCAGTTTAAACCATTCAGGAGAAGTGTTTAGTTAACCTGCTCTTAAAAACTTCCAAGGATTGAGATTCCATAACCTTTCTAGTTGATGCATCTCATATGTAACAATTATATTAATATTAAATAGCTGTTTTCAGTCTTCTATGATGCAGTTGTTAAATCTACATGATTCTGTAGCAATACAGGTATAGTCAAAACCACTCTAATTTTAACTCTGCTTCATTTAGGATCAAGTCCAGGGCAGCTTAGCTAACTTTTATTGCTATAAGATCATGTAGCTGTAAGAGTAGGACTGTAACACCCGATGCATACTTCTGTACAACAGTAGCTCCCCCTTCCCTTTTAAAGGAATTAAAATGGAGATTTGTTCCTACATGGACCTAACTTATAAAAAATGTCTAACTACAGCACCTGCTCTTAAAAACTGTACCAAGTTATCAGTAGAATAGAAAGCATGCCATTAAACAACCTCTCAGTTTCCTAAATGCATAACACATTTATTGCAACCTTTCACCTTTTATACATTATTAGTCATAGTTTCTTCTTATATTCTTTTTATTTCTCTTATTAATTTTCTACAGTTTGTAGCTTTAGATTTATGTTTATTTTGATCAGTTTCCTTTTTTCCTATTTATTTTATATGGCAGAAGACAGGGCAGGGTGGCACTTAATAGATTAACTCATTCAGAGAGACTGAACTTTCTTGTTTCATATGGCTTCTTTAGTTTTATAGCTGTCTTCATTTCCCTTCCAAGTAGGTTGATTTTTAACAAGGACAAGAAGAAAGCTCCTGGATTTTGAGGTCCACTGTTGGTATTACAGGCAACCATCACATGGTAATTTCTGTCATAAATTGATCAACCTGTATTTTAAAAGCAGTAGGGTTGTTTTGCCTCCTGCTATTCATAGTGGCTGTGTAGAGGCATACATTTGTATCAGTAGGAATATCAGAGGAATTCTTACCAATAGAAAAATAGATGATTAAATTAATCCAACACACTGAGCATGATGATAAAACTTATGGCCTATATTTCTCCCATACATGATGATAGGGAAACTGCCACAAGAATAGCTTAGTACAGCCCCCCTGACTCAAATGTGGTAATGTCCATTGAGCTCAATCCCCTCAGCCCCAACTCTTTATTCAAGGCCTGGTGAGCCAATACATTTTGACTGCCACAGCTAAGCTGTGCCTTTCTTTCCCATTTTCAGTTATTCCAGTTTCTTTGCTAGCCCTAAGTGTCTGGGAAACATCACCAACTAGCACCTCAAACAGTTCACCCCAAATCTCCCTCTGTCACCCCCCCTCTCATATGATTAGTGTGGTCCCACCCTCTGTGAGGTACAGTCAGACCAATTTGGCCTGCACCTCCTCTTATACATTTTTGAAGGCTCTAAGGAGGATTGTGACAAGAACACCTGGTTCCAGTCATGAGTTGGGGGCTAATTAGCACATGGCTTCTTTGTGGGGAGATATCTGGGACACACATAATGAGCAGTGCTGAGCTGTGGGATCACCATGGCTTGAAATGCTGTTGACTCTGCTGGGGTCCAGCCAAATGAACTATATGGTAACTGATGGCTTTGGACTAATATCATGCATGATTTGTACTATATAGAAGTAGGTACAAAAGTTCTGTTTAAAAGTGTGTCTAAAATTTGCAGGAGTTTCACAAAAGTTAAAATGCATCAATTCTAGATTAATTAAATTACTACAGACATGTTTATTTCAGAGGCAGTGTTTTCATATTTGCTTCTCACTTCCATGTGCTCGGGGAAAGCAGGGTCTGATAGTCGGGAGGTGGGAAAGATGTTGTGGAAGCAGAGGGCAAGGGGACCATCTGACCGCCCCCTCCATCCCCCAAGATATTTTTTTCCCTGTTGTAGCAGTGCGAGGGTGACAAATTCAAGGCAAACCTCTAATAATGATATTCTATACCTGGAAAACAATAAAAAATGTATAACGTTTTCCAAATATAGAATGTAGTTCTTAGGGGGGTTGTCTTATATTCAGAGTCATCTTACATTCTCATAAATGTGGGTGGCCAAAATCTGGAATCAACTTCCCAGCGAGGTGGTGCTTGCCCCTACCTTGGGCAAACTCAAGAGGAGGTTGGATGATCACCTGTCTGGGGTCTTGTGAACGCAGCACTCATTCCTGCCTCTGGCAGGGGGTCAGGCTAGATGATCTATTCAGGTCCCTCCTGACTCTAGCTTCTACGAAACTACTATGAAATAGAGTAATTATTTTTAGCTCTGTGACATTGGTCCTTTAAATCACCAAGTAAATATATGTTACTGTGGTTTGGCCTTTATTTAGTTTGCATATAACAGATCTGATAAGATGATGATCCTTGTACCTAAACTGCCACTAATTTTTGTGGCACTAAAGCAGAGCCTGTATTTATTAACCTGAGGTGTAATGTACATTAGTCCTGTGTTCAGTATAGTATTTTTTAGTCAGAAAATTGTCATCCAGTGAGGATGCATTTTGTTGTTGTATTATGCTCTGCCCTTGGACAAAATAGATAAATAAATTACTAATTTATTTTTTCAGTTACTTTGGCCTTATTGCTTGTAATACTCTTCCTTACTAGTTGCTTTTTTATCTTTTCTTCTGGGGACTGGGATAGAAAATGCATCGTCCCTAACTAATTGCTAAGACTGGGTAGTTAAACATAACCTTGAATGAATTACATCCCTGATTTCCTATTGGCAGCCACATCCCATTTCCTTTTGGTCAGAAGTGGTGCTGCCTAATACAGAGTTGCCCTTATCTGTTATATTTCAGTATTTTTCCAGGTACCGTGTCTTTTTTTAGCTATTTCTGATAGTCTCTGGAAATACAACATTTTCAAGACAAGAAGCTGTTGGATTGAGATGACAGTTATCATAGAATCATAGAAATTAAGGGCTGGAAGGGACCTCAGAAGATCATTAAGTCTCACCCCCCCCCGCTCTGGGCAGAATATTACTGAGATCAGATTATCCCAGCAAGGTATCTTTCCAGTCTCTTGAAGATTTCCAAGGTTGGGGACTATACCACCTCCTTGGGAAGTCTAGTCCACATTCTTGTCACCCTTACATAAAGAAGTTCTTACTTGCATTTAACCTGAAACCATCCCCTAAGAGTTTATGGCCATTGGATGACCTGTTGAGGTGTGATAAATAGAGAAATAAGTTTGACTGGAAAATGGTTGGTTTCTGAATGCTTGTGGGGTAAAAGTGACATTTAAAGCTTATTTGTATGGTTTTGTTTTCAAGTTTGTGTACTGTGTTATTCCTCACCTTAATTGACCTTACTTCTTTACTATTAAAATTAAAATTTTGCCATTGACTCCAGTGACCTCTTAGGATCAAAACTATTGTGTTGATTATCCTCCATAATCAGGTAAAGGTCATACCTACAATATAGCTATTTGAGTCACACATTTGGAATGCTGTCCTGGCAAATTTCTCTTAATGTGAATGCAATTTATACAAATATTTTTGCTCTGATTTACCTAGGCATGTTGCTAAAAGTCTGTAGTATAGATATGGCCTTAGAAGTGCTTTGTAACATAAAACCAAACAAAATCTTGCTGTTATTCTTCATTTAGGCTCTGTTTGATTTGATATCATCATTGATAAGCCTATTATTATGCCTTGTACTCTTAAATACTGAACAACAAAAACATCAGAGTGCTGCAGAATTGGCCAAAGCCCAAATTCAATTATGGTTTCTCTCTCCCCATGGTTAGAGAAGTCTGTGGCTTGAGTGCACAGAATACACATATGCCTTTGAGGAAATAGATAGGTGCACAGTAGGACTGTGCAAAGTTTCAGTCCCTAATTTGATTTGGTGGAGATTTGGCCCAATTCGGTGCCCAACTCTCCAAATCTGAATTGAATCAGAGGACCCTTTAATCTCTCCAAATTGAATCAGAACCCTCCAGATCAATTCAGAGACATTCAGGAAGATTCGGAGACTTAGACATAGACACAGCTTTAAAAGGTTTTTCTATGTACCTTGAGGTACCAGCACAGCTCGATTGCTGTGATGCTGGGGCTCATGGAGCGTCCCACAGGAGCACAGGGGGTGGGGCCCTCATGTTGTCGGCAGTGAACCTGGAAGTGGACTGGAAGTACTTTCGGTTCACTTATGGGTCTGCCAGGGAGTGCTCTGGGGTACATCCTTAGTACACGGTCACTTCAAGGAAAATCATTTACTATCTTTTAAGACAAAAACCATACCTAGATAGAACAACAATGGCCCCAGTAAAGGACCAGGAAGGGCTATAGCCCAAACCAGTTCTCCTATCTTTTGACACCCTGTCTGAGGATCTTTATTCTAACTCCTTTGAACATCTTATGTAATCTTTTTATTTTTCACAGAAAGTGAAAGTACGCTATCTCTCACAACTATACAGTTGGCTCAGTAAAAGGTAGAACCCACAAAAATCCTTGCATCTTCATTGCTTGGACATTCATATAACACTTTCAAATTCTATCATTCTGTCAGTATAAAATGAAGCTTCATCACAAGTTTTCATCTCTTTAGCAGAAAGATAAAGAGCCGAGGCAATACTGACTCTGACTCTTCAAAAGCACACAGAAAAATGCTAGGTTTTACCTCACAGAACTCAAACTTCCGGGATATTTGTATGTTTCACTAAAACAGCTGTCCTAAATAATGGCTCCAATATGGACACCTGCAAATCTACCACATGGTCCTAGCTATACATTTTTATCAATGTTTTGCTTTACTCCATTCACTCATTTGGATTCTGATTTTGGCCAGGCAGTTTTCTATTCCGTTTTGATAGGCTCTAAAATTTCATCATCATAATGGACAGTTACTATGAAATCATCAGAACTGGAAGAGCATACACCAACTGCAGATGCTTCCTCAGCCTGACAAAGGGTATTTATACCTAAAAGCTTGCTAAGAATAATTTTTCCAACTATTTGGGTTGATCTGATAAAAGATACCAAATTTTCCAAAAGAACCTTGTCTGCCTGTACAAGCACATAATCACTTGAAAGAAGAAACAGCTAATTGCCTTCATAGTAGCCATTTTTCTTTGGCATGTGCTGTGCTAATATCCGTTCTATGCCATTCCTCTGACACTATCTTTGGCCTTCTAATGATCAATTTCTTGACTGTAGACAGCCAAGCCTTTTTATGCCTTCATCCGCAAGTAGGGCTGTCCAAACGGTACTCCTATCCAAAATTTCCATCTTGAGCACAGTAGGTCCATATGCGTAAGTGGAATGGATATAAGCACAACATTTCTTGGAAAAATAAGTTTATATCCAAACATGCAAATGTATTTGGTCATGTTAATATATTTGCCTGCTCTTCTCTCACCCTTCCCACCCCAAGCCCTTGACTAAGTATTTTTTTTTTTATCTGTCTTTCAGTGCAGTCTCACATGAGGTTATGGACATCAAACAAATGGCCCATATATCTAATATATTTACCCAAATCCAAGACTACTTCAAATTTAAGGTGACCCCTCAATAATTAGGTTCTTTACATGGAAAGCAGTGGCGGAGAGGTAGGAGGTGGTAGAGCAAGAGGTAGGGAAAACAAGTGAACTGACTTCCCACGCCTTGCCACCTGTCCCCCCTCCCCACACTTCTGCATCTACACTCCTCCCTTCCCCAGCACCTGCTCCCCTGGGGTCTGACCTCCCCACCTCCAAGTGCCTGTGCTCTGCCCCCACTTTTGCCACCAATTAACTTCAGTTGTGACTAGCTGTGGCCCACTCCAGTGCAGAGCACAGAGCATGTGGTGGATCAGAGCTGGACCTGCTGTTCCTGCCAGGGGCTGAAATCACTGTGCACTCTGGGTCACAGTGGGGCCAGAATTGGAACTGCAACTGAAAGTAAGCAGTGGTGGAGGTGGGAGCAGCAGCTCTGATTCTTACCCTGAGCCTGGTTTGCAAATGCAACCACTTGCCTTACCCCATTCTGTATTCAAATCCAAGATTTTTCCCCTGCTGTGTTGACTGGGGAAAAAACCCTTATTTTGGATTTGAATAAATATAGTATGTCATGTGGCCCTTGAGGCTCCAGGGGGGGGCTGGGAATTTGGGGACAGGACACTTAGGGCTGGGGACCTACCAAAATCCAAGGATTAGAGCCCCATTAGGGACAGCTGGATGAAAATGGCTGTGTTCACCCCAACATCTATAACCACTGCTTCTCCCCCACCCCTATATCTGGATTTGGCTTGCAAGGAGCCCCACTCCAGATTTGACTGGGGGGGAGCAGATCGTGTGAGTTTACCACCCCTGCATTACCTCATTGGTTATCTTCTAATGCTCACTTCTGAAGGAGACTTCAGTTGTTTGATTTCATTCATTTTTTCTATTGACTGCTAAATATTAAACATTGGTAATTCATATTTCATATATCTTGAGGTGATGTGTATTCTAAGGAGACCACTCTTAAGTATCAGCTTAAATAGCTATATTAATAGCTTTTTCCTTAGAAACTTTATTCTTCCTAATTGACCATGTGCTGATTGGACTTGCTGAGTGAACAAGTAGAGGTTGTCCGCTACTTTTTTACCTAATGCAAAACAACCTTTTTATACAATGCATAGCTAACTTGTGGGATTCATTGCCACAAGAAGCAGATAGCATAGCCAGGTTCAAAAAGAGCCTAGACCTATTCATAGATGATAGATCTATTAATGGTTATTCAGCAGAATGGTTGAAAATGTTTCTTCGTACATCTCTAAACTAGTGATGGTAGATGCCAGGGAAGGTACTGAATGGGGATATATCACTCTAGATCTGTCCAGTTCAGTGATTTTTATGGAATGTACCCCTGCCACTGTCAGAGACAGGATCATAGGCTAGATGGACCGTTGGTCTGACCTATATGTATGTCATTTCTGTTTGCTAAACTCTTTGCAAGAGTAAAGTGTGAGACAGTTTTGTTGACCACCTTTCCCATAAGAGTATCATATTTTATTTCTTAGTATAGATCTGCGGATAGGATTAGGAGGTAATGTTAGACGTGTTTAAAATATTCTGTCCATATAACTTGATCCACATAAAATGGTTCATTACTTGTTAAGACTTTATGCAGAGTGTTTCATTTATTAGCAAATTTCTTGATGCTGTATAATTTTTTGGCATTCTTGTCCTATTCTTGCAAACGTTGTAACTGAGGCTTGCATTCATTCATCCTCTCACTTGTATACCCCTAATCACTTTAGAATCTGACAGATAAAAAGAAAGAAATAGTCTCGAACAGTTTATGTACATTGTCAATACCACATTTCAACAAAGGAAAAGATTTTAGTATTGTATTAAATATATTGCATACAGTATAGGCAATAAATAGTGGTTAAAAAGATTCAACACAATTTTAATATTGTTAGAATTTAAATACTATGCAGTTAAATCTGAACTTTTACATACTACAACATGTTCGTTTCCATATGCATGTAATTGAATGACTTAATAATGAATGTATGTCTATTTAAACTATATTTAACCATATGGTTATATAATGTTAAAAACCCACTTGGTTTCTTCAGATCCTGAAAATGGAAAGAACATTAAATGGCAATTAACAGTTCTGTGGAAGCATGGAAGGGGCCAAATGAAATATTCTGCCATAGCTTAAAAAGATTGTAAATGTATTAAAAATATGAAAACATTTACTTAAATATTTTATTTTTGTAGGAGGAATAAACATGGGGTCACACGTGAGAAGATTGCTCAGATGTTGGATCGATATGAATATCAAATATCCATACCTATTGTAATGAATTCAGTGACACCACCTCACAAAAGTACACAAAGGCCACCTCCACAGCGAAGACAGAGGTGGGGAAGCTGTATAGACTCTTGGAATTCTTTCAGTGGTTCAGATAACTGATAACTCAGGTTCCAGTCAACTAACACCAACTTGTTTTTCATCATTAAAAAAAAAAACTTAAGTAGTGGACCTTCTCCTGTGTTTTAAATAGGCATAATTCAATTAAAAAGCCTTTCCCTCTTGGAGGTTGTTCTATTATCAGGCTAAATGTAAATAAAATTTAATATTAAAATGTATTTTAAGTACTTTTAAAATTTATATTTGTTACAGTTGTGCTAACTTTGGTTTTAGTAAAACACCTGGAATAGCATGAAGTAAACCAGAGTCTTCCTTTATAGGTGTCAGTCAATGACATTGTTGTCTACTGAGAACTGTTGAGCAGTTTCTTTTAAAGAAGTCGTTACAGAACTTTGTTGTCATTGCTTGGTTTTTTTCTCTTTTTAAGAACTCAAAGTCCAAAGGAACAAGCTACTTATGTAGCTACTTATTGCTTCTCGGCCTCTTGAAGGCTCAGATCAGCTGATAACATACACTTACATTGTAATGACTTCCATTTAATATTCTACCCTGGCCACAAGATTTATACTGAACAGCTATGTTTTTCTATTTCTTGCTAGATGCTTCTTTTTTTGTTTAATCGATGCCCAGTGATGACACATGTATAACCCACATTTCCTTCTCTCTATCTCGGCGGTACATTTGACAGCTTAAACTGATGTGCTGCAATTGCAATATTCACTAGTGTGAAACAACAAAGCATGATTTGTCTTGGAGTTTTTCACTGTTCATAGTAATGTACTGAATACAATTGTGTCTAAAGACTGGATATTTTAGTAGTTTGGGAGATCATTAATCATCATGAAAATTGCAGCTTCATTCCATTTAAGTTTACAGGTCTAAAGTGCAGCATCAAAGCTGAGTGTTTGAGTCAGCTTTTCTATTCTGTCATAAAAAGAATACCTTAAATATTAGTATGTTAGATCCCAGATTATCTAACATATTAATATGTCAGATATGTCAGTTAGACTGTATATAGCTGTATCAGTTAGATGCAAGTAGACTGTGGTCTAATTTCTATAAAACCACACTAAGTTCTTTTCAGGATATGGCACAGGTATTATAGTTTTTGTTTGGCAAATGGCAAAGGCTGATCCAGCGTGTAGATTGATGGATTAATCTATTACCAGATGCATTTTTACTTTAGACACTTATGTGAAAATAAGTGTTCGCTTTGATGCTTGCCTTCATACCGAGTTGCTGGATTTCTTCCATATTGACATTGTTTTGTTTATTGTAATATACATATATTAGTTTTGTGGAGATGTATATCTCCACATTTTTAAAGCTATATAGAGATATAGATATATATCTACATATCCGCTACTAACAGAACAGTTTTGAACTGTTTAAACTTTCATTCTTGTCTATGTTCAGTTTTGCTTTGAATTTCATATTGTAGCACTTTGAAAAGATAGGTGGCAACACCAGGATGAGAATGTTTAAAAACTAAGCAAAAAGATTTGATTTGATTTAAATTGGGGGGAAAGGGAAAATCCTATATGTTTTTGGTTAAAAAAAAAAAAGACAAAACAAAACAAAAAACACCCCCCCAAAAGAAAACAAACAAACCAAAAAAACCCCCCAAACCTTACATTTTGGTTTAAAAGATTGCAGTGTAGTGTAGAGAGATGCTTGAGTATCAGAAGGAGTCTGCACCTAGTGACCCAAAGCTCAATTCTTGTTAATTTATTCTGCTTAGTAACAGAGTAAATTAAAAATAAATTTGGAGCTCTGTACTGCTTCAGTAAGTATTTTTTAATACTTAAGTAAACTCATCTAAAGCTAGTTTCATTTCTATACTACACTGAGTCTGTGATATATATGTTTACCATTGTTTCTTCCACAGCACATACTGCAGTTGTCTTAATTACCATTTATGATCTGAATGGATGCTCAGTGCAAATTTTTATGATGTCATATAGTTGACATTTTAGTATTCTAAGAACTGCAGTATATCATCAGGCTCAATTATAATATTTTTGAGGGTGAGCATTAGCAATAGGGTCAAGTAGACTAAACTATGAAATCATTAATTTGTTGTAGACTTTTTTACTTTTTCAAAAGTAAGATAGTAATGGTTTGTAAGTTCAAGGAAAAGCATAGATGTTATTTTAAAGATGGCTGTATATAAAACTATATATTATAGGGCTCTACTGAATTCACAGAGGAAGTGGGTTTCTGATTGGCTGAGGGACCCTTGTGGTCCTGCTGCTTGCTGCTGACCAGTCAAGAGGCAAAAACAGTGCCATATTTAAAACTATGAGTTTTGCCTCCCTGCCAACCAGGAGCAAACAGTGGGGCCCCTCCAACAACTGGTGGGGGTGGAGAGCCTTACAGGAAAACCTGCTAGATTAAAGGACCTGATGTGCAGCCCACTTCCACCATAAATTGAGTAGGGCCATAATGATAGTGTTAGAGGGTTATAAGATGCATTGATTATAACAAAATATTAATTTAAGGGTATTGGTTTTAGAAGAATCATCAGCATTTACAGTGATTTGGAAAGATTTATTTTTTTAAATAACACTTTTTAATGTTTGGCTAATTAAGAAAAAGTTTAAATGTAATAGTTTCTTATTCTGAGGTTCTTAGGTGTTACTTTGATAGGTAGTATCTTATTCTGAGGTTCTTAGGTGTTACTTTGATAGGTAGTAAATAGAAATACACGGCCAAAAACTTTCAAATGCATTTTTTGGTCTCATAGGGTTTAGAATTTTGTGTTTTTGTGGTATTATGCAGGTTTGAGTGCAGTTTAAACAGTAATATAATTTATAATGTAAAAAAATTAAAGTTGAAAATCAGTATATTTAATGCAGTCTTTTTATGTAGTTTTGTATTTCTGTTGTGCAATTCTATATTTGTACAATGTAGTATATTTCTAAAATAGTGTTTTGCTAAGAGGTTTTATTAAATCTAAAAACTGAATTGTGCTATTTTAATTTGTTTTTAGTAACTTTTCATCATTAGCAAATTTACTGCAATTAAGATGTTTTCATACTTGCATGGATTGTTTAAAATACTTGAAATACCGTGTATTTCATAAGCTGATACTCAAATGATATTTAATATATTTCCTAATTGTATCTTATATATAAGCATATGTATTACTGTTTTTCAGTTTGTATGTCTGGTTATCAACTTCAGCATCCTGTAAAGAACCTGAAGAAAACTCAAATATTTTCTCTGTCCTAAACCTTTGTGTACTTAAAAATACATTACAGCCATGAGGAAGATAAAAAGGTTTAGAAAGACTTTTTCATTTACCAATGTGATTCTGTCTCAACTACTCTAAGCTTTAATAACGTTAAATAATTACTTGGTTTTGTACCTAGTTTATATAAACTTCAATAACATAAAAATAGCCAGCAGGACTATATAAGCCTTTATAAGGATTTTGCAAGAAGTGGGGAAGTTTTTTAACCTTCTTAAGTTGTGGTTGATGCTATTGTTTAGTGTTTACTTGGAATTTGTTTTAAAATAGCCATTTTTTAATTTTTGATTTTTAATTTGTTATAAATATATACAGGTAGTGTGTGTGTGGAAAATATTCATTGAGGTGGCTCTCATTTTTTTTTAATATTTTAATACAAAAAGCACATAGTTCAAATTAGACTATGACATATAAAGAACTCATTTCCTAAGAAGGGCAAAGCATTATACACCTTGGCATGGTGTATAAACATCTAGAAACATGTTCTGTGGTAAGTACAATGGTATGGTAAGAGTGGAAGTTGCTTGTGATTTGTGTAATATGTAGCCTTTGTTCTGTTCTTTTCCTTTTGCAATTTTATGTTCTTGTGCTGTTTCCCTACAAGTATGGCTGTGTGTAGCAGTCATTATAATAAGCTGCTAATTACAAATAATATTAAAAAAATTAAGACCTTTGGAGCAAATGAATTTGTTTTCTTCATCTTTGCTGTGGATACTACACTGAGGGCAATATGAAAATAATAAAAAGCAAGTGAAACAGTAAATTGCCATTTTTTAATTCTCTCTTTCATCCATAACAGTGAGAAAAATCACTTATTTTGGCAGCAAAGAATTTTCCTTGTACAAAACTCAAATTTGGTACCTAATTCTGTTAATACAGTTAAACCTGAGGTTTAATATTAGTGAATAAAACTTTAGAGTTCCAACATCAGTAACAGCAACACCCAGTAGCAAAATATATCCAGGATTAGTTTTCTCTCAAATAATTGTGAAATAAAGTGCCAGTTCATATTTTTTGTATGCGTAATAGATATAGGTGGTTAAGAGTTTTATATCAAGAATAGCTGAAATATGAAGTGCTTTGTGAGCATCATTTGCTTTTACAGGTCCATGGACAGCATCCGTCAAAACCTTGTAAACCAGCTAATTATCAAGCACAAGTTCCATTGTGATTTGGTATGAGTGAACATTTGGAAATGACTGATTAGGTGAAGTGTTTTGCATATAAATCAGTTTAATTGTGGTGGATTTTCACCACAGTGATGAGCTTAAGAGCATAGTGATGAATTACTTCAGTAACCAATTAATCAGATTTCACTATCTTTTTTTCAATGCTAATGCAGCAGTATAAAATGGAGTCTTGCTAATCTACAGTTTGCTAAAACAGATTGAAAATTAGCCATATTATCTTTATTTCTTAGTAAAGATTTAGTAAGTGCTACAGCAAGGTCTGGTACTGATGATTTCTTTTGCCTTCTTTAAAAATATATATGTTCTACAAAACAATTGCTATTCTGCTGATAAATATTATAAATAGAGTCCATTTTGACAAAATTAAGAAGGTAAAATTTTAATGCATTATAGTTGTTAAATTATTCTGTGAATTTGTAAGATGTAAGTAATTTGGAATGTGCCCTCCACACACTAGTAGAGATTAGCAAAGCGGTATTACCACAGTTTCTATCTTCTGATAAAGGAAAAGAACTTCAGTTTTGTAGCTTTCTTTTTCCTGTTTCTCCTTTGTGCTGGTGAGTGAGTTTATTTCTTGAGGCATTTGAGAAGACTTTTCAAAAGCCCTGCCTATTGATTTGTTTCAGTACATCTTCTCTAGTATAGTAAATGGAGAAATGGTTTTTTGCTTTCTGGACTAGGGACAGAAGTTGCATGTAAACGGCTAAAAATGATCAGAAACAGGTTTAAACCTGCAGCAGAATAGAAGTTCAATGGACATAAACCAGTTTCAAAATGGCCAAACCCAGTTTAAGATAAACCTAGATGCATGTAGTATCAGACTTAACTATTTTGGGTTAAACCAATCTGTGGAACTTCTGTCCCAGATTCCCTCCTGACTTAAGTTATGTCCCAATCCCCCAGCATCTCAGGTTACACTTGGGCTCCCTGCTAACCTTCCTCACAAGGCTGGTGGGCTAGCTTGGGCTGTCCTGTCTGCTCTGGCTGAACTGGGACAGGTCCCACCTATCAACCCTGTGGGGCAGCAGTTAGGGGAAAGGCAGGGGAACAGAGCCCCCCATGGCTCCCACCCTAGCACCAAGTGCTGATCTGCGAGGGCTGTCTCTCTTCCCCAGGGCAGGCTGGTGGGAGTTACTGACCTGCTGGGGGGAGGGGGAAAAGAATGCCAGGCCCCAATTGGGCATCTGCCCATGTGCAGGGGGAGTCACAGTCTGGGTGGGGAGCAGGGGCATTTCGTTAGTGGCCCAAGATTCCCTCCAGCCCTGGTTTGCCCAGCTGCCAGGGGGGTGATTCCCCATGAAGTGGGGGAGGCCTGGGCTCCAGGGAGGAGTTGCCCCATTCCCACCTAGCTGGGCCAGCTCTATGGAAAGAAGGATCAGGCCCTGCCACTTAACACACCCCAGGGCTACCCAGCATGTCTTGCTGGCTGCTACTGCTGCCAGGTTCCAGCAAAACACAAAAGGCACCCTGGGGAGCTTGTACTGGATGGCAGGACCTGATCCTGCCGCCTCAGCATGTCCTACTGAAGCCTGCCACCAATGACAGCTAGAAGGAGGCACTGGGCAGCCCCAGGGGTTTGTGCAGGACAGTGGGGTCTGATTCGTCTTTTATGGAGCTAGCCTGGCCAGGCAGGGATGGGGGAAATTCCTCTGTCCACCCCTCCACCCCCAAGGCCTGACTCCCCCAGCTTGGGGGGCTGAGACTGCAGTGGAGGGCTTCATTCCCCTGCAACTAGCCAGTCCAGGGGTGGGGAACAAGCTGAGGCATGGAGCTCCCCTTATGGCCAGATGCCTAGCTCAGGGGCCAGCACTAGGAGGGGTGTTCCACCCCTTCCTCCCCACTGTGGGGTACTGGAGGGGGTGGGGGGGGAGAGTGCTGGGCAGCCTCTGCTTGGCTGAGCTGGGCAACAGCTGGCAGGTTGGGAGGCATGCTCTAGTTTCCCCCCCCCTTTCTATTCTGGGTCAGCATTAGTTCAGTTTGTTAACAGTTCAATCTGTGCAGCTTAGCAGAACCTGCAAAGATTGAATTGGTTCCACCTTGAGCTTTTTGACTGTCTGTACTTAGACCTGGTGCTTATCTTTTTTTTTTTTTTTTTATGGCTACAAAAAAAAGTTTGTCTTCATTTCAGGTAAGAAATATAAAAGATTTATTTTATTCCTCTAGTTCGTGAGTTACCTCATGCTCAGGCTTACCTAATTGTTTATCTGGTTTTAAACTTTAATTTTTTGTTCTCCTTTTTAAACTCTAGTTATAAGTTCTTACCTTTGGAAGGAATCTGTTTTGTTTGGACTCCTGTATCCAAATGTATTTTTTATTACTTGTAGAAATTAAGTAGCTCAAAGCTTTATTTCATCTATTTCAGATTTTATCTTATTTCCATCACATTGAAATCTACCATATTTTCTTGAATCCAAGATGGTTATTTTCACAAATAAGTATGGAGGGGAGTGGGTGGAAATAGCCTTGTGCTTAGATTTGTGTACTGCCCCAGGGGCAGGTGGCAGCTCAGTTGCAGCTTTGAGCCTGAACTTACGGTTGAAGCCAGAGCTGAGCCACTGCCAGCCCTGAGGCAGAATGCCCCATCCCCTGAAAAATGAGCTGTGTGATTGATGGGAGTCTGAGGGAGATGATGGGGTAAGAGGAGACCCTACAGCCTGCTCTGCCACCACCCCTTGTCTTCTGTGCTTGTCCCCCCACATGCCCTGCATCTCCCTTCCCTGCTCCCCCCTGCAGCCTACCTTCTCTCCCTCCCTCTCCTCCCCCCTACTTTCTGTCCAGCCCCAGTTCTTCCACCTTGACCCAACCCAACCAGGAATTGCTGCCTTTTCTCCCTGTCTGGAGTAGGCCAGAGCTGCCACTTTTTGTTTTCAAAACGTAGGAAAGCATTTGTTTTAGGGGCCTATGAAATGGGCTGTATTCAATTCAGATTCAGCCCAAATTGGGGACAGTGATTCAATTTGTTGATTCGGATCACAGTCCCAATTTGATTCAGCTGAATCTGAACCTGAAGTTTCGGTGCTGATTCAGAGAATCAATGGTTTAACTATAGACACAGCTTTAAATGTTTTTTGTACATACCTTGAGGTACCGGGTGCAGCTCATGAATGCTGCAATGCTGGAGTGGATGGAATGTCCCACAGGAGCGTGCTGTGGCCCCCTCTCCCCCGGGTGTGCTCAGCAGCAAACCCAGAAGGCTGTGGTGATTGGCTGGGGGAGGGGGCCTGGGGTGACCCCCAGACCCAGAAGGCACCAGTTGCCTGGGGGGGAGTGGGGTCTCCTATGAGCTCCCCAGTGGACCTGGAAGTAGATCAGAAGTGCTTCTGCTCCACTTCTGGGTCTGCTGCCAAGCACACTGGAGACCCTATAGGACACTCCATCCACCCCAGCATCTCAGTATTCACAAGCCACCTGGTACCGTGAGGTATGCAGAAAAAGTATTTAAAGCTGTGTCTATGTCCAACTCTCTCTGAATAGATTCAGAGGGTTCCAATTCAGTTCAGAGAGACTAAAGGGTTTCCTGATTCAGATTCAGAAATTCGGCCACCGAATTGGGCCGAATCTCCACTGAATCGAATCAGTGACTAAAGTTTTGCACAGCCCTAATCTGTTCTAGAACTGATCACTGCAAAACCTATTAGAAACACATATTTAACAATAATGATTCCCCATTGGTGATTACGACTTGCAATCTGTCAGTCTGTTACTAATTAGTTTAATTTATTAATTTAGTTTAATTTATCAGTATCCTTTATACTGTATTATACTGATATTAACATTAAATTGTCGTGCTATATAAAATTGAAGTATTTATACCTATGCCATTAATTAACTTAGGAAAAAACCTAAAACAAAGTCGCATCTGTTAAGGAAGCCCAATTTTTTCATAAATCTATATTGATTGCCATTAATGATATTCCCCTTAATTAATTTAATCCTTTCGTTATTGTCGCCAAGATCCATGTCAGGCTCTGCACAATTGGCTGGATATTTCTTCTCATCCTTTTTTTGAATACTGACATGCTACTGACTTTCTCACTATCCCAAGGTTTATTGAAAATATTATTAGTGTAAAAGATAGCTCTTGAGGCAACTGTCTTGGAGCTCTTGGATGCAAGTTATTTAGTACTTCTATTGCTTATTTTTACTGTGTGGTGTTTAACATACTCCCTAATTGTTCATGGACTACAAAGTGCTACATTAGCCATCCCTAAAATAAGTAAATTGATCTATTTCTTTCCAAATAATGAATAAATTTTTTCTGCCTTTCCTGTATCTTATTAGAGATTTGCTATCTCCGGTTAGTAAATGTCCTGTATTGTTAGGCTTTTCTTAGTTCCTCATATGCATAAAACTTGTTAACTCCCAGTTTTCTTGCCTTGCCAACCACTGATTTTTACCTTGTTGTCCTTTGCTTCCATTATTTATGTTTTGTGTTTCATAAATTCTTTTTCATATGTATTGCTGGGTATAATTAATTCCCCTTAAAAACAAGTGCATACATTATGTGGCAAGATTTGAATAATCATTAAGGTGTTTTTCAGCTAAAATATGAAGTGAAAGAATTCAGTTTTCCTAGAATTATAGAGGAATAGGGCTAGAAGGGACCTCAGGAGGTCATCATTCTAGTCCAACCCAATCTTCCCTCAAAGTAGGATAATTTCTGACTGATCCATCCCAGTCAAGTATCTGTCTAAATTTCTCTTAAAACCTTTCAAGGATGAAGATTTTGTAACTTGTCTAGAAAATCTGTTCAAATGCCTAACCATTCTTATAGATAGAATGTTGTTTCTGATAATCCAGTCTACTTACATACCACATGCAACTTTTCCCCAGAATTATTCTTCCAAAGTTGGAGTGTGTATTTTAAGTGGAGATGCTGCTTTTCTGCCTGCAATAGAAGCACTGCACTAGGATTCCTTTTCCACCAAAATCTAAAAACAATTGCCCAGCAGCAGCAATGGCATTCTATTCAGGCAGCTGAGGGAGTTCTCTACTCCATAAGTGTTAACATCCCCTCTTTTTGATATTCTTTGTTCCACTAATTAAGCTAACCTTACTTTTGGCAATTTTGCTGTCAGCAAGCTGATTACTCTTGTCCTATTTCACAGTCCTACAGACTGTGTTTAGATCTTCAAATTTATAGCTCTACCCATGGAAACCAGTCTTCAGTAGCAGCTAACGGTTTGAGTTGCGGACTGAGTAGTAAAGGGACCGTGAGTGAGTTGAATTTTAGGCTCTGTTCCTGCTCTATGCAGCCATCATTCTGGAAAAATCTTTTTTCTTCTTTCTGCCTTCCTGAAAACAAGATGTCTTATTTGGGGAGTTTGGCATGTGAGAAAATATGTTAATTTTTCCCTTGAAGCAATTTAAGACCATTGCTTCTTATTCTATCTCCTGTAGCCACAGAAACTGTGATCTATATCCTCTTTAAAACCAACCTTTAGGTATTTGAAGTTTGTTATCAAATCCCTACTTAGTTTTCTCTTTTCCAGACTCAGTAATCCCAGTTTTCAGCATTTCCGTATAACTTGTGTTTCCCAGACTTCTAATCATTTTGTTGCTCTCCACTAGACTTTCTACACTGTCCATGTCTATGTTTGTTTGTTTATATTTAGATTTTACCTTCTCTTTCTTGAAGTGCAGTGCCCAAAACTGCACTCACCAGTGCCAAATATAGTGGAAGAATCACTTCAGTTGATTGGCAAGTGACACTCCTGTTAATACAGCTTAGTATGTCACTGGCCTTTTCTGTACCAAAAGCACATTGTTGGTCCATATCCATTTTATGGTCTAGTGTAACCCTCAGTTCTCTTCTGCATTATTCCCCAGTTGCGTCCTAGTCTGTATTTGTGCATACAGTAGTTCTGTCCTAAGTATAGAATTTTGTACTTGCCCCTATTGAATTTAATTGATTTGGTTTTGAATCTTTCCTCCAATTTATCAGTGTCATTCTGAATCCTAATGCTGCCTTGTAGAGTTTCTGAAAATTTGTTAAATGTGCATTCAATCCCATCTTCCAAGTCATTAATGAAGATGTTAAAAATACTGGACCCAGGAATGACCCCTGGGGAACCCCATTCAGTATCTTTTTCCAACTAGTTGTCGAACCATTATAATGACTCTTAGAGCATGATGATCTAACCAGTTATGTATCTACCTTATGGTAGTATCATCTAGACTTGATTTCCTTAGCTTATTAATTAGAGTGTCATAAGAGACAGTGTCAAAAGCTAGAATTGGGATATCGCATTCACTGCTCTCCCCACTTCCACAAAGCCTGTCACCTTGTCATAGAAGGAAATCAGGTATCCAGGCATGACTTGCTCTTGGTAAATCTGTGCTGAATGCTCTTGCTCACTTTTTCTTCTAGGTGCTTAGAAAAAGATTGCTTGAGGACCTATTCCATGACCTTTCCAGGTATCAAAGTCAGACAGACTGATTTTAATTCCTTGTTTCCTTCCCTTTCTTAAAGATGCGAACTATATTTGCCCTTTTCCAGACATGCAGGACTTCATCCCACATCTACAAGTTTTCAAAGATGATCATCGATATCTCTGAAATCACCTCAGCCAATTACTTTGGTATTACAGCCCAGCTGACTCGGAAAAATCTAGTTTCTCCAAGTAATCTCTGACCTGTTTTACTACTCTAGGCTACTTTTCTCCTCCATTACTCTTGCTGCCAATTGCACTTGTCATTTGGTAGCCAAGCTTATTCTTACTGAAGTAACAAGACATTGGGCACGTCTACACAAAACTGACTGCACGGTAGCCCATGACTTCAGTTCGGTACCATTGCGAGGCAGGAAGTATGACACGATGCTACTGTGCAGTAGTCACAAACTACTGCATAGTCAGCATCACAAGACAGCTGTTCCTCAGCTCAACTGCATAGTAAGTCCAGTTACTGCTACACAGTCAGCATCTCATGTAGATGCAGTCATTGAATACTTCAGCCTCCTCTGCATCCTCCATTTTGTATGATCTCCACATTATCCATTACTGTGTTCAGAGTAATTTTATTTGCTTGGAATTAAAAAAAAATTTCACCAATTTTTTCATAATTTACAGAAAAATGGTATTCAGCCTTTAGAGTGAAACTGATGTAAACCAATGTATAAGGTAAGATTATAAGGAAGGCTCATAATGGAGCCTTAATTTTCCATGTTCTGGCTGTAATAGACTAGCGAACAGCTGTGACAGAGGAATTACTAGATCCTGCTATGGGAGACGGATTAATATTTTCGGTGTTCTATTGTGTGCACTAATGTTTTTGCTGAGAATGTTACTTTGCTGCTAGAATTAGTGCATCACCACCTAACAGTGGTGTAAGCAAGGCTTCAAACTGTTTGTAATTTAATCACGTATATTTTTTAGGTGTTCTCAAAGCAAATCAACACAGCATGGGAGTAAAAATATACATGGTCCCTGCAGTCTTATTCAGATTCAGAGTTTCATAGTAACTAGGGTCAGAAGGGGCCTAGAGCAGGCCATCTAGTCTGACCCCCTGCCAATGGCAGGAACGAGTGCTGGGGTCACAGGAC
>JAGPOW010003316.1:158999474-159030193 GCA_030014935.1 Caiman crocodilus
CCTCGTGTCGCTTTCCCCGTTGACTCACCGGCAGAATGGAGGAAAACACCACCTGCGCTCCAATTGACTTGAGCTGCCGTCCAAGAGACTTAAAATCTTACATGATATCCTCCGGCCGGCCTTTCAAAGCGTCATTGGTCCCCACGTGGACTACCACTAGCGGATAGTAATCTGTGGGCCTCACCATCTTCTGGATGCACTCCATGATGAATACTTTAATCTACTCAGCAGAACTGGTGAGGAATTTTTTCAGGATAAGAGGTAATGTCTCCCTTCCTGCATTTCAAGTTCTTCTTACTTCCTTGCACTATTGCCTTGCATCTCTTTTTGTGGAGCCAGTGCATGAGCATGTAAAATCTTCAAGCAGCAACCAGCGTGCATCCTACTAACACTTGAACTTAACTGCATCTTCAGTGTTTCCACCAACTTCTAAATAGTAACTTATTTTTTCAGTCAAGATTATATTTATTTGCAGCATTAGATAATAGATGTTTGGGGGTTATAATGTAAAGAGCAGGAATGGGATGTAGGACTGACCAGTAATGCCAGTGACTCTGCCTCTCTTCTGGCCCTCAAGGTCTTTGATTTTATGATGTTTGCAGTTGGAAAAGTATTTGCCTTTAGCCACCTAGAAGCAGTAAAATGACTTAGCTCATTTTACTACCTTCATTAGATTTCCACTTTTAAAAAAAAAAAACAGTCTTCTGATTTTTATGAATTTAAATGCTGGGAATATCTTTGAGAAAATGCACAAAGAAAAATCTTTAACTTTTCTGGATTTTGGTGAATTCATTATTTACAAAATAAAACCATTGTAGAATTCGATGCGAGACTAAGTATGCAAAGCGTAAAGAGCTAGGCAGTAGAACAAAAGCTACAAAAATACCTTGGGAATGGTAGGTAGAAGCAGATTTATGACTTTTAAAATGAATACCGAAAGTCCCATTTGAGAGTTGATGCAGACCCCCAAAAAATCTATTTGTATGTGGTTTGGGGTTTTTTGGTGTCTTTTTTTTTTCACAGGAAGCTAGAATAAACAGTGTTTATTAGTTGTTTGCATACTTACCTATGGAACATCCTTTCAGTGGCAGTGTTTCCTATTTTTTTTTTATTGTTGTCCCATATATATGCTGCCTCTGAGTAGGCTGTAAGAGAGCTCTCTTAAGAGAGCTGAAATGTGTTACCCTTACTCGACTCAGAGCAGGGAGTAAAGTAGATCAGGTATACACCTAAGAGACAACAATGTGCTTTGTGGCACATTGCTGGTATGCACAGACAAGACTCTGGACCATTCCATGCTGTTCTTTGCTGCTCATTACAACTTGCTGTAAGTCAAGGGGATGTATGGACCCTGTAAATCTACTTTCCACTTCTGCACTGTGATCCATGATGAATGTTCTTATACTGCCATAGTGCTATGTTAGCTCGGTCACAATTTGGCCAGAATGAACCCAATTTGGTCCCCCCCTTGAATGACTTCAGAAATCAAGGCTATGTTTTCAAATTAAGTAGTAATGTTAGTACAGGAAAATCCTTGTTATCAGGCATTCTACTATCCAAAACACTGTACTAACCAAAATTGCCAGCCAGTCAGCTGGATGCGGGGGGGAAAGCTTGCACATGGTGGCCACTGCCACCACCTACCACCCTGTGAGGGGGTTGCTCTGTGTGCAGCCACCACTAGCCCCACAACCCTGCTCCACGTTTGGCCATCGCCATTCTCCCCTCCTTCACCCTCCCCGCTCCACATCCATCCAGAAACCGTTGCTTTTTAGGTAACTGGCATTTTTAGATATCCAGCACCCCTCATTCCCCACTCATGGCAGATAACAGGGATTTTATTGTACATTACATTATTTTGTGTTTGTTCATAGATGTCAAGGTGCCTTACTGAAGTGAGTTTTATCAATCCCATTTTATAGTGAATTGAAGATGTAACAAGCGAATGGCAAGGCTAGGTATAGAGCCCAGGTCCCCTGATTTTTTTTTTTACTTTTTTTCTAACCATTAGCCATGCCCATGTGACCATTTTTACCATCTTTTGTCCAAAGCTTTATTTTAAGGGTGGGTTGCCCAGCTTAGTCCTTTTCCTTTATATAGGAAAATACAGTTAGAGCAGCTCATAATAATCCCCCAGTGGTAAGAGTAGACTTCTTTTTGCTGTCTTAGTTCCCTATTCTCTTGTCTTGGAACAGTTCTCTTGGAAAAACTGCTCTTCCATTTGAATTTTATCAACTATTATATAAAATTAGCATTTTATTTTTTTCTTATTGGAAGAGACAGCATAAAGGTTGGGAGCTGCCTAGGAAAAGGTCTGATTAAATGGACAGAGTCATTAAAAGGAGGCAGCTTGAACACCAGGACAAAATAGGGCAAAACATTTTTGTTGAAAAAACAATGGACCCAGTGGAACTTACCTATCAGAAATGAGACTGCTCTAAATGAGTTTAGACTTTAAAGGATTAGGGCATGATAAATTTCTTAAATTGTAGAAGTATTATGAACTACATATACAACTCAGGCTCTGAAACTGGAAGCATATGATAGACCTATGTGTACCAGTAATTCATTCCTCAGGAATACTAGTTGTTTTCAGCAAATCAAAAAACCAGGTAAGTAAAGGGTGGGGGGGAATGGTTTTATGCAAAGGGGCCTGCTCAGTTTATATATAAACTTTATCTGAAGTCTAATTTGATCCTGTTGGGTGGTATAAAACTTCAAATACTTCTTGCATGTCATACTTATTTTGTATTTCATTGGTGGCAGGTGGTCTTGAAAGTGACTTTTGGTATCTTCACTTAAAATGATTTGCTACTGGGCAGAAATTAGCCAAGACCAGTGAGTTCAAGGTGGGTTTTGTGGGTTGGTCAAGTTGTTCCATGTTTGAAGGTTGTGAGGAGGATTGTTTCTCTAAGTGAGACATTGGTTGTTTCACTTAAGCAACTGGGACCACTTCTGTGATTCTTCCTCAAATCGAAGAGACATCAAGTCTGCTTTAATTTTTGGCTGAATCTTCAGTGTGCCCAGAATTTCATGTGGAGTGAATGGCTTTGGACTTGAGAAATAAAGCAGAGCTGTTCACTGACCAGCCTTAGAAGACTGAATTCATACAGGGGAATAGGATGATCACTTTCTGGATGCTGGATTCTACTCTAGCTAGGAGGTAGTCAGATAAAGAAAGGTCCCCTGGGCATGGATTGATCACTGTGATCATATGCCATTCTCTATGAGTGTAGTGTGTGAGAGAAAGAGAGTGTTATCTATTGTGCCTCTGAACTATAAGTTTTTCAGGGCAGCACTTTGTTATTTGCATGGTGTAAATGATTTGTTGCACAGACCAATTGATGATTGTATAGAAATGTTAATCGTTGGAACAGAACCATCAGCATTAGAACAGAGCAGCCTCCCTTAACGTAAGAGACAAGTGTTGAAGTCTGATTCTGCATTGTTGGGGTGGAGTGCAACAATAGAGCAGTCAGAATAGTGAACAGTTAATTATTTCTGGTTTAATCCAGTTAGTAGGGTCCATTCTGATCAACTGTTTTGTAAAATTTAAGAGAATAAAATATTTCTCATGACTAGTTTTTAAAAAGTCTTTAAGACTGAGGAATTTTTTTAAATAGATGGAAACAGAAATCCATTTATCCTCTACATTTTTTGCATGCATTTATACATCTTTAATTGCCAAATATTTCACTAGGTTTTGGAGAAGGAAATTATTTTAGCCTCCTCTGTTGATCTTAAAGTTTACTGATATACAAAAAAAAAAAAAAAAGATTGGTGAGCTAAGTCCAAATTTGTGATTTCCATTTCTGTTTGTTGCTGAAGTGAATTTAGACTGAGGAAGATATTGTTAAAACATACATTTATAATCGTATGGAGAGTGCAGGATATTCAAATGTATATCTTAACAGAGATAAACAAACACTTTAGTTCTGATGGGGTACACCCATTTTAAGGTACTCAGGTTTAGTCGCAATAAAATAATTTCTCCAAATAGTATATGCTCTAACATGAAATCTTATGTACACGGGAAGAATTTAGTTTTGATTTGCCAATTCTGTTTATACAATTCATTTCTTGCAGTAATGACACTTTTCAGGTATCAAGCAGACACTTATTTTTGGCATATGGTAAACTTGATGCTCCTAAAGTTTTAAGGCTGTCTGATTAAGCGGACTTTTTTATTTTTGGCATATGTCACAAACATAGGGTACAACGTTCCTATATATTTTCTGTCTACTGTACCTCAAATATGAGTAAAGTGTGTCTACCCTTTCAATAGAGGGCTTTTTTTGAACACCAATTGTCAATCAAAATGGACTTAACTGTGTCTTAGCTAGCACCACCGATTCATATGCATCACAGTAGTGGTTCTAAACGATTTCAAAAGTACCTCTTGCTACTTTATTGGGAGCAAAACAAAAGTATGCAAAATAGCAGCAAATAAAGGAGAGATCCCTGCTTCCTAATAAAAGATTTACCATTTGGGTTGGCTTATTAACAAACTTTGAACCATCATTGTTACAAGTTAAGTTAGAAAAGCAGTATCTGAATAATATAAGTGAAATGACTGGTTTGAATATTTTCCTTGATTATCTCTTGTGTTTTGTATTTGGTTTGGTTTGGTTTGTTTGGGTGTGAATGGTTTGTTTGTTTTTATACAACCCAAGTAACAAACTCCTTTTTTTTTTTTTTTTCTTAAAGTCATCGCCATGCTGGTTTTCTTCAGTACTTCCATGTGCTGTATATGTAGTTTTATGATGTGGACAACTCTCTACATGAGTTTAGGAACATTTAAAAAGAGAACTATGTCTACTCATTTACTTTGATTATTATCTAGTGCTAAAACCTTAATGTAAGGAGTTGGATGAATGCCAAGAAGAAACAACATAAGCAGAGTGGTGTCAGAGTATGAATATTACAAATGCATTGCTTTAAAAGGCAGCATTTGGACAGATTCTGTTATCAGGTGCAGCAAACTGGGAAAGAGAGGTGAAGAACATGGTCAGGTGTTTGATCTAGAGCAGTGTGGTGCCCAACCTTGTGACTCTGGGGCTGAATGAGTGATGTGGGAGGAGTTTGCAGGCCTTTGTCCTGTGGGCCATATTCCACCAGATTGGGCCCACTGCCTTAGCCCTAGTCCCAGTCCCACATGCACCACATTGGTCTTACCACACTGAATCAGGTCTGCCACCCTGACCCCAACTCTGTACATACCAACTGGAACCTGCACACAGGGCCATGTCATTTGGCTCATGGGGCTTAGAAATTTGGCAGTAGGGTAGCAATGGCAGCATCAATTGCTACTGCTCCCCCACCATCAAATGTCCAGTGCCTTTGGGAGGCTTTTTTTCCCCTTTCCCACTTCCCTGGCCTTTCTTTAGGAAAAAAGTGTCAGACTTTGGCTGAAATGATGCAGAGGGGAAACTGGGCATTTATCTTATCCTGTTAATACTCTTTTGCATTCCAGTGAGGGTCTTGACATGATAAAGTTGGCTTAAATATTTAACATTCAGTGGAATGTTTAATACTAGTATGTTTATGTTCCCATCTATGTTGTACCCTACAATCTAGTTTAATGGTTGTATTCTATTCAGTTTCACAAGAAACAGTTTAAATGAAAAAAAAAAGGATCCTTCAAATTCCTGCTTCTAGAATGTCTGGTCCTAGTTTGTTTCTTCTTGCATTCTAAGTTACGTCCTGTCAGAGTTTTTTTCCCTGCCTGTTTAATAATGATGACAGCGGAGTGGGTGGAAGAAAGCGCTAAATGCATGGGACTTTTGCACGTTTTTCTCTGACTTGTATAAACTTTAACAGTACTTTAGCATACAAGTCTATGCTCCAAAGAAACTGTTCTTTCATTGGCAGTGGATGAAAAGGCCCTGTCTCAGGTGATGAGCAGGAGATAGGTAAATCCTGTGCTCCTTTTTGGGTCCTTTAAACTTGTGAGTAAGGCCTTTTGCACATGTTCATGCAATGATGAAATGGGATCTGATATCCTAATTCCAAGAATTGTGTCCAGTCATGCCCCACATGCATGGAAGGACATGTGATTTTGGGATCAGATCCCACTCACAGCATTACTACTTGCTAGTGCAGGTGGAGCCAGGGATCATGATCTCAGGCTCCCCCTGCCCTGGGAAGTTGAAAACTAGGTGCCTGCAGTCTGGTGTGAATTGATGCAATCCTGGTGCTGAGATTAACAATCCTCTAATTGCTAGTCTCAGCCCTGGACTACACAAAAGCGAGTTCAAAATTCTGGTGGGGTCCTGGGACTGGGACCAACAAGCAGCTAATTGTTGGTCTTGGCTATGGGATCTCAGTGGAGCCAATTCAAGGCCCCAGTGGGATCCCAAGACTGGGAACAAAAAGCAGCTGATTGTCGCAGGCTGGTTCAAGACTCTCAGCCCAGCTGCACGCACAGTTTTTTTAAGGTTCTGGGATCTAGGAGAGGTCCCTGATCCTGTGGTCCCCATGTACTGGAGATGTTAAAAAAAACTCTGTGCATAAGCACAGGGCTGTCAGATTGCTGGTATGGGGAAACTGTCCACCAAGCCCTGTCATGCAGGTAGCATCAGTCCTGGCCACACATTCAATTTAAGGTATGATGGAAACCAGCCACAAAAATGTTTTACATTTTGTGGAATATTTTTATGACTGGTTTTCCTTCTTGTTGTGCTATCTATTGCCTGAAGGTGTAGCTGGGTTACTATTCAAGACATGATTATTACATTTAAGATTAAATTAACCTGTTATGTCTACCAGGGGCCTGAGATACTAGAAACCCCCTTTAATTAGTATTTGAAATACTCTTAATACTAATGTGAAACACTCCTAATGAAAGAGAACAGAAAATGGGGATAGAGCTAATCCTGCAGCCTCAAGAAAGGAGGATTTGTTCCTTTGCTTCTGGATTTCTGCTGTTCTTGTGCCTACATATTGTTTAAAAGACTTTTGTGCTGTTGTGTTTATATTGCTTAGATCTTGTTGTGACCGCAAGAAATCAATTCATGCAGTTACGTAGTGCTGTCTGTTGTGAAACTAGGAAGTCCCTGTTCTGGTTCAAAAGACATTTAAGAAAAATTCACATCAGTCCTAGGGAATTGTGGTAGCATCCTGTGACATTCCCATTATCTGAAGAATAATTGGTCAGCTTTCTATCAGATTTAAATAAACAGATTCTCATTTTATTATTCACTCTAGAAAACTGCCCAGATACTTGAGCAATATAGATAGTTTTATACCTGTTTGGTCAGAGAGAAATCTCTCCAACTTGGTTCTAAAGTTCATTCCACAATCCTATATCTTGTTTAATTATAAGTTTGTTAGTTATTGGATCAAAAGGATGTTGTGTTTCAGATCAGGAAGTACATTGTCTGCTGATGTTCACATAGTATGTTTACAACATAAATGCTGAGCAGGCATGGGGTAAGTAGTCTTTAATTCTCTCAACACAGTAAGGCAGCAGTGGGCAATCTTTTTGCAGTGGTAGACAGGAATGACTTGGCTCACATCTTGGTGGGCAGCTGCCATGACCTGTCTGCCACCTGTTCTCCCTGTCATCCAGGGATGGCACAAACAAAGCTCTCTATGGCCCAGTTGTGTCCTGGCTGCAGCACAGCAGAGGTGGTGTGGAGAATCAATGGCAGTGTATCCCCACTCCCCTGGAACCTTTGCATCCCTCTAGGAGTGCACACCTCACACTTGGGAAATGCTGTGCTAGAAGTATTCTTCATCTGGCTGTCAATTCAGGGGGATAAACTCTGTATCTAAGCATGTTTAATTTCTTAGACTCCAATAAGTACTCTCCCATGAGTTTGTTTTCTTGCTTCATGCAGCAATGTTAAACTGTTCAACTGTCCAGTTTCCTGGTTGCTTTCTCCCTTCCCCCACACGCAACCTCCATAATCATGGTTCTTAGATGTTTGTTGTCCTTCCACCCATGTCTATTCTTCATAAATTTTAAGAATAATAGAAACAGAGGAAGAACTAGATCTAGATTCTAGTACCTCTAGTTCTCATTCTTCTGGGTCTGATCTGTTAGTATGGTCCTCCTATTGTAACTCATGTAAGAATACATTTTAACTGCCAAGTTCTCCCGGATACTGATGGTGTCATTTGGGAGTGTTTAAGGTGCATGTTAAACAGGCTCAGCATCTTTTGCTACTATGGCTATAGCAACTGAGCACAGGTGCAGCTTCTGAGAGCTGCTGTAGTATTTCTTATACTGCATACATATTTTCAAATGCACTCAGTTAAGTATCTGGTGGTTTGTCACATACCATACAAGGGAAGTGTTACTTTTTTGAACCATAACACCTTTCTTTTTCTAACTCCAGGTTCCTTTTGAGCTCAGAATTTTCACCATCGTTTTATTCTATTTGATATCCAGCAAAAAGCACTTTTTGTTTCTGTGGTGTACTTGGTAGCCATGTTGGTCTAAGACAAGAAGACATACAAAAAACTACAACATTTGGTTCCAAAATAATACCTTTTTTTAGACCAACTGGGAAATCACAAGAAAACTGTCCTTTTCTTCAAGCTTTCAGGATCAAAGTCCCTTTGGCAGGCTCTGGGAAAAGTATAGATGGTACAAGATGGTAAAAAGTCCCCATACAGATAGAGACTTATACTTACAGGGACTTTTTACCATCTTGCACCATCTATACTTTTCCCAGAGTCTGAAGAAGGTGTAGCAGAAAGCCCCTTTTCTTCTTGCCTGCAGTTGCTGTACCCTCCTTGGATATGTTTTTCCTCTTCTACCTTTTCTTCCTTCCTCTTTCTTTCACTTTAAGATAAGTAATTGTGTTTTGAAATTTGTATGTGCACATTTTGTATCTCCCCTTGTATTTTGGTATTTTTATCTATTTGTGTGCCATGGCATTACTTTTGTAGATTATATTTTATATGCCTCACCTTTCAAACTTTCAACTAAATGTGTTTAGTTTCTTAAGTAAGTTATACATTGTAACAAAAGTTAACAAGGGCAGGAATCAAACTGCCCTTCCCTGTATCAGGCTGGCCCCTGAAAGAGGGAGTGAATCAGTGATTGAATGTGTAACAAGGTAGCCCGCAGCAATTAACACCTAAGAAAACTGCAGATCAACCAACAGAAGAACTCAGTAGAAGACAATGTAACAACCAGGAAATCTCTAAACATCGCTGATCAAGGGCTAGAAGCCCTGGCCTGAGTTAATCAATGCCGGGGACCAACTTCTGGGCTGAATATCTCCAAATCGACCGCTCCCAGAGCCCTATTCAAAATTCATCAATGGACTCCCAAACCTGCATGTACACGCAGACGACCCCTGGGACTGACAGATGCCATCCAGTAGCCATCGAAGGGGGAAGTCCCACGAAGGTCAACGACCCCTGGATTGGGCAAACCTGAAAACTGGGGAGTCACCAAAGTCTGCTAAGGATAGATAAAAGCCATGAAAAGTGACCCTCAGTGGTGCACTATTGATCTCCCGACCTGTCTAGCCAGAAGGACCAGCCGGCGACCCCCTTCTGGAAGATAACACCACACTGAAAGAAGCCTCAATGACAGACTCCAGCACCTGTGGGATAGGTATACCTGACTCTTGTAGCTTGCTACTGTCTGTGTGTGTGTGTGTGTGTGTGTGTGTGTGTGTGTGTGTGTGTGTAAGGACCAGCCCCAAGGTTTATAATTTAACTCATTACAGTGTTTCAGTCCGCCTAATAAACCAATGTTTTAAGGATCCCGAGTTGGACATTTGTAGCCAACAAAGGGACTTTGATCCTGAAAGCTTCCAGAAAAGGACAAAGTCCCTTCATCAGGCTCTGGGAAAAGTATAGATGATACAAGATGGTAAAACTTCCCCATAGATATAAAAGTCTCCATACATATGGGGACTTTTTACCATTTTGTGCCATCTATACTTTTCCCGGAGCCTGCTGAAGGGACTTTGATCCCAAAAGCTTGCAGAAAAGGACAGTTTTCTTGTGATTTCCCAGTTGGTCTAATAAAAAGTATTATTTTGGAACCAAGGGTTCTAGTTTTTTGTATGTCTTTTGTTTTTATGTCATTTAGGAGAGCCATCTAAATGACACAGGAACAAAAGTGGACAGGTGACTGACTCCCTCTGCTAGTGGAGGGTCCCAGGTTATTCACAGTTTATAGGCTAGGTTGTTTTATACTTATTTAAATTTTGTATGCATAGATCTAGAAATTAAGTCTTTAAAATCTACTTTTGTCACTAAGGCCTACATGGGAAAATGTTCATTGAGGACTTCTCCAGTGGAGAACTAGCATTTTTGTATCATGAGATGTTAGTGAATGATTTCTTAGAAGTAACATGTTGTTTGCATATATTAATTGGTTATTACAGGGTACAAGTAGGTCTTTGTAGAAGTATCCTTTATGTCCTTTATACCTTATCCTGTGTCATATGTTTTTCCCATTTTAATTTCAAATATTTTCTCTGATACTCTATCTGGTCTCTAGCAGTGGATGCAAATGTGCAAAAAATTATCCATTTTTTTATATATAGGTCACCTATCTCTTGTATCTGTTCACTTGGAGTTATTCTCACTGCATTTTTGTTCTGTTAATGCAATTAATGGTACAGAATAGGATGGATTTCTGGAATAGGTTTTCCTTGCTACTTTTTTTTAAGTTGTTAGTTTGTCTATTACTTTATTAGCACAGCTAATTTGTCCATAGCATACTTGGATTATGGGGTATATGAAAGATGTAATTAAGAAACGATTTGGAAAACTGTAAATAAATAAATAAATAAATAAATAAATAAAACTTCTATATTATCAAAGGGTTTTTCCCCTGTAGTGTCTTCTGAATTATCGAGTCACTCTAATATATTTTGCCCAATAGAAGAACACTTGGAAATCAATGGGATATTTTAATAGAAGGAAAACTGAACATTTCACAATCTATTAGATAATTTCGAGACTTCTGAGTACTGCACAAGATGGGTCCTTGCAAAAGTACAGGTTATAAAAAAGTCCTAGTTATGGAATGACCAGTAAGGATCAATGAGACAATTCTGAAAGATTTCTAGAGTTTTCCCCATTTACCCATAATTACACCCTGAGATGCTAATTAGGATTAAAAAAAAGTGTAAATCAACTTAAGTTGTTTTTATTTTAAACAGCTTAAATGCTTTATGAATAATAAAGTACTTTTATGCTTTATGTCAAAAATATGCAGCTGTGGCACTGTTTAAAATTCAGTGTCACAATTTTAAAAATAGAATTTTGGCAGTCAGCTAAGCAAAACTATCAGCAAATGGTTACATCAAATATTTTATAATCTGTGTGTCACAACTAGGCTATGGATGTTCTTTCATATTTTATTCTTTATCTTATGTTTAGGGAAACAGATTTAAAGAAGAAACTTGGACACCGACTGAACAAAACAAAACAGAGAAAAAGGCGAAAAAGAGGCAAAAAACAAAAAAATAGCCTTTTTAACATCAGGGAGAAAAAGTCAGATGGAGCCCCTCATCTAATTCCTGCTGATGAGGAAACCTCAGAGAGTGAAGAGGAAGATTCAGAAGAAGAGAACAGAAAATCAGCTTGTACGTTCAATGGAGATGCAGGAGATCCAGTAGGTGGTTGTGAAGATGGTTCTACTGGTGATGATGTTGAAAGTATAGAATCTACAAATCTTAAGAAAGAAGGTTTTCCTGCTGCTGTGTTTGAGACTTCAGCCACATTTGACAATCCATCAAAAAACAATTTACTTGTAGAAGATAAAAATCCACTTCTTATAAATTCAACATCCATTTCTAATGATAATATAACTGAACATACAGTTGATGCACAGCTGACAGATGAAAATCAAAATAAAATCCTCTTGAGGAAAGAAAGCAATTCATTAAAAATAAATGATCAAAATTCTATCCTAATAACAGAACACAGTAGTGAAGATTATAATACTGTGATGTTAAACACTGAAGACAAATGTAAATCAGGTCAAATTACATGTGGATCAAAAGAAAATCTTTCTCACCTTTATGATTTAAAAGAATCTGAAACTTCCATTGTCTTGTCTGATAAAAACATAAATGATAAACATATATCAAAAAGTAATAGGAATTACTCAAATACATGGGCTTTTTTTTCAATTAATTTAGGTGATGAACAATTACAGCTGGACTCTGATAGGCAGACTTCTCTCTCTGCATGGCCTGAGAGCACCCATAAATTTATATGTGAGCAAAGACCAAAAAAAGTGAGGATACCCAAACAGACATATTCTGACAACACCACAGAACTAGGTTATCATCATTCTAATGAAGAAATAGAAAAACAATCCAGTCAGCAAACATTCAATGAAGAGATTGTTAGTGTACCACGTGATAGTCTATCATCTTTGATTGACAGAAGAGATAGTATTTCATTCCAAGAATCACAAGACACCTCCACAAGCAGCTTTCATGAAGTAAATTCTGAATATGCACCAGCTGCGCCAAAGAAAAAAACACACAAAAGGATACTCAAATTGGCACCAAACTTTAATATACCAAGACAGATTGCTGTTAGTACAGAGGAAGGACAGAAGGATGTTCCTTTACAACATGATCGCTTATCAGAAAGCATTTTGGAAATGAAACAAAAGAAAGTTTTCAATAAGAAAAACGGAGAAAGGGATGACCAGATCTTTAAAATTCACAAATGCCAACCATCTTCTAATAATGATGAGCTGATAGAGTCTTCACCTAACTGTTATGTGAAATCTCTTTTGCCTAATACTTTATATAATCACATGGGACAATCTGGTGCTGCTTCAGTTCAGAAGTTTCCCAATAGCTTGTGTATAGTTTCTTCAACAACTGAGGAAGAAATCCCACCTGTTAAACAACAAAAGATATGTGATAAAAAAGAGGGTGAGCAAGAACAAATCTCTTCTGAGGTCACAACTAGTCACCCAGATATCTTGTCTTCTGTTAAAGTCATTTCTGAATGTTCTGCAGACTGTATTATGTTTGAAAGCTGTGGGAATGGTATAGAGAAAACTGAACCACCAGAAGTCTCACAAATTGAAGATAAACAAGATTCTCTAGATGCTAAATCTAACGTTCTGGATCTTCCTTTATCATTAGGATTTGCTTTTCAGCTTGTGCAGCTTTTTGGTTCTCCTGGAGTTCCACTCGGTAATATTAACTGTTGTTGTTCCAAGCCTATGTGAAGATAAATGTCAATTTCTCATTGCAGCTAGCAGTTACACATTTGTGACAATTTAGATGATGACCAGTTGCCAGTATAGATACTTTGATGGAATTTAATTAGATCTTTTGCTCACTTAATTATATAGGCTACTGGTTCTTCGTTGAGCATTTTATAGCTGTGTACCCTTGTTGCATGCTGTTGAGTAATGCTGACTATTCACTAACTTTAAATCCAAAGAATGAGATCCATGTAGCTATGCTGCAGTTTCAGCTGCATGAAGACATTATATTAAGTCAAATTTTAACCAGATGGTTAGGAAACTGCATGAAAACAAATATGAAGAGTGAATCTTTTGCTTCCATGTTTGTTTGCATATTCCCTTGCTAGCAAACATGTATTTCACCTTTTTAAATACTAGCATTCCAATACAAATGATGCACATCCAGAACCTATATTCCATTAACCTTTTCAGTGCATTTTAGGTACTTCTGAAAATTTTGCCCTGAGCCAAATGAATATGAAATTGAAGATCAAACCCCAGATGCATATTTTTCTTGTGCTATGTATAGTCTTTGAAGCATGTTATACACACCTGGAATGTCATCTTAAAAGGCTAAGGCATATGCCGAGTTTAAATTTTCCTAGTGTAATTTTATTTAAATTATATGCTAAATCAGGCAGGATATATCCCTCTGAATGCACAAAATACATTGAAAGGTTAAACTGGCTTCCTAAGTGTGTGATCAACTTCACATGCAAGTAATTCTAGTGATGCATAGTCATCATGGTTCTTCATGTGTATAACTGAATATTTGTCTAAGACTTTGTAGATCAGTGACTGCAGGCCCCTATTTAGACAGACAGTTATAAACATTTTACCTCTTTTATGGGGGCTTTCCTCAATGAAAATATTAAATTCATTTAGATTACAGAAACATTGCTTTGATTTTAACATATCATTTTAACAAAGCATATTTACAGAGAACCAAGGTTAGAAATAGATGCCGCTAAATGGAGCAATTAATCTGTGCTGTTATATGTCACAGCACAGCTGATCCACTTCACTGGGCAAAAGACACAGGCTGAGTGGGGAAAACGCCGCAAGGTAATAGACATCTGCCTCAATAAAGCAGAGTCTATTACTACCTTTTACCATGCCACTGATTTTCATGTCATGTGGCACAACAAATGGTAAAGAAGTCTATTTGCTCAGCATTTGTGCCACCTTAAAATTTGTAATGTGGCACAAATGTGAAATCAGATGATATAGGTTTCCTAAGACACAGTCAAAAGCTACATGATAATTAAAACAAAAAAAAAAAAGTAGGTGCCTAATTTTAAATCCTTGAGTAATTCTAAATGATTTTTAGGTGTTAAGACTTCAAGTTAAACATGTGCTTAAAAGCTTTGCAGAATTGGAGATAAAATCAACAAACATGTTTTTGAAAATAGTTGATAATTAGTTTCTCTTTTACTTACCTGTCAAGACCACTAATTTTCTTGTAAAAGTTGATGCCATCACTAATGATGAGGACAATATAATTTCCTCCATATATTCAGTGCTTGTGAAGTTTCAGCTATTACCGGCAAATACCTTTTCCTTTCTTCAGCTATGGCTTGCAAGTGTACATCTTGGCTAGGGACAGACATTAAAAAAGCCTGAGCCTGAATTGTTTCAGTCTTTGCAAGTTAGTCTAACCTTGCTAGGCTGAACCTGTTTGTAACTAGACATTAAAGGAGAAATGAAAAAATTTGAAGTCCCTGTATCCAAAGGTGTTGTTATGCTGTTCTTTGTGTTAGAAGAAGTATATTATACTTCAGTGTAGTATTAAATAGATGCCTCTGTATACAGACAGACATTCTCTCTGGACTGAGGAAATTCAGGCACATGCCTGCAGTGGCTTAGGCTAGAAGCCGGGGGCCACTAAAGCAGCTTTCCCTTCCCTTCCATAGTGCTGAGCAGGGTGGGTAGGGTGGTCAGACCCTGACAGAATGTTCTGACTAGGATGGCCTGCACCATCTCAGGCTTTTTCCCACTAGGTGCTCAAGCGACGGGAATGTTGCCAGACCCCAGCTCCCTGCTAGCACTTTGAGGCAAAGGGGGGGCAGGAAAGGGGAGTGCAAAGCACGCATCTGTTGATGATACAGAGCTTTTCAGTCTCCCTCCCTGCTTCTTTATATGGTTTGCAGCAAATTGACAGGAGAGCAAGCCAACAAGGAGCTGATAAGTGTTTAACACCCTATCAGCAAAACAATAGCCTCTCTCCTAATGGAGTTCAAACTCTTCTTAAACAGCTTACCAGCTGACCTGTTGATTGGCTCCAAAAAACCCTAAGTGGTCACTGTTCCGTTTGCCTGCCCCAGTGAAATTGGAGACATGCACACACACACCGCTCTCATCATTAGCTAGCATACTACATGCCTAGGGTCCATGGGGCTGGGGTCTGTGCTGTGAGAGATGGGAGGAAGGGACGGGGAGGATCCTTGCTTCAGCAGCGAGCAGTGAGGGGGGTAGGGCAGGGGGAAGCCGGGCAGACCCTGATATACTTGCAGTCTCTGCTGAAGCTCCAGCAAGGGAGCAAAGGGGAGGGGCCAGCCCTGCTGTGAATCAGAGAGCCCTGTCTGGCCCAGAGAGCATGCCAGGATGCTGGGGGAGTCTGGATTATCTTAAACAAGCAAGGGGTCTGGGACAGACATTGCATAAACCAGTTTGAACCAAATCGATTAAGTCTGATACTATGTTCAAGCAGGTTTATCTCAAACTTGTTTCAGCCATTTTCAAACTGGTTTATGTGCACTGAGCATCTGTACTTTTACAGGTTTAAACCAGTTTCTGATCGGTTTATGTGTAAAATCTGTCCCTAGCCTTTCTGTGCTGGGGTCTTGTCAGATCTCATCAAGAAAACATGATTGGATATTATAACAAATTGAACCAATAAATTCCAAACATGGATATAAGCTGGGAGCAGTGGTGAAGCCATAGTAAATCAATGACTGTTACTTATCCCTTAGAGTTGGTACTAAGCCAAGCTCTCTGTTTTAGGGGAACTTCTGTTGGAAATACTCTTTAAGAGATATAACACAGAGGCTCTGACCATTTATGATTGTTAAAGATACTATAGTTCTGGATATTGGTCCCAGTCTATTGGGAAATATTTGTATTGGCTTTAGGTTCCTTAAAACCTGGTATGTAAAAAACTTGTAATTCTGGGTTTTGCCTGAGCTGAGCTAGCAGCACGTCCTTCAAATATAAACAATACCTGATAAAATACAATGATACTTCTTTGCTTAAAATGCGGTAATATGAATAGTCATCCCTAAAATGTCTTGTTCTTTTGCAGAATCTTTGTTGCCAGATGATTATATAGTTCCTCTTGATTGGAAAGTATCAAAGATGATCTATTTCCTGTGGAAGACATCTGTGGAGGTGTGAGTTCTACTTTTTCCTAAGCCACCTATAGTTTAGGAGCAAAGAGCAACCATTTCATTCAGAAAAAGAGATTATTTTAGCTGGAAGATCTCTTATAAACATAAACAATTTAATGGACCACCTCCTGCAAGGTCAGGACTATTTCTAATATATAGTTAGACTGAGACGGTGAGAGGGGCATAGCAATAGAATAATTTAGGAGCCAAGTAAGAAAAATTGAATCTCTTCTTGTTGCTGTAGGTCCCTCCCTAAATCTCCCATATGAGTTCCTACTGCCCTCCGCCATTCTTTTCCTACATCTATTGTGCCACAACCTGAGCATCTCCAACTAATGCTATTCCTTCCCTGACATTTCTAGCAAAAACATTAATAGAGGTTGTGTTGCGTGAGTGAGTGACTGGGACTTGGCTTCCTTTACCTGGTCAGACACTGCAGTTGTGAAATAGGTTTTTGCTGCTGCTTACAGTAGCTGTTATTTTTTATGGCAATTTTTAGAAAATATGATAGGCTGCTGTCATGAAAAATGACAGAAATCCTGTAAGTACAATTAATTAAAATTTGTTATGTAACATGGACACATCTCACACCACATTTTCTTCCTTTTTATGTTGTTGTTATTTATTTTAGGAAAATCAGAAGAAGAATGGCTTTCAGAATGGGAATTCCTCAATTGGTAAGCATAATTTCCTAAACAGAAAGCATATAAAATGTCTGTTTACCTGTGGAACAAACAATTAATGGAGAAATGAAAAAATTTGAAGTCCCTGTATCCAAAGGCAATATTATGCTATTCTTTGTGTTAGATGAAGTATATTTTGCTTCAGTGTAGTATTAAATAGATGCCTTTATATACAGTAGACAATATAGCCATTTTACAACTGTTGTACAACATAATTTTGAGTTTCCTTATGTTCTGAAATTTTCCATCTTAATGCATTTTCTTACTAAATACATTAAATTAAGAACTTTGAGATAACATCCAGTTCAGAATAGGCATGAAAGTGAAAAACATCTTTTTTTAGGCTTTATTCCTGCCAAGTGCTAAGAGTATCCAACTTTCACTAAATTCACTGGGCACTAAAGATGATTAGTATCTCTTTGGAACAGGCTGCAAGTCAGTAACAGAGAGTGAGGCTTGATAAGAAGTATCAAGACAACCGTGTGAAGGAAATTACTGACCTTTTCAGATGGAGATTGGTGTTGATTTACCCTTTCTCCATCACTTTCATCTCTTTGTGTGGCTGGTCACCATTGGCCTGTAAATATTTTACTGTTTTGTGGCTTGGGAGCATCAAAAGCATTCCCCACTACAGTGTTGTTGTCTTTGTGGGAGACATGGTCTTGGGCAAGCCTCCCTCTAATCATCAACAGTATTATCTTACTGCAGCACTCAAGGTTTATGAAAGCAGCTGGAAAAAATGTCTTCTGGGATGGCTACCCAGAAGTTAGTCTTTGTCTTGACTAAGTTTAGGTGCATAGTTAGGCTAAAACACTTTAGGGTGCTGATAGATGTGGAGGACAAAAAAAAAAAAAGTGGTTTAGTGGAAGAAGCAACATGTTAGATCAGCCCAGCTCCACAGCATCTGTATAGATGGGTTGATTTAGTGGGGCTTTTTTTGGTGTTTTTAACTAACTATAGATTGGGCACTCTAGTGGGCTCTTTTGGCACTTTTATCTAATAGCTGATTGATTCAATAAGCTACTAGATAAAAGCACCAAAAAAGCCCCACTAAAGTACCTGATCTATACAGACATTGGGTGAGTCAGGTCCAACTAACACAATGCCTCCTCTGGGTATGTGCTGGGCTTGGTGTGGGCGCATGCAGTTTACAGTAAAGCATCATTGGCGGAGGGGGAGGGGGATCATACATACATCTGTAACCAGCCTTAGTGTTTCAGATTGGTAAAATACGTAGATTTGTAGTGAAATAAACTGTCCCAGAGATGTCATTTTACCTTGACGCAAACAAATGGCAAACTGTAAATGTACTTCACTTATCTCTGGCAGATCACGGTATTTTTTTAATTGATACTACCACTCCTCAGTATAAAGAGTCAAGAATCTTATGCAACATTTCAAGAAATGGACCTGTTTCACAGTGAAATAGTAGAGAATGTCATGACTCACACAAATGCTTGTTGCCCAGATACCATATCCAACCTATCGTAAACGCCATCTTGAATACAGAAACTCAGTATGAGGAAAAAATGTAACAGTTTATAAACCTATTTATCTCATTCTTATGCATTTGGGTTGTTCAAAACACCTGAAGAACAAAGGTTTTTTTGCATACATTTTCATAAAATGATTTTAAAATAGTACCTATAGACATCCATCTCTGACTTTATCTGCATTCCTTCCCCCCGCCCCCCCAAAAAATAACAACAACAACCCCAAAACTGATTTAAGGAAAGAGGACGATCAAGAAACTGTATGTTTTTAATCAGTCAGTGGACAAACTACAATACAGTAAAACCTGGATGGTCCAGTGGACAGAGCACTGTAGTGGAATGCAAGAGATGGGGTTCTATACTTGGTTTGGTTACTGACTTCATGGGAGAGCTTGGTTGAGTAAATTCCTGTTTCTACATTTCAGTTTCTCCTTCTGTAAAGTAGGATAATGTTACTGACTGTCTCTGAGACATTTTGCAGATAAATTATACTCAGCAAAACTTATCCTCTTTGTATATTAGATATATATTATGGCAAATTGCTAATTAAAAATAAAATATTAAGAACTGTAAAGAGGAAGGACTTTGGGACCAGCGTATTGGATGCAAATAAAAATAATTATACCTAGCTCATATATTATGTTTCTCATCAGTAGATCTGAAAGTACTTTTACAAAGGAAAAAACATTATTACCCCCTCTTTAGAGATGGGAAAGCTGAGGCACTAGTAAGTTAGGTAACTTGACCAAGGTTATCCAGCAGGCCAGTAGCCAAGCTAGAAATAAAACCTCAGTTTCCCATGTTTCAAAAAGCTACTGCCAATGTGCGAGTTAGCTATGAATATGCTGGAGTTTGCTTTGTCAATATTCTCTTTCATAATTACCAACTGGAACATTTTCTAATAATGTACATTGTTTATTATGGAATATAATCTGTGTCAGAAGGAAAGTAAACAAACAAGCATTGAGTTGGAACAGTGCTTTGATGTTTATTAATTTTAATATTGATTTTCTTGTAAGGAAGTTTCAATAGTGTACTTTCCCCTCTAATTTGTATTGCTGATTAGCTTAAGAACTTGGTACATTTGGAGCTGTAGGTCAACAGGGCGGAGCTGTTACATTCCAATTGTTATATTTAGACAAGCCATGAAAGATAAAAATGTAGCAAAACTACTCCAGGCTTTAACCTGCTTCATAGTAGGGCTGCTGACAGACGTGAAAAAACAGAAAAAAACAAAGCCATACTTTAGTAGATGAGGCAACACATTAGTTCAGCCTGGCTCTATAGCATCCGTATAGATCAGGTGCTTCAGCAGGGCTTTTTGGCACTTCTATCTAAGGTTGATTCAATCAGCTATTAGATAAAAGTGCAAAAAAAGCCCTGCTGAACCACTTGATCGATACAGATGTTGGGAGAGCTGGCTCAAATAACTTAATGCCTCTTTCTGGACATGCCCTGGGCTAGCACAGGGTGGCACTGAGTTTGAATTTTAAGTCCAACACCTTCACCACTCAACCATCACAGTTAATACTAAGTAGAGTGCTGTTTTTGGCAGGGGTTACATCTGTATGCAGCCTAGTGTTAAAGTATAGCTACATTTTTATAATTTCCAGTTTATTTACCCATAGCAATTAAAATGTAACAGGTGCTGTCCTTTTGAAACATTTCCCTTTTGAAAGAGCTCCAAAGGTATGTCTGTCCATACCTGCAATTCACTACTGTTACATAGCTTCATAATTGGTAGTGTCAGTAGGGAACTAAGCAGATCATCTAGTCCGACCCCCTGCCATGGCCAGGAAAGCATGCTGGGTTCAAATGACCTAGGACCAAATGACCTAGGTGGCTGTCTAGCCTCCTTTCGAAGATTCCCAGGGTAGGGGCAAACACCACTTCCCTTTGGGTCCAGATCCTAGCCGCCCTGACAGTGAAGTAGTGCCTCCTTGTATCTAGCCTGAATCTACTCTCAGTCAACTTATGGCTGTTGTTCCTTGTTACCCCCAGTAGTGCTCAGGGGAACAGGAACTCTCCCACTGCCTGCTGGTCCCCCTTGGCAAGTGTATAGGTGGCCACCAGATCCCCCTGCAGCCTTCTCTTGTGGAGGCTGAACAGGTTCAGGTCCTGTAGCCTCTCTTTATAGGGCCTGCCCTGCTGCCCCCTGATCATGCGAGTGGCCCTCCTCTGGACCTTTTCAATGCTGGCCACTTCCCTTCTGAAGTGCGATGTCCAGAACTGGACACAGTATTCCAACTGCAGCCTGACCAGTGTCGCATAGAGGGAGAGGATCACCTCCTTGGCCCTGCTTGTGGTGCATCTGTGGATGCATGTCAAGGTATGGTTAGCCTTCCTGACTGCATTCCCACATTGGCGGCCCATGTTCATCTTGGAATCAATAGTGATCCAAAATCCTTCTCCGCCTCTGTGCTGATGAGAAGGGAGTTCCCCAGCCTGTAGGTATGCTGCTGGTTCTTCCTCCCCAGCTGCTGCAGCACCTTGTGCTTGTCTGTATTGAAACCCGTCCTATTCTTATCTGTCCACCTCTGTAACCTGTTGAGATCTAGTTGTAGCCTCTTCTAGCATGCTCACTTCTCCCTGTATCTTGGTGTCATCTGCGAACTTGAACAAGGTGCTTTTCACCCCCTTATCCAAATTGCTGATGAAGACATTGAACAGTGCAGTCCCAAGGACCAAGCCCTGCGGAACCCCACTGCTCACATCTCCCCAGGTCAAAAATGACCTGTCCAACACCACTCTCTGGGTGCGGCCCTCCATCCAATTTGCGACCTGACTGTGTAGGCATTGACACCACAGACACCTGATTTTTTAATGAGGATGGGGTGAGAGACTGTGTTACAGAGTTATCCAGTTTAATGACAAAGTTCACATTCTGATAATGGCTACAGCGCTGATCCTGCAAAGTGTTCCATGTGTGACTTCAGTTGGTTCTGAAGCCAAGTGTCTTGTAACACTGTAGTCCTAATTGGTAGTTGGATACTAGTGTGTTATCACCAAACAACTAACTGAATCTCTAGCACAGAGTAAAGTTTTATATTTATCAATACTATAAACACTTCACTAGCAAGAATATTTGTTTAGAAATAGTACTTTCCTGGTAGTTTGTATTCTATAATTATGCATTTAAAAAAATTAGAACTTTATCACTGTTAGAAATGTTAATTATCAAGAAATTACTTTTATTTAGGTTTTTTTCCCACTGTTCTTTACTCATCCAAGGCTGCCCTACTTATCTGTGGACATTCTGTTATAGGGCTATTCAACTGGCCGCCCATGAGCCACCACCAGCACTTAACTGCAGGCCTCAAAAGCTCCTTCTCCTACTGCTGCATTGTGAGGCAGGCTACAGAGGGGCTGCACCATGCTGTGGCAGGGTCAGGGACTGCCCCCAGATGTAAGGCCTGCGCATTGTACAGCCCGGGCACCACATGTCGGTGCCATTTGTAGCCCCTATCTACACCAAAGTTGGACAGCCCTGTTTTCTAATATTAACGAGTGCAAATATTATTAGTAATGTATAACATATGACAGACTGCTGTTTGTCAAGGTGCTTACAGCTGCTGTGCATCATGATGATAATGATCTTGAGGTTGAGTTCCATTGTAACTAACTTATTGCTTGGACAGTTCCAAGTTTTTAAATTAAAAAAAAAAAATGCATGAACACAAAACAAGAATCTCAAAAAGGACATGGTATCAGAAGAGGTTTTGATGAAGTATCAGTTTTATTTTAAATTTTTATGGCTAGGTTCAACAATATGATGTAGCTGCTGTATGTTTCATAGTTTCTATGGTTGGAAGGGACCTGAACAGATCATCAAGTCTGTCCCCCTGCCTTGGGCAGGATTGAGTGCTGGGATCATAATACCCCAGCCAGATATGTGTCCAGCCTCCTCTTGAAGAGCATTGTGTCCCTTGGGAGCCCATTCCAAAGCCTGGCAGCCCTAACCGTACAGTAGCGCCTCCTGATATCAAGCTTGAACCTGTTCTCAATCATTTTGTAGTCATTTGTAGTCATGAATGATAAATACTAGTGAAAAATTAAAATAACTGTAGGAATGATTTTTTTTTTTTTGAGAGAGAGTTGTCTCTTTTATTTCTTTCAATAGCTGTTGGTTAGAGGTATTTCCTTTTCCTTTTGCAATTACCACAAGAAAGATTACCTGACGGAACAAGGCTTGGTTTTCTGTAGTGGGTCATCTTCTTTGTTGCACTGTTCATTTCAGGGTGCTGTTGTTTGCACATTTACCTCCATTCTTATTTTGTGAGAATCTTCCTGAACCATCTCCTTTCACTTGCTGAAGAGCTCCTCCCAAACTGTATGAGCTTGGGCATCGAGAGGCACAACCAATATGATCTTCACTGCTCAACAGCTGTAGGAAAAATGCCAGGAACAACATAAACCTCTCTGCAAACCAGATGAAAACCTTCCACTTTGTCAACTGAGAAGTGCTGTGGAGGATCATTTTGAGATATGGATGCCTGCTGAAATTTATCATCATTCTTCACCTGCTCCATGATGGTATGTGAGTGGTGGTTCTCAGTAACAGATACATTACAGATCCATATGAGATGAAGACAAGAGTTAAGCAAGGCTATATCATAACTCCAGCACTTCTCAGTATTCCTTACTGTGATGCTATATCTGACCACTGACAAGCTTCCTGTTGGAGTGGCGCTAAACTACTGAATGGATAGATAGCAAGCTATTTAATCTCAGCTGACTTTGAGTCAAAACCAGGAATATCCCAATGTCAGTCATTGAGCTCCAATACACTGATGGTGCTGTAGTGTGCTCACTCAGATGGCACTCACTCAGAAGCAGATCTTCAGACAATTGTTGACATCTTTACTGAGGCATACAACAAAATGGGACTGATGCTTAACTTTCAGGAGACTAAGGTCCTCTACCAACAAGCTCTTAATGAGCAGTTTCCAGCTCCAGTAATTCAGATTTACAGTGAAACTCTGGAGAACATTGAGTATTTTCTGTATCTTGGAAGATATCTCTTTCAGGAGGCTGACATTAGCAAAGAAATCTAATATCACCTCAAATGTGCAAGGGAAGTCTTCACATGCCTGAGGAAACAGGTGTTCAAAGATCACGATATGAGATTTGAAACAGCTTGTGGTTTTGCTTGCAGTTGTGATCCCTTCCTTACTATACCAAGCTGAGATGTGGACAACATATATGAGATACCTCAGGTCACTGGAGAAGTGCCAGCAGAAGATCCTTTGACTCCAGTGGGAAGACACACCAACATTAGTGTCCCGTCACAAGCAAATATGAACATTGAGGTGATGATCATCCAACAACAACTTTGCTGGGCTGTTCACATCATCCAGATATGCAACTCTGGATTCCCAAAGCAAGTTTTATTCTTCCAACTCAGTCAAGGCATACAGTCAACAGGCAGGCAGAGAAAGCATCCTCAAGGCCAACTTGAAAAAATGCTACATCAATATTAACTTGTGGGAGATTATTGCCCAGGACTGCCCCAAATTGAGGAAGAGTCTGGTGTAATGATCTGAGTACTGTGAAACGTTACAATGACACAGGAGACAGAAAAATGGGAGTGGCAGAAACTGTGTCTCGTGGAACGAACCAAGAATCCAGAGCCATCCACCCCACCAGAAAGTATGTCTGAGCTGCAACAGAATCTTCCAGTCCCAGTTAGGCCTTGTCATCCATCTTTGGCTCTAAAGATAAGATGATCATGGAAAACAGTCATCCTCAGCTGTAAGGGATTGCCAAAGATGATGATGGTTTTGCCTTCCAACCCCAAAATCTCTATCTTGCTATTAAGGCTAAATAGAAGGTAATCTTCCTGAGTGAGCCAACTATTAATTGGTGCTAGGGATCATGACATGGTTGTATTCCTTTGCTATTAATTCACACTACAATTGCTTCAGATTAGAACCTGGCTGGCTGTAGAATGGGCCAGTCTGGCCTATAGAAGTCTCTCCTCATAGGGCCTGCTCTGCTGCCCCCTGATCATGCGAGTGGCCCTCTGGACCCTCTCCATGTTGTCCACTTCCCTTCTGAAGTGCAGTGCCCAAACTGGACACACTACTCCAGTTGCGGCCTGACCAGTGTCTCATAGAGGCGGAGGATCACTTCCTTGGACCTGCTTGTAATGTATCTGTGGATGCATGACAAGGTGCGGTTAGCCTTCCTGACCCTGTCCTCACATTGGCAGCTTATGTTTTTAATTCATACTGTACGCCCTGTGCGGACAACCACCCCAAGAGCTTTACATGCTTAAACTTTGCATATACTTAATATTAGGGGTGCACTGATAGGGATTTTTGAGGCAGATACCGATAGCCAATATTTAAGGAGGCATATTGGCTGATACCGATCTGATATCTGTTACACTGCCTACATCAGGCAAGTCTGATGTGGTGAGAGAGAGGGTTATCAGAGACCCACCCACTACTGAGAGGAGTGGTTGAAGGTGAGGAGAGCTGTTCTCCAGGGAGCCCCTGTCTCCAACCTGGCAGCAGGGCCAGGGACCCCTGCTGCCCCCACTGTCAGTGATGAGCTGCCCACTGGTCACTGTCAGCCTGCTCAGTCCCCCTTCCTTGTCTGGGGAGAGGACAGGCTTTCAATGTTTGCTGACAGGTTCTCCTTGGAGGGAGAGCAGGGGAAGCTGAGGAGGAATCCCTGTCACCCCTTGGCTGGTGAGTATGACTTTATAAAGCTTTATATATCTTTGCATGTGCCAGTAACACTACCAATGAACTTTTGTCCAAGAATCAACATTGTCAAGTTTTTTTCTAGCCATCATGGAAAGGAGTAGTTTCTTGAGAGAGGATGGTTTGTTTTTGTGGATGTTTATGCCAGGCTTCTCCCAAGTGTGATGTGCAGGATGAGAGAAAGTGAAGATGGAGAGTGCAGAATGATAGAAGCTGGTATCAAGTGTTGATCGTAGGCAGGAGTCTATATCGTGACAGTGAATACAAGAACTTGGGCCACTAAGGGCCTTGGAGGGAGGTGGGAAGTGGGGAATGACATGTGATGCAGGAAAGAAGGGGTGGGGCAGGAGTATTAGTAGAAAGATGACATGAGAACTGGATTTAAGAAAGCAGTGTGATCACCAGAGATCCTGGTTTTCTTTGATTTAACCCCCCCCCCACAATTTCCAGTTGCGGGGGGAAGTAACTTAAAATCCACTTTTTGGGGGGGGGTTACTTTTTTTAAATTAAAATTGGGGATTTTTTTTAAATAGAAAACCAGGATCCCTAGTGATCACTATAATACTTAATAAGGGACAGAAATTACATAATAGAAGTCAAGTATATCATTGTAAACAGCTGTTTTGTTATAATTCAGAATCAATCAACTTGACTCAGATTAAAATCTGATTTTAGTTCTCAGTTATTAAGATAAAATTTGAATGTATGTTGTACAGTTATGAAACTGTTATTTCTGATACTGAAGTCTATACATCTGCCTTACTTTTGGATTTCTATTTTCATAACTCATGCTTACATATCTTGCACATGCTTATACACCTTGTATTTAAAAATTCTGGAAAGAAGAAGCAATGGATAAAATTCTTACTCTGGTGTGCAGCAATCCATTCTTCTTTGGCACTATGGGCAATTAATAACCCACAAAATGAATCAAACTAGCATGACAAAAGTGCCATAAAAGCAAACCATTGCAGACATACAAATCTTCCTATATACAATTATGTAAAGTATTTTACTTAGCTGCAAAATAAATTAAACACTTGGTTCTTTACTGGATAATTTCTCACAGTAGCTAATTGTAACCTCCTGAGGTCCCTTCCCACCCTGACTTGCTACGATTCTATGTATTACTTAATAAGAGTGGCGTAAAATACTGAGTATAAAGAGATTAATATCATTCTACTTATATTTACCTAATTGATTTTAATTTAGTATAATCTTTACTTTGCAATTGAATATTCAGAAGAATATTTAACAATAACAAATCCATACCAATCTACAGAAAAAAGTATGCTAATATCAAAGGCATTTGTCTAGTCCCTCTCTTTAGGAGCACAAAATCCAGCTGAAGGACAGCCTCTCTGTGAGATACGAAAACTTTACACAAAATGAAATCAAATAGTTCTTTAGTCTAAAAGACTTTTGTCGTGCTAAGGCTAAACTCAAATTCAAAGGAATCCATATTTCTCTTGCTAATATAAAAGGATTTGTTTAAATGTACACAGGAATTTGACGGATGTAAAAAATCTCTTGTATGATATTTAGGAATCCTGAAAATAACTTTTAAAATTGTTAGAACACAGGTCAGTACCTGTCACAGGGAAGCACACACAATAAATTGTACTGCTTCAGGATTCCTCAGATTACAGAGAGCCATCCGTTTCTATAAAAATACAGTGGAGGTGCAGAGCGGGGACGCATATACATGCATTTTGAGGCTTTGCTGTGCCAAGGCTCTGGTGGAACTGTATGTTTCCTGTGATGCATGATCACCATGGATAACTTCCACTTTAAACTTTTCTCATGTAGTTGTTGTCTTAATTTTTACTTTCTAATGAAGAGGAAGAAGTTTCTTTTCTCTCACTTTGACCTCCAGTTTTCCTGTGTTCTTTCCTTTTGGACTTTTCAGGCTTCTCATCTTCTGTATTCTCTACTTCATCTCTTTTCCAGTCTTTCTAAATCCTTCCTTGGTTTTCATTTCTCCTTTTGAAGAATTTACAAACTTCTGAGGCTAAGGAGGAAGTGGATTTCTATCAGAGACAAAAGATGAAAAAAATCTCTTAATACTATTTTTATTCAGAGAGGAATGTAGCAATGTTAAGGCAATGTTTACAACTGATAATGCTTCTAACATCTGCATTGATTGATTATAATGATACTTATACTCAACATACTTTTCCTTTTGTATTACAGAAATTTCTCATCTTGGCTCTACCATGGAAGGCCCCAGTTTACCATCAAGTATCTGAAATGTAAGGCATAACCTGGGAGAAATACTCAGTTTCAAATATTGTGCTGAAACCAAAGCCCCCAAGAATCCTTACACTTTCTACTCACATGCCTCCCATTCTGCTTATAAATAAAGTCAATGTATGATCACTTCTTCTTTGTCAAAGGTCACTTTCAGAAGCCGTCTAAATGCATGCTTTCCTTGTACATCTCTGTATGTTACAGAAAGACTGAAAGTAAAACTAGTTATTTGGGTCAGTTTTTTAGTTTGAAACAGAAAAGCTACAAATTTCTGTACTGACTGATTTCTGTTTTGTTTTTTTTAAACAAAACAAACAAACAAAGGTCTATTGTTAATATAAACTGTGTGCTTCAGTCTCCTTTGTTTCGTTTGCATCTAATTCACTGGAAACACTTGCTATAAAGCACCAAAAAGTGATAGCTTGCAGGTTACAATGCATGACTGCTTAGAGAGATGTCTAATTACTGCTGGTTTCTTCATGGCTCTTGTTTTTGTGACAAGTTAAGTAATTTGTTGTAAATCTGCCTTCTTTTTTCCTATTTATCCTCCTGCTTCTGTTCCTGATGTTTTATTCTTTGGTTCTTCAACACAGTATTTAAAGCAAGTTGTCAGCAGTCTTTCTTCCTTGCTCAATAGATGCACAATATTGCCACGTTCATGTTAACTGTGAATTGAATCCAGGCTTTTGGTTTTCTTTGGACTAGATTAGGTGTATGGGTTTCTTTATAGAAGCGAGTAGAAATCACCTTTGATTTTCATTATGGAGCTGGATCAAAACCCATTTCTTGTGATGGACTTTTGATCAGACCTATGTGGACATTGAGTAGTTATCAATTTGGTACTTCCATTTATGATTTTTTTTTTTTTTTTTGTCTAAAACCCTCCTGACGAGTCATGGAAAAATATTTAAATAATCTAAAATAATTCTGTTTGGGGTATAATGCTTTTTACTTCACCATTAATTTTCTGGAGTTTTTTTCCCTTCAGCTTTTATCATCTAGTTGCTTATTCCCCATCTAAAACCATAATCTGGCTAGTAACATCTCCATTTTTTAAATTTTGATATCTGTAATAGATTAGCCATTTTTGTATAGGGAATGAACAGCAAAGACAGATTAACAATTAACATGTATATATGACCACATAAAATTTAGATTCATTAGAAGTATTTTAAGACATGAAAATTGGAGAGAAATGGGGAAAATGGGTACATAGATTGGGCTAAATTAAACAGGAGATGCATTTGACTCAATATTTGAGAGGATTTCACAGTTTTTGGAATCATCAGTGTATTTTTAAATTTTCTCTTTGTGGAAGGTATTGGTGTAGTGTCGTTCTCTTGGGCTTATAGCATTTTAGGAGAAAGCACAAAATCATACCACTACAGATAACCCCCGCTTAATGTGGTTACAGTTAGCGCTGTTTCACTGTAGCGCTCAGTGGAATTGGGGTTTCAACAGGCAGGCGGGCAGGGAGAAGTGGTGGTGGCATTGCATGGAAGGTGAGTGGGTGGTAGTGAGTGGGCAGGTGGGCAGGCATGAGGGCCCAGGGCCAGGACAGCAGAAACATGGGCACAAGCTGGCACGTGGTGCTGGAGCGAGCAGGGGGTGTGGAGGCAAGCAGCTGCAAAAGAAGGGAGGAGTGTGGGACCCAAGCCAGTGCCTGAGGCCAGGGCCAGCATGGGGCTGCACCTAGGGGGAGGGGGAGGGACAGGAGCATGGGGCCTGCGCTGGTGTGTGGGGCCAGTGGAAGGCCTGCACCCAGAGCAGGGCGGCAGGAGTGCTCGTGCCCAGGCTGGAGTGGGCTGGGGGGGTGGGGAGAAGTGGCAGCAGCAGAGGCAAGTAGTGCAGGGCCTGTGCCAGGGGCAAGGCTGGCTGGGCCGGTGCCCAGAGTGGGGCAGCAGGAGTGCAGGACCCACATCAGTGCCCAGTGGCAGGGGCCGGTGCCCAGGGTGGGGCAACAGTAGTGCCAGTGCCCAGGAAAGCAAGTGGGGTGGGGAGAGGTGGCAGTAATGAGAAGCAAGTAGCAGGGCCCGGGCATGAGTGCCAGTGCCCAGAACCAGGACCTGCAGGGGTCCAAAGCAGGGCAGCAGGAGCACGGGCCTGGGCTGACATGGGGCTGGAGTGCCAGCAGGTGGGTCAGGGAGTGGGGAGAGGCAGCGGTGGGGCAGGCAGTAACCAATTAATCTCTACTCAGATTCATTTCTATGGGGAAATGGGTCTCCCTTAGTGTAGTTCTGCTTAATGCTCAGCTTTTCTGGAACCAATTAAGAGCGCTAAGCAGGGGTTGCCTGTACCTGTAATGCTGTGGGTTAGAGGTCTCAGTCTTGCCATGAATCTATCTTTAAGCTGGCACTCTCCTACTGGGTGTGCCTGGGCACAGTAAAGAGTAAACCACTTTTTAGGAGTGTTGCAGAAGTGGTCAAATAATGATGAATGATCAGCACTTCTGCCTAAAGAATGGAATAAATACAAGTATGAGAATGAGGAACCTAGCACACAACAGCTTCACATGAACTTGAGGAAAAAGAGGGGGGGAAATGAGAGGAAAAGTACATAACAGAGAAAGGCAGAGGGAAAAGGCAGTGCTCTGGATTTATAAGGGCAGTGCTGTGGATGTATAGCAAGCAGTAATAACACACAGAAGTAGGAAGTGTAAAAACAGGCACAGACATGAAGAATGACAATAGAGAGAGAAGGTGAGGAGGAGAAGAAACAAACAGACCAGCAGCTCTTATTACTGTGCTGTTTGCAAAACACTTGGTGGATGCACTGTTGTGCTTAAGTATTTTTTTCTTGGGTGGAAATGTACATTACTGTTACCAGCATGAACTCTCTAGAACAGGACTCTCCAGCTTTTAAGCTCTTTTTTGGTTGGCAATCCATCTCAGTCAAGATTTATTCATAGTATCATAGTATCATAGTGTCTAGAGTCAGAAGGGACCTGGGCAGATCATCTAGTCCGACCCCCTGCCTTGGCAGGAAAGAGCACCGGGGTC
>JAGPOW010003316.1:159030293-159076633 GCA_030014935.1 Caiman crocodilus
TCCTTAATCCGGGAAGCTAGTCCTATCTCCATCTCTGCCTTGGCCTTCCTGACTGCCCCCCTACATCTTCGGGCGACTGTATCATAGTCCCTCTTGGGATATTGATTGATTGTCTTCCATGGTTGATTTATCTGTGGGTCCAAAGATGGCTGATAAGGCTGATCGATAGACTGTTGCAACTTGGATATGTTTTTTGGGGAGGGGGTAGATGGGAGTGGACTTGGGATTCTTGATTTGGTCTGCTGTGTGCTGTTTCTGCTGCTTCTGCTTTTCCTGTTGTAAGGTTTCAAAGTGCTAAGATCCTTCCAGCAGACTCTTCCTCCATAAGCAGCTGTGGGCCACACCAGTGGAGACTTACCATGGACATTCCCCTCCCCGCCACACTGTTGCACCATACACCTGTGCAGGACCTTTTTACCTCCTTCGCGTTGTGTGCACAGCTCCAGGCTCACCCTCAACTCCCCCTTCCATGCTTGTCATGCTGCCCTGATTCCTGGGCCAGAAGCAGGCATCAAAATCTGGAGGAGGGGGTGGAGACTGGCAACCGGAGCAATGGGGAAGCAGTGACTAGGCAGGAGCCCCGGTGGCAGCAACTTACCCCTTTGAGGGTTGCATGTGGCCAGTGGGCTACAAGTTGGGCAGTGCTGCTCTCGAAAGTATTATAGTATGCAGGTCATTCCAGTATTCAACACTTCCATAATTTTACCTTAAGTACAAGTGGCATGAAGATAGGGAATGTTTAATTTCAAGAAACCTTTACCCATGCAGTAATATAATGCTTTATTTATTTCCTACTTGTATTAATTTGACAAAGAATTGGAATCTGAGTACATTTACTTTGCATTAAAATCTAATATTGTGAACTGAGCATTCAGATTTCAGAATATTTGAAATAAAGAATTTCAAAACCTCACGGGAGGTTATGAAGATGAAAGACTTGGTGATTTTTTTTTTATCAAAGTACTGTCTATTAAAACATATATTTAAAATCCCTTATGTTTTAATAATATTTTCCATCCAGAGGTGATGCATTCCCTCCAGAGGTGGTGCAATCACCTACCCTGGAAATCTTCAGGAGGAGACTGGATGGTCACCTCACTGGGGTCACCTGACCCCAGCTATCTTTCCTGCCTAGTGCAAGGGGGCTGGACCCGATGATCTTGCGAGGTCCCTTCCAGCCCCTTACAATCAATGAATCAATCAATCTATGAATCTATTTTTGATAATTGAACTTGAAAGAATATAAAATACATCATTTAAATCTTTGTATATGCTGGGATGTTTCTTCACTAGACCAAGCTTGAACACTAAAATTAAAATGAATAATTTCCACTTTCTTATGGAGCAATTAAACAATACTGCTATCTTTAGATTGCCAACAACATAGGGGGGAACTAAATGTTTACAGTATGAAAACACCTCTAATATAATTTGGAAGCCATTTTAAACAAAACCTACTGGTAATATTGAGGCAAAATGGACAGAGGTGAAAAATGTTGAGAAAGCAAGAGACTGGTAGACTGGTCATTCGTTGCGGTGCACTGACTTAAAAAAAAAAATTTGGACCAATACTGATGGCCATTTATGAACAAGCCATATTGGCCAATACTGATCTGATTTTTGATATGCAGCTGGGCAGCTTGGAGAGCAGCATCTAGCTAGTACGTCTGTTGGCAAGGAACAGGTGGGGGGAGAGAAGAGGCACAGATTGAGGCCCCTGAGAGGTGTGTGCCCCCCGGATCAGTGCACAGAGCGTGGTTGGGTTGCCACTATGGGCACAGGCTGCAGGCAGCTCCTGGTTTGGGGGGCCATGGGAAGGGTATTGCAAATTTTGGGGTAACTATAGCCCCCACCTATAGGCCCCCCACCCCAGCGCTGCTGCCACCCGCCCTGAGCACAGCCCTGGAAGACATCAGCACCGCCTCCAGTCCCAGCCTGCAGGAGCAGCCCTCTTTCACTCCATGCCCCCCAGATGAGCTTGTGGCTCCATCCCGCACCCCATCCTGCCATGGCTGGGCAGCAACTGTCTCCGCCCAAGCCCCACTTCCCCTTCACTGCAGGGGCTTTTATCTATCCCCCCATGCCACTTCCTTCCTTCTGCTCCTTTTTCCTCCCCCCAATAGATTTACCAGCTGGATGTTGTTTTGCAAGGTGCTGGGCTGGCCATGTGCATGCTGTGGCTGCATGTATGCATGAGGCATTTACGGGCAATGTTGTCAGCCATATCAACTAAAAGAAGCCGATTGCCAATAATTTCAATTTTCTTTTTATCGATGCCAAAACTGTATGGACCAATGTACCATGCACCTCTAGTCATTGAACTCCAATCATTATTTTTTTTCATTATCACATACTTAATTGAAAAAATCCTTTCAAGTGGAATAGGTTAGGATAATAGAAAATTAGGGAAGGAAGGGACCTCAGGAGGTCATCCAGTCCAAACCTCTAATCAAAGCAGGACCCAACTAGATAATCCCAGCCAAGGCTTTGTCTAGTTAGGTCTTAAAAACTTACAAGGATAGAGACCCTCAACCTCTCTGGGTAACCTGTTCCAGTTCTTTACAGCCCTCTAAATGGGAAGGTTTAGGTTAGATATCAGGAAAAAACTTTCCTTGCTGCAACTTGAGACCATTGCTCCTTTTTTTGTCATCTGCTACCACTGAGAACCATCTAGTTCCATCCTCTTTGGAACCCCCTTCAGGTGGTTAACAGCTGCTATTAAATCCCCTCTCAGTCTTCTCTTATCCAGACTAAATGGCTAGGGACACAATGACTTTGTGACATTCAAAAAGCCTGAGCCTGAATTGATTCAATCTTTGCAGATTAGTCTAACCTGCCTATGCTGAATCAGTAACTGAAACTGTAACTGTACAGACATCCTCTCTGAACTGAAAAAAATGCAGGCTAATGCCTGCAGTGGTTGAGGCTAGAAGCTGAGAAGTGCTAGAGCAGACCTCCCTTTCCTTCCATATTGCTGAGCTGGGGTGGGGGAATATAGCCAGGCCCCAGCAGGATGCTTTGATTACGGAGGTTTCCCTCATTGGTCAATGAGAGAACTAGGGATTTACACAGCATTTATCAATATCAGCAAAACAAAAGGATCTCTCATTAGTTCAAGCTCTTCTTAAGCAACTTGTCCCAAAGAAGGAATGGAGGGACACTACCAGTAGGCCTATGTGAATAGAGAAGTATTTGATGCAGATTCAGAGGACAGCAATTCGATTTGGAGATTTGGATTGCTGTCCCAAATCGATTCGGCTGAATCCATTTTGGAATTCAGTGCTGATTAAGAGAGATTCGGTGATTCAGATCGGCCAGGGAAAGGCAGGCACAGCTGGGCAGCTGCAGGTTCTCCTGTGGCTCCTCCAGCTTTGCCTGCTTCTCCCGAGTTGGAATAAGCCACTGGAGAAGCCCCCATGGCTGCCCAGCCCCAGCCCCAGCCTAGCCATGGGTTAGCAGGGTGCTGTGTGCTTCCTGGGATCTGAGGCCTCTGGGGCTGAGTGGTGCTGGGTTCTAGCTAACACGTGGAGCCACAGCACACATTGCCCTGCTGAGCTGTGCTGCACTGCACCTGTGCCATGGGGGGGGCAATCTCTTCCCCCCCACACTGCATGAAGGGGCTTCTGCCACGAGTGTCCAGAGGCCCCAGTCGCTGCTGCAGCAGCCGGTGAGTGTGGGGCTTTCTTAAACCTCTGCACTCTCTGGCTCTGGCAGCAGCGATTGGGGCCTCTCAGGGCTCATGGCAGAGCCCCCCTGTGCAGTGGGGGACAGCGGGTATGGCTCCTCTGCTTGGCACCTGCAGGGCAGCTGCCCTTTGGCACAGATGCAGCGTGGCTTGGCAGGGTGTCGCATGCTGTCCGGAAGCTGGGGTGGCTCCCACTGTCACCTGGAGCCCAGCACCGCTCAGCTCCAGTGGCCCCAGCTGCCAGGCAGCGTGCAGTGCCTGTACCATGGGGAAGCTACTGTACAGATGCCAAGCAGGGGAGCCATACCCACTGCCCCCCACTGCTCCGTGCTGTATGGGGGGGCTCTGCTATGAGCCCTCAGAGGCCCTGATCACTGCTGTCAGAGCCCATGAATGAGGAGCTGCTGTGGCTTTTTTTTTCTTTTTTCTTTTTTTTTAATGTGCCAGGAGGCTGGGCTGGGCAGGGGATAGGGCCAGGCAAGGCAGCATGGGGGCTTCCCCCATGGCTCGTCTGGCTTTGCTTGCCCCTACCCCGGTGGCTGGAGCAGCGGGGGCTATGCCCTCTGCCACTTGCCCAGCCAATGTGGGGGAGGGAGTTGCAATGCAGCCGCAGTTCGCTTTGGGCGGCAGCAGGGCATAGCCCTCATTACCAGTGCTGCTACACCTGCATCCCGTGTCCCCCTACCCCCTTCCCAAAGTAACGCACCCCCCTCCCCAGCCCTGACTGGACAGTTTGTCCTAGCCCCAATCCCTCCCTCCCTCTTCTCCCAACCCTAACAGATGTACCAGTTGGAAGTAGCTTTCAGCTGTGTGTTTAATCTATGGCTGAATCTCTCAAGCAGCCAAAGTTTTTCTGAATCAATTTGGATGCTTCAAACCAATTTGGAGCTTTTAATTGGTCTCCCAATTCGATTTGGATTCAAAGATTCGGTCTCTGGATTGGGCCCACATCTCCGTTGAATTGAATGAGCTACTGAAGCTTAATTACTAGCTGTCTGTTGATTAGTTCCAAAGAGTCCTAAGCCACTGTGCTGTCTACCTTTGTCCTGTCTGCCACAGCATGGACTGTAGCCAGCATGTGGTATGCTAGCTAATGTTAAGAGGTGTCTGTGTAAGGTAGAGGGGAGGGGGGAATCCTTGCTTCAGCAGGGATTGGTGAGGGGGAGAAGGGGAGCAGGAGAATGCTCTGTATGTGCAGGCTCTGCCAGAGCCCCAGCCAGGGAGCAGAGGGGAGGGACCAACTCAGGTCTGCAGCAGAGAGCCCCATCTAGCCCAGAGAGCATGCCAAGAGGCTGGGGGACTCTGATTCAACTTAAACCAGGAAGGGGTCTGGGACAGACACTGCATAAACTGGTTTGGTCCAAATCGGTTAAGTCTGATACTACATTCAACCAGGTTTATCTCAAATCAGGTTTAGCCATTTTCAAACTGGTTTATGTGCACTGAACATCTATTCTGTTACAGGTTTACACCAGTTTCTGATCACTTAAACCCGTTTGTGTAGTGTCTGTCCCTAGTCAGTAAGTCCATTTCCCTCAGCCTCTCCTCAGAAGTCATGTGCCCCAACCTCCTAACCATTGTCATTGCCCTGCATTGGACTCTCTCCAATCGATCTACATCCTTTCTGTAGTGGAGGTGGGGCAGGCAAAACTGGACACAGTACTCCAGATGTGGCCTCACCAGTGCTGAATAGAGGGAAATAATCACTTCCCTGGATCTGCTGGCAATGTTTCTACCAATGCAGCTCTGTATACTATTAGCCTTCTTGGCACCAAAAGCATGCTATTAGTTCATATTCAGTTTATTGTCCTTTGTAACCCCAGATCCTTTTCTGCAGGTTCTTGCAATTAAGCGGTTGAGCTGTTTCTTTTCTTTTTGTTTTGTTTTTTTTATTTTAATTTTTTTCTTACATGTTTTTACATGGATGGATCTTCGATCACGTTTTTATGTTTAAAAAAAATACAGTTGTTACCAATTGTAATCTGTAAAGAACAGGTAAAATTATTAATACAGAGAAGCATTGCTTTTTTGAAAATTAAATCTTATCAAATCTCACATAGGGTCAGGTTCAGATGTTACACTTTTACCAGTATAAGTGATCAGAAACTGGTCTATACCTATAACAGAAGTTTGGCACACAAAACTAGTCAGTACTGTAACAGAACAGAAATTCAGTACGTGTAGACTGGCTTAAAAATGGCAGACCCAGACTAAGCTTTGCCCTCCCTTCCTCCCTCCCCCCCCCCCCCGGAAAAAAAAAAAAGGACGACTATGTTCTGTTTGCTACCTATCCACCCCACACTGTTTACAGAAGACTGGGTAGCGGTTCTGCCTTGGGCTTTTTAAAAGGCCATGCCTAACCATTATGTTTTATGAGATGATAAGCATGCTGAATAAAAGTAACGATGGGCACATCCACATTGTTACTTATGGCTGCCTGCAAGTCAATGCCTGAGTATTTACAATCCCTAAGCTAAAACCTAGGACCAGTTTAGCCTGTTTGTGAAGGCTCTGCTGGGCATTACAGCCTGAGGTCAAGTTTCTCAGCCCTCTTCCCCTGAAGCAATTTCATCACTTGTTTTGCAGGCTGAAAATACACAGGAAATCCAACAAAGGCAAACTCAGCCTGCCTCTGCATATTTCTTCTCTTTCTGTACCTCACTTCCTATTTCTGTTGTCCCTAGTTATAGCCAGGCACAGAAAGAGAAACAAGCAGTAGGCAGACTGACTCTACTGGCTTTGCTTGACAAGCAGGAAATGTGTAGTGGCTATATGATAATGTGGGATGAGAAGCTGTTTAAACACTAGCTTCAGGTTTGACCAAACTGCACTGTGGACACACTCTGTGTTGACATAAGATATTAGGTTGAAAGAGGATTTAGACATGGCATCATCCAACTTTTGGTGCTCTCTTGATCTAGTCCTGAGAAGAATTCCTGTCCCTTATGCAATATGTGGTTTACAGAAGCAAATACAATGGGTGCAGGGTGGGGATGGGTGGTGGAAGCAAGCTGGTCAATAGGAAATGCTTGAACTTGCTTCTCAGTTTTACATCCTGCTAGAGTTTGACACCTAGATCGTTCAGTTAACTGATTTTTAGTAAAAAGAAAGGGATGTAGTGTTGCTGCCCTAGTAGTTGAACCTCAGAAGTTCCTCTTTTTGATTTGGAGAAGCAATTTAAACCTGGTCTTCTTAGCGCTAAGCCTTGTTAATCGTAGTCTGATCTGGGTTTCTCTTACTGAAGCTGTTCCACTCTGTTTGTAGTCTCTGTCTCTGGACTAATAACAGTTTTCATAAGCTGGTACTAGGGCAGTCCCAGCTCCAGCAAATGCATTCTTATTTTTATATTAAGTAGAAGAGTTTCAACAGGAGAGACTTGGAGAGACCAGTACTCAGGCTCTCTCCTGAGACTCTAAGACTTGAGTTAAAAATTCTGCTTTAAATTGGGTAAAAAGGAGTTGAGCCTGTTTTTTTCCTTTGGGTGGGGGTGGTTGGGGAGGAGGGAGGTGTGGCCAGATCTTGCCGGCTGATCGAGATCTGCAGCTGAGATAGTGGAGGGAAGATTTATTTTGTGAAACCCACCAGCAGTTAGGGGTAAAATGGGTACCAAGTTGCTCAGCACTGTTAAAATGTAAGTTTGCTTATGCCCAATAACTAAAAGGTGCCTGTAGGGCCTTTAGGGCCCTCTAGGGTCGGACAACAGGTGAGTGGTGGTTTCTTGAATGCTAGTCATGCCTAACTATTGTGTTTACGTGTCTGAAGGGATAGTCCCTCTTGGGTAAACAAGGCTACCAGAAAAGGAACCCAGGTCTTCCCAGGGCAGGTGCCTGCCGCGTACCGCGGGGTTTCGCGCGCTCTCCTCGCGGATGGGCTGTTTACGTGACTGGCCTGGCTGAGGTGCCCGCCAGGACTTGCTGGAGGTTTTCGCCCTGCTGCACACCAGGCTGCGAGGACCCTGCCCCCGAGGAGGGCGGCTGACTCCGAGCCAGGGAAGTTGACAGTAGCCTGTTCATACAAGTAGCGGAGATTAAATCTGAGCAGGACTGAGGCCGGGGAAACCCCCCTCCCGGGCCGCAGCGCGGACGCTCCCGGCGGTTTTGGTTTTGGAGTCCGAAGATGCGCGGCGCCGGGAGAGGCCGGGCCCGGGCGGGGCCTCCCGCAGGCGCTGGCCGCGTGGAGCAGGGGCGGAGGAGCGCGGCGCGGGGCGGCCATGGACCAGGGGCTGCTCCGCGCCTTCGGGGGCCTGAGCCTGGGGCCTCCGCCCCGGCCCCGCCGCCGCCGCCGCGCGCTCGTCTTGCTACGCGGCCTGCCCGGCTCCGGCAAGAGCTCGCTGGCCAGGTAACCCCCTGCCCGAGGGGGATGGGGGCGAGCCCCGCACTGGTGTCACAAGGCCCGGCGGCGTCCGCGACTCTGTGACGTCACAGGCTACCTTCCACCGTGCGGCGGGTGCCGTGAGCGCTGCCCCGGCCTGGCTGCCGCGCGCTCGGGCCGGGGCCGGGGCCGCGCCTGGGGGAGAAAAGCGCGGCGTGGACCCGCTCCGGGCGGGCCAGCGCATGTGAGCGACTCAAGCCTAGAAGGGGGGCGCGGGGTTTGGGTTTCCTGACAGCCCCAGCAAGCGACCGGCTCGCTTGATTTTTTGCTCCACAGTTTCTGTGACTTTTCTTTTGCCCTGCGCCAGCCTGTTCCGAGCTTCTTCTCAAGTTGGCTGAATCTCAAGGAGCTGCGTTGTCAGTGAGCCAGGCAGCGCCCGGCGCTTGCGTTGGTGTAGGCAGTGTTTGCGAGGCTGTTTCTGGTGCTGCTGCAGACCGGGTGTACTGCACGAGAGAGCCACACGTGGTGCCAGCAGCTCATCCGTGTGGTGCAGGGCAGATCAGGAAGGTCAGGCAGCGAGCAGCAGACAGGGCCGGAAACAGCTAAGCTGAGGCAGGAGGCACAGGCCAGCGGGCAGGGGATGGGGATCAGAGTGACATTTGGGGTGGGATCTGGGGCTAGTTTGCAGCACACCTGCCAAAAGGGTTGGCCACCAATCATAGAGAAACTGTGTTCTTCTGTACCAGGACCCAGTTGTAAACATTGGTGGCCAGTTCTGACCCAGTGCCCCCAGGTCCTAGCCCCCATTGTGTGAGACAGGGGGTAGGTGTGTGGGCATGGGGACCCCAAGCACCCCTCATAGGCCTGCCAGGGAAAAGCTACTGTTTCTCATGTTTTTCTCCTTTAAAGGAGAATCTGATTTTAAAGTTTGTTGGCAACCCTTTCCTACATTCTTGTGACCCACTTTTGGGTCACAGCCCACAGATTGAGAAATGCTGATCTAGTCCAACCCTCTTTGCCCAAGGCAGGATCTTCCCTATCCAAACCATGCTAATATAAAATGCAGTCTAGACTCTACATGAGACTACTTTCAGCCCGGACACAACATTGTCCTAGCACCCTTGACCTGCTACAGGTAAAGCAGGGGAACCGCAGCAGCCAACATCTTGCTTCTGTAAAATACTGTCTATGTATTGTCCTGGGTTGAGGGCCCTACGCCCCTCGTACAGAGAAAGACAAAACCTCCCACAGTCATACCAGCCTGACCATGGGGTACAATTCCTTCCTGACCCCAAATATGGCAGTTGGTGTCACAGACCAGCTGGGCACTGTGAGTGGATTAATTTTATCACAGGCCAACTGGGCTGTTTGATTCGGTTCTGAATCGAGGCAGTAAAGCTGGGAGTGAAATAAGGGCAAATTTATTATAGCTTACACACACACACACACACAATAGTTAACAGAAAGATAAATGTGAGAAGCAGATAATGCAGTATAAAAGAGCTAATAGTAAATAATAACAGCTAAATAGATCAATCTGTCGCAGGCCAACTGGGCACTGTGAGGGTATTAGCCACACTGGGCTATTCAAAACAACAAATAGACAGACATGGGTTGGCAATTTATTGATAGTCCCTCAATGCCAGGTGCGTGCCAAGTGATTCCAGCTAAGTCAGGCGTCCCTGATGATTGATGCTGTCAGAGGGATTACTGGGGAAGGTCCCTCAATTAAGATCCAATCCTCACTCACACCAGGAGTCTGGGGTCTGGGCATGGAACAGAAATGACCGGTCTTTTCCCTCCTTCCTGCTGGTCACTTGATGCATGTGTTTTTTATACCTAGTCTTATGTTAATCTGTTGGCCTCAGGGCCACTCACAATGTTGCCCTATAGCTGTTACCCTGTGGGATTGATTGAAAGGTGCTAAAATTATCATAAAAGGTTACTACCCAGACTCATGTTCATCCAATAAGCAAATTATGATGCAGCACCTTTAGATTTGAAATTGACATCACTCTGCCTGAATCCCAACCCCTTTTAGGCTTTATTTGAATATGCTTTCTTGGGACATGGTTTCCTGGAATGTGTTGGGTGTGCTAAGCAGTTAGATCCAGTTTTTATTGCTAAGGCTGAACCCTGAGCAAAAAACCATTAGGCCAGCTAATCTCACAGCTACAGCTTTGCCTCTGGGGCCCAGTCAGTTCCATGAACAGTTAGTTTATCATTTTGGTTAAACTTATGACAGACAAGTTACTTTTGCAGTTTACAAACTTACAAGCTTATATTAACTAATATTACCTGTTTAGGCAAAATATGAAATGCCTCCAAGAAGCACATATTATTGCTTATTAATCTCTGGTTCTGGCTGTCACAGATTAGTCTGACCCTGAGCAGGGGGGCAAGACCCTCTAGCCAGGAACCTTTGGCTTTCCTCCCAGCAGGAGCGTTGGCAAACTTCAAGAAAGGTTGTTCCCTGCCGTCATAAAGCTTTCTTAGGGTAAAGTTTACTTTTTTTCCAGATAGATTCTCAAGGACAATGTTGAGGCCTGTTGTGCATTAAAATGATAACAAAGACAAAAGAGACAAGGGACTTGGTTTCAACAATAAGCCTTTTTCATATACAGGATGTTATCTAACATACTTGATTTCAGTTTGCTTACTTTAGAAAGACCAATTTAAAATAAACAAATGGAAATTAATATCCAAGCGCTCAAGTAAAATGTGCAACATGTATACTGGGTTAAAATAAAAATGCATACAATAAGGAAACAATGTAACTAAGCTTATTATTAAGCAAATTGCTTCTCTATGAAAAATTGTGAATTTACTAAGAGATTTCTAGTTTATTACCTGAGGAACTTTGAAGGGTTGAGAAGGAAGAGAGAGACAGAAGGGAGATAGTCTTGTAATCTGACCTGCTGTCTCTGGACCTGTCTTAGCTTCATGCTCTAAGGATTTTCAACCTTTTTTGGTTGGTGTATCCCCAGCGGCCGATCGATGAGTGGGGGTAGGTGATGGAAAACCAGAAATGCCGGCAGCATTTCCCAAGGGGCCTTCCCAAGTACCTCCAGGGGTATGCATACCCCTGGTTGACAACCCCTGCTCTAAGGGCTAGGGAATTTAGGGGACTTAGGAACTAAGTCCCTCAGGGAAGGTTATACCTAGTGTATTTCTGTCCCCCACGTAGACTGAAGAAAGAGTTAGATGCCACCCTCCCTTGTGCTGCATGACTTGTGAAAGCATCTTTCAAAAACCTTAACGGAGCACGTAGGAAAGAAGAAGGGGAATAGATGTCAAGGAGAGTGTAACGTACGTACCAGGCAGTGTGTACAAACAAGGCTGTCCATTGGATGGCTTTACTCAAGATTGTTTCATACATCCTAATATTGTTACAGTTCTTTATACAAGTTCAGGTGGTAGACGCCTATATTTTGGCACAAGAAAATCTGTGTGTGTTCTTTATGGACAGACAAGGTTCCTTGGGTGAATCTGATATCTTTTATTAGACCAACTTAAATAGCTGGAAAACAATTATTAAGCAAGCTTTTGGGTTCAAAACCCTTCGTCAGGCTAAGGATGTTTCAGCAGTTGGTGTGTGCTCTTCCTGGTTGGAATGAAAAGTAAAGAAGCCAGCAGCTGGGCTGGTGTGCATACAAGACAGGTAGCCAGTGAAAAAGTAGATTGAGGAGTCAATGGGTAAGATACAGGCTGGGGAAGAGGGGAGAAGAGAAAGAAGGGGGATGAAAGTGGAGAGATACCTGGGGAGTCAGATGTCAGAGGCAGGTTATAATGTGTCATAAATCCAATGTCTATATTTAGTCCATGATTTTTAGTATCCAGGAGGTTGATGAAGTGAAGCTCATAGGCTTGTCTCTGGGAAGTGTTGTATAAGTTTCCTTTGAGGATCAGGACTGCAAGATTGGAGAGAGAGAGTGGTTTTCTTGTGAGAAATGTGCCCCCACAGGTCATTGGGTATTCCTGTCTGATAGATTTCTGGTGTGCGTTCATTCTGGTGCGCAGTTGTTGCTTGGTCTCGCCTATGTATTTTCCATCAGGGCATTTGGTGCATTGGATGAGGTATATCACATTTCTGGAGGTGCAGCTGTAAGATCTGGGAATGCTGATAGCTCTGTTGTGGGGTGTAGTAATAGTGGGGGAGGTGGAGATGTGTTAGCAGGTTTTGCATGTCTTGTCCTGGCACGGTCTGGATCCTTTTGGTGTGTTCTGGGCTTGAGAAAGTTGCTTCTGGTGATGAAGTTAGTGAGGTTTGGTGCTTGTTTGAAGGCTAGGATGGGTGGCTCTGGGAAGATCTTTTTAAGAATAGGGTCTCTGTCAAGTATGGGTTGCAATAGTTTGAGGATTTTCCGTATGGGCTTGAGGGAGGGGTGATACGTCATAACCAGCAGTGTGCGATTTGTGGGTTTTTTTCTTCTGTACTACAGCAGTTCTTCACATGGTATCCGGGTGGCTCTCAAACATAAACATGCAATCTCTCTCACTGGAGGAGTGTCCTTGTTGGGTGAAAGTCTTTTTTAAGATTGGTGAGGTGGCAGTCCCAGGTGTTCTCTGCAGTGCAAATTTGGTGGTATTTCAGGGCTTGGTTGTATGTCACAGCTTTTTTGGTGTGTTTAGGGTGATTGCTGGTTCTGTGCAGATATGTATGTTGGTCTGTGGGTTTCTTGTATAAGGTGGTCTGTATTCTATCATTCTGGATACTGATCATCGTGTCTAAAAAGATTTTGGTGCTAGAGTATTCTAGAGAAAGTTGGATGGAGGGATGATGATTGTTAGATTTCTGATGGAACTCAATGAAAGAGTGTAGATTTTCAGTCCAAATGATCATTCAGTTCTTCATGCATGATTTTAAATAATTCTCTCTCCTGTAATAGTCTTTTCTCCTCCAATCCCCATCAGACACTTTCTTGCTTGGTCACTTATGCATCATAACCACAAATCTCAAAAATAATTTCCCCCCTCAAGCTTCTGTAAAATAAGACATCCTGGATTCAATAACTTTTTGGGTATCACTCAATATTAAGTTGGATTGACAGTGCAAAGAAACCTAGAAATTTTACTTTGTTTTCCTTCCTTCCTACCCCAGTTGGAATGGGTGGTTGAAAATCTGTGGCATTAATATGATGTCTTTCAGGCTGCGAATAGATGTAAATTTCAACCTCTTTAAAAGGGAAGTGGGGGTTGCTGTTCTGGACCATGAATCAGCTGTTGCACTGCAGTTATAATGTCTGCCTGCTCCTGGAGAGATACAAGTGAGCTAAATCACCGTAACCTTAATCCCAACTGAAACAGGATTAAAGTTACAATGGTTTTGTTATATTTGCACCAGTTTAGGAGTCTACAGCTATCATCGTTGCATTATACAATGTGTACTCTCCCCTTTCAAAGAGCTCAAAAGTTAGGTCTATCCAGAGCCAAAGACAGTCATGTTTTGTCATTCCAACTGCTTTGAATATGGAGTGAAAGGCTTAAACACCAAGCTTGCTCTGGAGTTATAAAGGCTATGAACTGTTCTTTTCTTCTCAAACCCTATTGTTAGATATCACAATGTTAGGGTCACACTATAATGAATTTTGGTTCTGCCATGTCATACCATGCTCAGAAAATCTTGATTATTTTCTATTCCTTTATACAAACCTGACTACTTTGAGAATTCAGGATTTTTTTCCCCATGAGACTCCATAATACAATAACTTCTTTCCAAACCAACTTCTGGTTACAGACACAGAGATACTGTGGCTAGTTTTCACTGGCATCATTGGCTGTTTATCTATCATGTTACTCCTTCAAATACAGAATATTATTATTTAATGGAAAATTGTCTAAGGGAATTGTGACCAGAATTTTCAACCTGAGTGCCCAAAAAGTTAGGTACCTGAATGAGTTACCTGATTTGCAGAGATGCTAAATGTACACACAGCCCTTTTTAATTTTAGTTTTCATCTACAGAGGAACATCAAAGTGAGCTGATGTTTCACACCTTGTCTAAAAACAAAAAGCAACTATCCTGGTGCTTATATATAAATTTAGGTACCAAGCTGTAGAAACTTCCAGTATACAATAAAAATGTGAAGGTATCTCCACAACTTCAGTATCACTCAGAACAACCGAAATAAGTGCACTGAACTCAACAGAAACTGAAAATCCTGAAAAGGAAGTTCTCTTAATAACTACATTTACTAATATAGAAAGAAGAGGAAGTCACAGTAGGATGACTTGCAACAAAGCATGTTGAAGCAAATGGTAATGAAGGTATAGCAGACTGAGGCAAAGTATGCCATTCTAACTGTTGTAACACATTAAAACACTTCTAGTACACCTCATTTCATAAACATGCACCAGTTATTTCACCTGCATTCTGAGCACTGTTTGGGTTAGATTAGTTTTCAATGGGTTTAAGCTAAATTAGTGCCAAGATAAACAGTATTAAAGTACTGCAGGCCTTCCACTTCTGCTTGGCAGTGTCTCATTCACCTTTCCAAATCAACCTTTGCCTCTGATAGCTGTGCTGGACTTGGAAGACAGGTATGCCAAGCATACTGCAAATTCAGCAGATCACAGAGAAGAAAGGCTGGAAGGGACTTCAAGAGATCATCCAGTCCAGCTGGATTTAAAGAGTAATGCTAGTGTAGACAAGAGAAAAGTGTAAGGGTTGTTACATTTCAGTACAGCTGGTCTGGATGAGAGCGTTAGACTGTTACCATACAATAGTAGTTTCATAGTAGGTAGGGTTGGAAGGGACCTGAGGAGATCATCTAGTCCAATCCCCTGCAATGGCAGGAAAGAGTACTGGGGTCAAACGACCCCAGCCTCCTTTTAAAGACCCCCAGGGTAGGAGCCAGCACCACTTCTTTTGGAAGTTGGTTCCAGGTCCTAGCTGCCCTGACAGTGAAATAGCACATCCTAATGTCTAGCCTGAAACTACTCTCCACTAGCTTGTGTTCATTGATTCTTGTAACTCCTGGGATTGTTCGGGTGAACAGGGACTCTCCCAATGCCTGCTGGTCCCCCTTGACTAGTTTGTAGACTGCCACCAGATCCCCTCACTCTTCTCTTTTGGAGGCTGAACAGGTTCAGGTCCCTCAGCCTCTCTTTGTAGGGCCTACCCTGCTGCCCCCTGCTCTCCTCTGGACCCTCTCCATATTGGTAATAAGCAGTTCAATGTTCCTGTGCAAATAGTATTACAGCCTATGAAATGTCTACAAAGCCTGAGGTTACATCTGACCATGAGTCAGTAAGTATTGAATCACTGCTGTCTGTGGCTGCAGCTTCCATTAAGTTATACACATTTAGTCAGTAGATGGAGGCTGCAACCAAAGGAGCAAAAGTTAAATCCTATTGCTATGAATGTATATTAAATATCTGCACAGAACTCGAAACAACACAGATCTATTAATGGCATCCAAGGCTAAGATGAGTGCTAAAGGGCCTGGGCTGAAAAGGAGCTGTTGATTGAACCGAAAGCCTTCTCTGTATCAGCTGTACCACTATCAGACAGAATGTGAGCTGGCAAGAAAGCTGGGGTATGGACATGGACAGCTTTTGCTACATAACTGGATACCTTACTTGCAGACATAGCACTGTACAAGAGAGGTGGAAATTTGGGACCCTGCATCTTTCCTACTTATTGTTCCCTGCCTCCTCACTTTCCACCAAAGGAAAACACTGATCTGCATGGACCATCAGACGTTAAATTGCTCCATAAGGAAATTCAGTGCCTTTTCCAGGAAAAAGGCGGGGGGGGGGGGTGTTAAGTATGAAGCAAAAAATTACTTTAAAAATAATTGAAATGAGATTGCAGTCACAAAACTTTCAGGAATAATAATTAGTTGATTAGTTGGGAGGAAAGATTTGAATCAAAGGCAAATATGAGAAAAAAGGCTGTGGATATCAGGAAGACGTTATGAAAACATATGAGGTCAAAGGAAGGAAATTAAAAGTAAAGGAAATTAATCCCAACAAAAGTGACGTTGACATTGTAACTGGTTTTTAAATAGGACCTGGAAGGTTAAAAAGTTACCCTAATGATAAGAATAAGTCAGAACATCAGACAAAAGGATGGTTGGTAAGATTGAGAGCTGCATGTGTGTGTTGGAGAGAATAAATACATATAAATGCTAAAAAGCCCCGCTGAAGCACCTAATCTATACAGACACTGGGGAGCCAGGTCAAACTAATGCGATGCCTCTTCCAGTAAAGTGTTGGGGTTTTTGGATTTTTTTTATGTCTGTCAGTGCCCAGGATGATTAATTTGTGTAAGCTGGACATCATCTAAGCTAATGCATCCAGTACTTGTTGTCTTGAAATGGCTAGTACTGCATCACCTGCACGAAGTAAAGCTGTCTCACCGCAGAAATCAGTGCACCAGCCATATTATTACCTCTGGGTAATTCCAAACTGGGCCACAGAGTCAGTGCAAGTAATGATTTGTTACTAGTTAACTTGAAACCTGCTGGCCCCTTACTTATAAAATAGGAATAAACTAGTAAGGGATTCCCAGTGCTTTGTTATTTGTCTTCTCAGTCTAAAGGAAGGACCTTCACACATTTGGACATGCGGGTAAGAAAACCTGTATGCATATTGCTGCAGCCTCCCTAAGATGTGCCAAACTCCTGGGAATCTCCATAATGGATTCCTTTTGGAAATTTCCAGCAATCTACCACTACTACCTACACTTTGATCAGGAATGTACCATAGACCTAGGGAAAACCATTACTGCTCATAGTGAACAGATTATATAGATATAGGACTTCAGTTTATAGTGCTATCAGCATCAGACTAGGGGGGTGTCATAAACTGGATCCAGACCACAAGTATCTTTACTGAATGGATTCAGACCCACATCCAGTGGCAGGGCAAGTAGTATTGGGGTGAGTGATATCACAGCCACCAGGGAAGGGAGCCGCATGCAACCATTGCTTACACTGCTACTTCCAAAATGCAGCAAAGGTGCTCCATGCCCCCAAATTTGGCAGCAGTGCCTGCCTCACTTGCTCTGCCCCCACTAAATTCCCAGCCCCTCTAGAAGCCCTATGAGCAGAATGACATGGTAGTGCAGGTCAGATCTGGTCAGTGGGCCACCCCAGCTATAGACAATGCTAAATATATGTGGAAAAATATTTTTAAAGTGTAAAATTAAAAAACAAAAAACATGAAAAGGTGAAGGATAGCTAATCATACAATCACATAGCTAATGAATATAGCTAATCACAGCCCAGTTAGCCTGCCCTTGGTCTCTGGAAAGATCATAGAGCAGGTCCTTAAAGAATCCATTTCAAACCACCTGGAGGAGAATCTGTCAGTGCAGGATGAACCTAGGCTGCATGAGTCATCAAGAACAAGTCATGTCTGACCAATTATTCTTTCTGTGACAAGGTAACAGGTTCTGTAGATGTCAGGGGAAAAGCAGTGGATGTGATATACTTTCACTAAAGCAAGGCTTTTGATATGGTCTTCCATGACATTCTCATTGATAAACTAAGCAAATATAGACTATAGGCCAATACTGTAAGATCAACATGTAACTGGTTAGATCATTGTGCTCACTGAATAGTCATCAATAGCTCAGTGTCTAGTTTGGAGGAGTTATTAAGTGGGGCTCACCAGGGGCCTGTCCTGGGACTGTTATTTAACACAGTCATTAATGATTTGGACAGATTTGCAGATGATACCAAGTTGGGTGGCATGGAAGACACTCTGGAAGGTAGGGCTAAGATCCAGAATGACCTGGCTAAATGATAGAATTGGTTCAAAATCAATCAGATGGAATTCAGCAAGGACAAGTAAAAAGTTCTGCACTTGGGACAGAATAATTGTGTACACACATACAGACTGGGGAAAACTGGCTAGGCTGCAGTACTGCAGAGAAGGACCTGTGGGTTACAGTGGACCATAAACTGAATATGCACCAACAGTGTTTTCTTCTGTTGCAAAAAAACCCCAATTCCCTCTCCCTCCCAACCCCCCTGCCCCAAACAAAAACCCCAAAAACCTCCAACCCAATTGCATGCTGGGTTGTAAGATCAGTAGTATCACTTGGAAAACAAGGGAAGTGAGTCTTCTGCTTTGTTCAGCATTAGTGTAGCCTTACTGTGTCTAGTTTGGGTCCCTACCCTTCAAGATGTGAACAGATTGGAAAGTCTAGCAGAGGCTGACAAAAATTATTACTAGTCTGTAAAGCATGATCTATGAGGAAAGGCTGAAAGAGCTAGGGTTATATAGTCTGGAGAAGAGAAGACTAAGGGTGCATGTGCTGACAGTCTTGATGTACCTAAAGGGACTTTTCTCTGCAGTTATGAGACTAGGAGCAATAACCTCAAGCTTTAGTAGAGGAAATTGAGGTTGGAGATTAGGAGGAACCTCCTGACTATGAGGGTGAGCAGGCATTGGAACAGGCTACCTAGAGCAGTTACAGACTCCATCTCTGGAAATTTTCAGGAAAGGTAAGAGAGATGTGGCTGGGACTGATCCTGCCTTGAGCAGAGGTTGGACTAGGTAACTTCAAGAGATCCCTTCCAGCTCTACTTTCCTATGATCCTAGTAAAATTAAACAAATGAAAAATTCAGTAGTATAACAAGGCATTTGTCAGTAGAACTGTCTTGGCATTATTGGAAATAAAATAGGAAAATCTTGACTGCTCATGTGAATAAATTAAATAAGATCAGTATGTTATGCAACGAAAATGGGATAGGAAAAAAGAAACAAACATGAAAAGGTGAACGAAACAAATGAAAACTCATATCCTCCTTGCTGTCATCAAACCATGCCTTCCCTCCCAGTCTGTGGAAAAGTTGGTGGCTTCTTTGTTAAGAAATTCCTTTTTAAAGGAAAAAAGTTGCATAATTGGGTTGCACAATCCTTCCCTTGTGTTTCTGTGAGATTACAGAAAATTTTCGTAATTTACAAGCATTTCTCCAGCCAGCTCAGATAACCACATTTGTTACATGTTAAAAGTCCATTGTAGATTTCTCTGTTAATTTAAAGGATGGTATGAAAAATACATTGTTTTTCTATTCCTGTGCTGTAATCTTACCAAAAATAGCAGTTTCCAGTTCTCTCTAAATTAGGAGCTTATGCAGTGAAAGCTATATGCAGTCTGCAGAACATTCAAATGACTTGATTTGAAGTGATATGATAAAAGAATAGATTTAAAGTGTACTAATATTTTGCTTCCCATTTTTCAGACAACTGAAACATGAATTTTCCAGTGCTGTGATTCTTAGCACTGATGACTTTTTCATCGAAGATGGCATCTACCAGTTTGATCACAGATTGCTAGAGGAAGCACATATATGGAACCAAAAGAGAGGTGAATCAAAACAGTTCCTAGTTTTCTTAGAGCATTAATGGACTTCCTCAATCTATCTAAATACCTGCACAGTCCTCAAAAACCACAGTGTCTCAACACAGTATACTGCACTATTTTGATTCTCTAGGAAGAGAGAAAGTGTAATCATGTCTTTCATTGAAATTTACAGCTTGTCAGTCTTCAAAAAAAAATATCACAGAACTGAGAGCTGTTGATTATTCTTTATGGCATGTGAAAAATAAATTATTGCTAACTGAATAAATACTGATAAATTCATGGTTCATTTTGTTTTTGAAAAAAACTTTTAAAACAGTAAATATTTATCGAAGTGCAGAAGCTGGATCCGAGCAAGACGCATGCAAATGGCAGCACAGTGACAGCTTGATAGAGATATGTTTGTCCTTCTTTAGATTATAACAGGTTAAACATAAACCATTGCTTTAAGCTTGAATGTCCATTTGTGACTTCTGCAGTATGTGTGTCTGTTGTCAGGAAGTATACATATTAATTACGAAGTCATTCCTGAAGTTCAGGAGCAGAACAAATGATGACCGTATTTTAGGGAGATGACTGTGATACAGCCTCGTGAGGCAATTGAAACTTGTGAACTTATGTAATGGAATATTATTATATACCATATTATATTTGCTAACACTCACATATCCTTTATGAATATCTTAATTTCCACTGCCGTTGCTCACATAAGTTGAGGCGTCTTCAAAATACACAGCAACCTTTACACATTCTCTTTGCTTAAGTTTTACAATCGAGCAGGTACGTTGGAAGCTGAACATCCTCCAGGAATTTTAAAAGCACTTTTTGGTTACTATCTATTATTTGCTTTGATGGGCATGCAGAAACCCTTTACCAGTGGGTTCACAGTCTGTGCAAGGGTTTCTTGAAATAGAAAACTCCTTCAGGCCTGAAACCATCAGTTGTCTGGTACTTTTGAGCTTCACTTAATATATGTTATATTGCAGCACGCAAAGCAATGGAGAATGGGAGATCCCCGGTTATTATTGATAATACCAACATCCGTGCTTGGGAAATGAAGCCATATGTGATTACGGTAGGGAAAACTATGCCCTAACTCTTGTTGTAAATGCTTAGCTATGACATCTAAGATGTGATCTGATTGGGAATAAATATTAAAAGATAAAAGCAATTTTGGTCTTCAGGTAATTCAGACAAGTTAATTCTTTACTAAAGTAGATAAAGAGGCACTTATGTACTTGTTTTAGCTAAGTATTTAGTTCAGTGAGAAGAAAGTCACTGGAAAAGATTCAACTTGCCCCACATTCACCAGAGATCAGCCTATAGTGTCCCACTTCCCCCAGAGGAGTCTGCTTCCATAACGTTAATTGACAAGCATATTAAAACCTGAGTTTGGCCTTAGCTCATCTTTTGCTGTATATGTCCAGAGTACACATTAAAGCAATCTAGAGACTGTGTTTTGATCAGTCTCTAATGGATGGACTCTGTGATGGCTTCATTGGCACTCTTTCTATTATGGTTTCACAATGTGTCCCATTACAGTTACGCTCATACGTAGCTATATTATCATGGGTTATCATATGGTTTATCATTTGGCATCTATTTGCTGTTTCCACACAAAGTACAGGAGGTCACAGTGGTTCTCTGTGCCTGAAATGCTGCTACGAACCTTGTGCTTGTGAACAATTTCTCTAAAGAAACTTCCCAATCAGGGTTGTGGTCACTCTAGGATGACTACGTAGTGAAGGGATCGTAGGCTAGAGGCTGCTAAACTGTGAACAGGTGGCTTCTCATACTGTTCTGGCTATTCTTCCTCCTCTTCACCAAAATCACTGTAGAAATACTGAGAGTACTTTACGTGCCACTTTTCCATTCAAACAATTACCAAAGGCTTATTGTATAATTGTGAATGGAAGGAAAGAACATTTGAGGTTTTGTACATGGAAAGGAGCTTGTCTATTCTTGGTGAATATTTGAGAATTGAGGTATGAGAATCCGTGGTCCAGGTAATGAGGCACACAGTGAAATGTTAGTTGGTGGCAGAAGCCTTCTATAAGAACTAGATGGTAACACTTTTAACATGTGTGCACTTTTCCAAATCAGGCACTTGAGAATGGCTATGAAGTTACATTCCGAGAACCAGAAACACAATGGAAATTCGATGTTCAGAAGCTAGCAAGGTATACCTTTTCCCTCTTAATGAATCTGGTTATTTCTTATTTAGTACCATGTTTCAGCTGTGAAAAAACAGGATTGTAAGATGCACTTTCCTCTTCAGATAGTCTAAGAAACAATCCAATAATGAACTATTCAAGAATAGTGGAGGGATAATTTAATATATTCAACATCAGAGGATACTAGCTGCCCTGAACAGTGTCAGGAAAGAAATCAATTTACACTGTAAGCTTCTATTTGGGCTGCTAGTTATGGGCAGGGGGAGGAAGAAGAGGAGGGGAATTTGTGCAATGTTTCCTTCTCAATGGGCTTATGGTTCATGACTAATGCTATGATCTAGACATTGCAGTAATACAAATAATAAAATAATAATATCTACAGGGACCAACGTGAAATTTAACTACAACTATATGGCTTCATATAATTTGGGAAGGCAGGTAGTAGGAGAGCAGTTGTTTTAAAAATCAACAAGAAATCAGTTCCCGAAGGATTATTTGTATTGGATCTCAAATAACACATACAAGAGTGTTGTACCCTTCCCTTCTTTCAGCAGTGCTGCCTTCTTTCCTTCCCCTTTCCATCATTTGTATTTAAATTACCTTAATCCTTTTTCTTTAGTATCACTGCATTTGGCAAGTCCATTCATACCATCTGATGAGGTAGACTATGAGTCTACCAAAGCTTATATCTCTTTGAACCAGTTAGTCTACCAGGTGCCACACTGCCCTGCCTACATACGGGATGGATACATGGGCCCCCCAAAGCATTTATGTTCTACCTTGTTTGATCTCATAAGCACAATATTGTTTACTTTACATGATTTTTAGATGATGATGATGTATTTATGACTGTAATAGCGCTGAACCTTTGTCAAGGAGCCATGTGGTTTCCCATTGTGCTAAGTGCTGTACACACAAATACTGAGGAGGACCGTCCTTGCCCCAGAGAGCTTGTAGTTCAAGCATTAGGCAGGACTTGACATGGAGAAAAGAGAAAGATGTTTTGGGGATGGGGAAGAATATGGAAGTAAAACAGAGTTTATTAGCAATATATAAGTCTTGGCTCACCACTTGTCTTACCAGTGCCAAATAGTAGCAATTTGCAGGCATGACAGTAGAAGTGGGTCTAGTTGGGAGGAAGTATCGAGTATTAATGTTGTAATATTTCTCAACTATCTTATGATTGGTATTTGTTATATCAATTAGTGAAGGATCTGGAGATCTAACAGGCTGTCAAGATTACTAAATCCAGATTCTGTCTTTAAGACTGTCCTTTCAGGCATGCTCCTAGGGCAGAGACTCCAAAGCCACAGACCCATGGCTTTTTCATAGCATGAGAGAGACACATCCCAACTGCCCTACCATGTCAAAACTAATGTGGACCACCTGAGTCTGCTGTACATTGGGACATGTCTTCTCCAGAACTTTGATCAGGTGGTACCATGGTTTACTGACTCACTTCTTGAGAACTTTGTAATCTTTAAAGCAAAGAACACACAGACTTTACCAACTCACAAAATACAAGAGATACACTGCTCTACAGCAAAGCACCAAACGCCTGTGAACCAAGACCCTGCCTCAGTTTCTGCACCCTGCTTGAGAATCCATTGGAGTCTATGCATCACTCCTGGACCCCAGAAACCTTCTGCACCCTTTTTTCTTCTTGTCTAAACTTCTCCTCTTCTGTTCCAAACTCATGTCACTATAGAGAAATATCCCTTCTAAACACTTCTGTCTCACTTACTTGTCCTTCGCCTGAGGTCCTTTCAATCTTCAGTGCTTTGTTTGTTGCAGCAAACCAGTTAAGTTATTAACCTGTAGGAGTCTCCATTGTCCTGCTGGGGCCCTGGATCTGATCTAGACGATGTATGGCTCTTTAGACACAGGCAAAAAACAAACAACCAACCAACCCCTCCTCCCCCCCACAAACACACAGACCTTGACACCTGCATGGGTTGGTCACATATTTGCGGGCTCTCTGCAACTACTGTCTGTCCTTCTGCAGATGGATAGACAATTGTTCCTGAGGGTTCATTAGCTTCTTGTATCCGTGTAACAGAAACCATGATGGCAGTCAGCACACACACTTCCCGTACTCCTCACAGCAGAAGCGGTAGACCTTGTTATAGACTATTCACCTAACTTTATATCTTGGCTGCCTACAAAAATATTTGGGTTATATGTCATAGTGAAGCAGCTAAAAATAGCTTTGAGAAAATAGATAGCAGCCAACTGCAAGGTAGTCAAGTGTTGGATCCTGGCTCTCAGACACAAAAATGGATGCTTTACTAAATGGAGCAAGAAGGTTAGCAACTTCAAGCCAATGCACTTAGAGGGTTAAAAAACTGAATTTTTATATTAATTTTGATTCTATAGAAGAAACACTCATCAGGTCCCAAGAGAAAAAATACAGCGGATGAAAGAACAGTATGAGCATGGTGTTACCGTTGAAATTGTGCTTCAGTCTGAACAACCCAGGAGAGATGCTGGAAATTCTAGTGGACCAAATGAAGCTCTCAGCATTGGGGCTTACTCCAATTCACATCCAGCATTTTCAAACAGAAGAGCATATGGCACACATATGAGTCAAAGATCATACAACAGGAGAGGTGGATTCCACAATGTATTTTAGTATTTCACCAATGTATGAAAGACCATTTTGTAGTTTTCTTAGCCATTTTTACTGAGTTTTTTGGGCTTTTTGGTTTACTAAATCTTTAAATCAGGTATTAATGCTTTTAATTTACATACTGTAATGCAAGAGTATTCAGTTATGGAATATAAGACTACTGAGCCCACCATAAACTCTTCCCTTTCCCGCTAAACCTGTGTTCATTAATTTTTCTCATTTTCATTAATTTATCTCATTTTGTCATGTCATAGCTGTAGACTGTGAATTCTCCAGGGCAGATTTGGTGTCTGAAACCTGCCATATTACTTGTATTGCAACTTGTCTCCCAGACCCACTCTCTCTCCTTTTTCCCTCGTGTCCAGTCTCTCACTAAACCAGCCTCTTCTTTGTCTCCAATACTTTCTAGTTCTAACCTTTCTTCAAGGATCTTGGGACCAAACCCTTGTTCAGGCTGTGGTCATTTCTAGTCTCCTCACTTTCTTATGCCTGGTCTCCTGGCTTTACCATTCTTCTCTTTCCAGCTTTCCCAAACCTTAGCTAACAATGTACAGTGCTCTTTGAATCTCTCTATTGGTTTCCTGGCTTACTGCTGTAAAAAGGCTCAACATAACCATCTGCCCACCCATGTCTTTTGTTACCTTGATTCAGGCTTTTCTTACTCTTCATTTTACTTTCCACTGTGGCTCCTCCATACACCCAGACAATATCTGTCAAGTGCTACCTCTCCTCCTTCAGATCCCATTAAGTCTCTCCTCCCTTTTCTCATTAATAGTCACCACCTCACTCCTCTTTTCCTGAACTGACAATCTGTATATCTTGCCTTATACTATAAAGTTTTAAGAATAGGGTCATCTTTGTTTTAAAATGTAGTATACATTGTATGAGATGGCACTACTTCTTTATTAATAGTAGAAATAGAAAATGTACACAGTGGTGACCATCACAAGCCATGAGAACTTGAGTGATGCATTAAAGACAACTGAATGAGGCACTTTGTCTTTCAACCTAAATGCTGATGGGGCAGAGCTTTATTGTGTGCAACGTATGCACTTGGTGTGAAACATCTGTTGGGTATATATTTACCCATGTGTCTTTGGATATAGAGAGACTGGCGTGGCTAACAACATCTGATCTTTTTGTCTATTGTCCCAGGCAAGAACAGGCCAGAATGTTTCTTAATCAGATGGCACCATCTTGCGGAACCATAACTCACCCACATTGCATGTCAAATGAGCATTAAGCTTGATCAAAAGCTTGATTAAGCTTGAAACTTTCCATATCATGTGCACGCCTATGAAACTGTGCTTGCAGAACAAGGCACAAAGTGAAAATAAAAACATCATGATGGAAAGCAGATTGGTTACAGCCTATGCCAAATCTTGAAGATGCTAGATGAGAGGTTTTGGGGCCGCTACTGATACAATTTCTAGTATACTGTGGAGAGTGGCAAGTCCACTGCGGTGAAAGGGGAGGGGGAAGAGAAGGCAGGGAGCAAATCCCCCACAGTGAGGGAGGGGGCAGGGGCACAGGCATGGTTCATCGGAGGTGTGGGGGGGTGGATTCTGTTGCTGGCTTACACCCCAGGAGGGCAAGGGGACACATGCCTCTGGATCTGTCCGGAGCAAGATGGGCCACAGCTGCAGGCTGTGCTGGGCTGTTCTCAGAACAGGGACTGCAGCCACCCCAAATCTTGCCATAGCTACCTCCCAGTACTGCTGCCACATATTCAACGCAGCCCTGGCTCAACCCGCACCTCCCCCCATGTGGGGCGCAGGATGGAGGTGCAGCTCCCTACCAGCACCACTGCTTCCACATGCCTGGCACAGTCCCAACTCTTCCCTCGCCTCCCTCCACACACTGGAAAGAGCCAAGGCTGCACCAGGCGTGCAGAGGCAGTGGCAGAAGGAGCTGCCCCCACATCCCAATGAGCCATGCCTCCGTCCCACATGGGGGGAGGCAGGGGTTGAGTCGGGAAGAGCCAGGGCAGTGCCCAGTGCACAGATGGCGTGGAGAGGGAGTTGCCCCCCCTTCCCCTTTGAGCCACATCTCTGTCCCATGCCCTGTGAGGGGGTGTGCAGGGGCTGAGCCAGGAAGAGCCGGGGCTGTGCTGAATATACCACGGTGGCAGCACTGTGAGGAAGCTGCTGCAAAATTTGGGGTGGCTTCAGCCCCCTCTATAGTACCCGTTCCAAGCTCAACCCTTAGTGAGAAAAGCCTGGCACAGCCTGCAGCTGCAGCTCACCCCAGGCAGAACCAGAGGCACATACCCCTCTGTGGGGCAAGCAGCAGCAGCAGGAACGCCCCCCCCCCAAATGAACCACACCTGTACCCTGCCCTGGCTAGGCAGTGCCTGCCTCTTCAATCCCTCCCCCTGCGGCGAGGGAGGGGGATCTGCCCACCATGCCCCTTCCCCCACACCAGACTTACCAGCTGGAGACAGCTTTCCATGCTGCTGGGCTCTGCTCCTCAGTGGCTGCACACATGCATGGCATTTATTGGCCAAATTATCTGCCCCATCAGACCAATTTCTGATACAGACAATTTTCTTTATGTCGGTACTGATCTGATATCGGACCAAGCTACAGTACACCTGTAATGGAAAGGTATGTTTCCATACTGTACAAATGGTAGTCATTCTCTCTGACATACATGGACTTTAAATAAGAGGATAAGGCCACTTCGTTGAGATCCTTTACAGTCATTGTCACATTGTCCTATCAACGTAACAAAATCATTGCTGCCTTCCAATAACTTACCACAACCAAAGCATAGAAAAATAAGGAATATAAACTACACTAGGATTAACACCTCAGATTTCACCTCTTCTGCCCTGACCAGTTGGAGAATCCCTGGGATTCTGGATTCAGCCTCTAAACAACTTACACACATTTCTAACTACTCTCCTGATAGTCCAACAGAGTGAACAAGTGTTCTATGCTAAATATTCCCTTAAGCTCCAGATAAGGGGTCACTACTGACACGTCAGAACTGCAACAACATAGGCACTACTGTAATGCACAAGCAAATAAATGATCTGTAGAGATAATAGATTGCAGTGATTCTTACCAAAATCTTGAAAGTTTTATTGCACATATAAAATTACATTTATTAAACTTTTCCTTTTGAAATAACATTATTAAAGACAAGCAGACACTATATAAATGTTTCTAGCATGCAAAGTGTAAAAATATTCATTTAAATCCAAAATATATACATTATTATGTACTTACATTCAATAGTATTTGCGTTTTTTACGCCTTTGTAGTTTTTTTGGGGACTGTGAACTCTCAGTTTTACTTGTCTCCTTCTCAAGAGCCTCACTTCCTTCAGTAATATTTTGTGACGTATTTGTTCCTGCAGCAGACATTGGAGAATTATCATGTACAAGACGGTCTGATGAATCCCTGGATGCAGCACTGATAGTTTTTTCTGTGTAATCAGTTTTCGTTTCTTTGGGCAAATTACACAAGAGTGCTTGTGTATTAATCATTGCAAGTTCTTCATCAGCAATCAAGTCAGTCTCAGCCAGAGGGGTAATTTCATTGGATCTTTTAAGAGCTGTGATGTGAACAGTGTCGTGGTTTGTTCCCTTTGATGATTTGCTACACTGGAAATCAGAACTTCGTGGTGGCTGAAATGCCTTTTTCAAAGATGGAGAAACAACTAAATAGGCTGGTGTCAATGGGGGAGGGGGAGGGATCTGGCTGAGCAGGTCCATTGCTTTTCTCTTTTTGCAGGTCTTGGGGTGGTGTTCATTAGGAATATATGGAGTCATCTTTGCTAAGCCTTGTGGAGCAAGTTTCATATCTGGTTTGCTGACTGACAGTGGGCTTTGATACTTCATTTCACTATTTGGAAAGGATGTCTGGTTAAGGAAAGAAAAAAAAAGAAATGTATGATTTTTGTGCATGGACAAGGCCAGAACCCTTCCCATTCATCACAATTAATGCACCAGACTGGCATTCCACGGGGAAGGAAATAACTAAGAAGTAAACGCGCTAAACAAAAAAAAAATATCAAACACCATATTAACTTAATTACCTCAATTTGTTATACCAACAACCTAAAACTGAACCAATAATATTGTGCACCACATGTCTGAGTGAAAGTGACTATCCATCTCAAACTGAAGTTACTACAAAAATCAAAATGCTGTGAATTAGATGCATATTAATACAGAACATTTGGATCCAGCATACTGTAAATATACAGTAGAAGAAAACAGTAAGAGTATGCAAAGTATGTGTGAGAAAGGCAGCAAAGACGGAGTTCTATATAATCTAATGCAGTGGCTCCCAATCTTTTTGGACTGTAACCCTAATTCAGGGATTATAAATTGAATGCTTGTTAGCTTGTGGTTATGTCATATACAGCATCCAGTCTGAGTCCAGCTAGGGTCATGCTCTGGGACCTGCAACCCTGTTTTCCAAGACAGAGTTCTTGGTTCCTAGTTCAGGAAACATTGCTCTATTATACTGTATTTACTTGAATTCAGGATGAGGTTGTCCCCCCCAGTTTAACATGGGGGGATCCCCTCATCTTAGATTTGAGTACAAGTAAAGGAGCAGGCAGGCAGCTGTTGTGGCTCTGACTGTAGCCCTGATGCCAACCTTGGGCTGGAGTCAGAGCTGCAGCAGCCACCTGGCTTTCCTGCCTCTGCCTCCCTCTCTGCCACCACTTCCCATCTCCAGCACCAGCCCTGCTGTGTTCTATACTCCAAGCCGCATTTGGCTCCAGCCCTGGCCTGGCCATACAGTTAGTGGTTATGGTAGCAGCAGGTTTGGCCCTAGAGCTGCCACCACTGCTGTGGCAGAGGGTAGGAAGCAGGCATGGGGGGTGCAAGAGGGGATGAATTTAAGATGACCCCCTAATACCTGGATTTTATACATGGAATACTATAAACAAATTTATACATTTTCTATATATAGAACCTAATTATTAAGGAGTTGCCTTATACTCAAAGTTATCTTGGATTAGGGTAAATATGGTACCCTCAATAATAAGCAGTTAGCAAAACATTAAGGTATGAGGAGACAAACAACAAGAGAAGAAGAAAAGGTAATAAGAGTGTATTTGAAAATGGAAAGAGATATAATAATCATCAGCAAAACGAATATAAGGGTCTGAACACACCTTAATGAAGGCGCAGGCAATTATTTCCGGCAGAGGGCTGCTTACCCAGTTTTGGCAGGCTGTGGAGGGCCCCATGGGTAGCCCTGCCCCTTGACAGGTGCCCTGCCTCCTGGTCACCATCTTGGAACCACTGTCCCAATGTCTTGGTCCCATGTCCCAGGGCCAGCACAAGTGGGGCCCAAAGCAGGGCGCAGGCTGGCAGGGGTCTGTGGAGCTGGGCTGGGCTGCACCAGCAGGAAGAGGGGAGAGCTGGCCCAGCTCCATAGAGCCCCTGCTGGTTGGGACCCGGTGCTCCTGCCACCCTGCTCTGGGCCCCACCGGTGCTGGCCTTGGGGCACTGACATGGGCCCCGTGTTCCTGCTGGCTCCTGTGCCCACTCACACCCAGTGCCCCCAGCTCCATGGTACAGGCAGGGTGCTGCACACAGCCGCAATCACCTGCTCGCTGGCAGGGAAGAAGCTGGTGCTGAGTGAAGGGAAAAGTGGCCCCTCGCCTACCCCATGGCCAGTACTCCCCGCTGCAGGCGCTCACAGCCCACACGGGTTTTCTGGAGCAGACACAGGCAGCCCCATGTGGACTGCAAGCGGCTACAGCACAGGGCACTGTTCATGTGGTGAGCAAGGGGCTGCTTTTCTCCATGCTCAGCATCAGCTTGTAACCCAGCCCTGCTGCCAGCCTGGGCTCTGTGCCAGCTCTGGGCTTGCCCTTCAGCAAGAGAATGGTTTCAAGCTAAACTTAAGCAGATTAATGAAAGCCTTTTACTCCATGGATACAAGTAGATCTTGATAAAGAGTTTCCATTTTTAGGAAATGTTTTTTCACATCTTAATCACACCCTTGTAAACCACATGAAAAAACTGCACTGCTTTCCCCCTAATGTGCAGCATTTTTGTCTGTTTTGGTGTTTTACCTTCAGTAATGAAGAACTCTCCTTTCATGCTGAAATCTAGAAAACTTATCTGAATGCAATTCATGTGGTTTCTCACTCAAAGCCCCAGCTTTACTATTTTCTTGAGCACTGGGAAGGGAAACTGAAAGGGTGGTTTTAATAGTTTTCCAGACTCTTTAAGAATTAGATTGCGGGACATGTCTTTCACTAGTCTCTAGATTAACAGTTCTCAATGTTTTTGGAGTCAAGGTAGTCCCTAACAGGACTCCACTGGACTCCTTCAAAAATTTTGTGAATCAAGGGGCAGTGTTCATATCCTTGCAGAAGGGCCTTCATTCCTTCATCTCCTCTGCACGTGGCATGGAGAGGTGGGGGTACAGTGGACCATCAGAGAAACTGCTTAGACAAAGGGTCTTTAAACAAGTGCTAAAAGCATGCATGCAGCACAGTGAGGATGGACAACTCAGCCGAAGGAGGATGGCTATATGCTGTAACAGTAGGCACATTATTAAAATAACACTTTAACAATTATAAATTGCTTATATCTGTGCTATCATATTGCTTCAGTTTAAAACTCATACAACTTCAAACTTACCTGGTTTTTATTTCCCACACAAAGGCTTGACTTCTGGGAAGGAGAAAGGAGGCTTAAACCACATTCTTTATTCAAGTTATTCGCTTGTGGACCATTTGTTTGAAGCAAATTCATTAGTTTGCGTTTTGCATCATTGCAAAAGGAGTTTACATTCTAGAAGACAGAACAAACAAAAACACAAGATGGCTGCATGTTTTAAAACGTAAAATGCAACATCTTAGCATTTACTATTGAAAACAGAAAATGCTAAGCAGACCCTTCTGGTATTCTTTGCTTAAGTCCTGGCTAGCAAATGATTGCAATATTATTAATTACATTTTAAACTGTTGATATAGTATTTTTTAAATAAATGAAATATTGTTAAGAGGCAGTAAATGTACTAAGATGCAAAAAACTGATGAGTCCATTTAGTCACTGTAAATGGGAAAGGCTGTTTTTAAAAATTTGTTTTCCTCATGCACCAAATCAGTTAAAATGGTGACGCCCAACTCATTTGAGTTGGCAGGCCAGATACAGGCTTCTCACAGGTTGGATGACCGACTTCTGGGTCTGACCTGCAGGGCTTCTCATCACAGCTTACAGATGTTGCAAACATCACAGCAACTGAAGGCGTGCTGCCAATTTGTATGCTGGATGGGGACTGGAAACCAGAAGTTAGGCAGCTGGTAAGGGGCAGGGCAGTTTGGGTGCTGCAGATTACAAAGCCACGGTAAGAAGTCCCCTGGCTCAGGGTCCTGAGGGGAATTATCCTACCAGAGAGAAGCCCCATGAGATAAGATAACCCACCTCTGTAGGCCAGATCCAGCCTGCTAGTGGTATATTTGATAACCCTGATCTAAAACAAAGCATACACATGCATGTTTAGTATCAGGTAACATTCAAATTTGCTGAAATCCTGTGAGAGACTGCAGTAATATCAATTATTTCAGGTAGCATAAATTAATTCACTCTCTTATCTGTAGTTACTAACCACACAAAAACAACTGGGTAAGAGAGTAACACCACCAATTTCTGCTACTTTTAAGTGCAACAGGCTTTTATGTACATTTGTGCAATATTGAAAGAAAAATATAAAAACAAAGACAACATGTGCTCTGTTGATTTATTTCTCTTTACTTAAGCCAGTTGAAAAAACTAAAGTCAATAAAACACACTGCAATATCAAATTGTTATAGATAATACATGGGCTCAAATATACCAACAAGTACTGTGCCTCTCATATCTCAAAACAGTCAAGGCAATTAAAATGTCAAAGACAGGTTCCACAAGAAAAGGTATTAGATTCTGCTTGGCCAGATGATGACAGCTATAAAATGGGGACTTTAGGGATACTACTGTAAAGCTGAGGAAAATGGGAAGACTGCACAAGCAACAGGTTCCTTCAGAAAGGAAGGAAACAAACCAGTCTGCTTCATGAAATCTCTTCATTCAAACTTCATACTATCAGCATTAAGTTGTTGTTTGTCCCAGCACCAGCAGTATTAACTGATTCTGTACCAAAAAGAACTACACTTGATCTGAGCCTTCAAGAGGCCGAGAAGCGACTAACAACTAAACATAACTATTACATTGGAAGATCCATTACTTCACCTCTATCATGTTTTTTAACTCGTTAAATCTTTCTTGAAGACAGCCTTCCTTTGGATTTGTTGAAAATAGAGAAAGGTCTCCAGCAAATAGTGTGGGAATTTCTAATCTGAAATTAGCAGACTGCCACTGAATATTGCTTGCAGAAATCAATGTACAAGGTTTAATGATATCTTCAACTGCAAGTTGCTTAAGGTCCATCCATATCTTGATTGCCACTAGATTGAGATTTTCATCTGATAAATACACCAGAGTTGTGAAACCTAAAAAAAAAAAGGTTAAATTAAAATCGAAAAGAAGGATGCAATTTAGGTAGATGTATTCCCACAGATCTATTTTACTTTTGATTTTCCCCAGTGTTTCCTTCAAAGGAAGGACACCTTTAAAAAAGGAAAACAAGTATGTAACAACAACTACACAAATAAGAGAATGGTCAACATAAGAAATGCCATGCTGGATCAGACCAACGGTTCCTCTAGTTCAATATTCTGACTCTGACAGTGGCAGTAGAAGGTAATTTAAAGGGAGAGCATATGAACAGGGCATATCTAAAATGATCCATCTTCTGCCATGCCTTCCCTGGCATCTACATCATTTGTTTAGGGATGTCAGAGGACATGTATGTGACAGTTCTCTTAAAAGTGTTTAATGTATCCATGAATTTGTCTAGTCCCTTTCCAAACCTGGCTGAGATCTACCTTTACAACCTCCTGTGGCACACAGTTCTGCTGCATAAAAAAAAGCACCTTCTCTGGTTAGCTTTAAATATTTCTCCTATTAATTTCAGTGGGCATCTCCAACTCTGGGTAGTCTGGGATTTGGTGAATAACAGTTCCCTATTCACTTTGTCCACGCCCTTCATGACTTTATAGATTTCTACAATAATACCCCTGCTCAAGTGTTCTTTCCAAACTGCAGTCCTAGCCTTTATTAGTCTGTTCTTGCACAGCAGCTACTCCATACCCTGATCATCTTTGCTGCCTTTCTCTATACCTTTTCTAGTTTTACTAGATCCTTTTCAACATGCAGAGGCTAGAACTGCAAACAGTATTCAAGATGATAATGTATCATGGATTTATGTGGTGGCACGATGATATTTTACACTTTTATTTTCAATTCCCTTCTTAATGCTGCCCAACTTTTTATTGGCTTTTTTTGGTGAATGCTGCACGATCTGATGTTTTTAGAAAACTATCTACAATGACTCCGGGGTCTCTACTCTGAGACACAGCAGCTAGTTCAGAGCCCAGTAAAAATAAAACTCATTTATTTTGGCTTTTTGTTGTGTTCTCCCTCCAAAATACTTAACTCAAACATTTATCTTAGAAGGCAGGACATCAAGAAACTGTTATTGTTATTTCTGAAGTGTTACACTCTTACATACTAAGGTAGTTGGGCAATATTACCAGATGGGTCTAACATGCACATTTATATAGACTTGTCTGCAGATATAAAACCAAAATCACCTTGGAAGTTTAAAAGAAAATGTATTTTCATTAGACAAGAAAATACTCAGACTCAGCATGCAACACACCTGTGCTCTTATTAACAGAAACTATAAATCCAACTAAGTCAACTTCACCACATGCTGGTTGAAAAGAAAGATCCAACAACTTGCTGAACAGCACGGCATTCCTGGGAATGTAAATCTCTAACAGCATCTCTTGAGAAGCCTAAAGAAACAAAAGATTAATTATTTAAATAATTAAAGGTTACATATTCTGTTTATATTTTTAATCAAATGATGCTTTTACAGTAAGAAGTTGTTACCGATAACTGAAGGAACTGAGTTTTCTTTGTAGCTGTTAACTGTACATTAGCAGTGTCCAATTTGCTTTTGGACTCTGATGTTGCTAGCTGGTAGATTCTGTACCGATTTCCTTCTTTTAACAGGGAAAATACATCCAGTAATGGGCGCCAGATATTCAGCATGACCACTAAAAACATAAGATTAGAAAATACTAAGTCTGCTACAGATGTATGGATGACCTCAAAGGGCGCCTGTACATACCACAGGGCTTAATCCTCATTAAATTAAACAGATTTATAAAATTTAAAAACTTGTTCATTTTTGGAGTGTTGCATCTGTGTTCGCACACACTAGATTTTCAAATGAATTATGCCCAGTCCCTGACCCACGAAAGTCCACCACTATCCTCCCCCAGCCTGGGGGCTCCCATCCCATCCCCTACCACACAGCTGTGGGAGCACAGAGCTGGCAAATGGCGCAATAATAAAGAAAAAAAAAAGCAGAAGCAATTCCAAAGTGGAAGCAATTTGAAGTGGTGAACCACAAAAATGTTGCAGCGCCATCTCATGAACAAAGAGGCTCATTACATGTTTCTGAGTGCTTTTGTGTGTGTATGCAACAGATTGATGGACACAACGCTTTAATTAATTTGCAGTGAGCCAAACTAAACTATGTCCAAGGAGTTTTACTTTAATGTGCCAGTAAGACTTTTAAAGTGTCCAGAAAACCCACCTGTGCAAACAGTCATGCTAGTGCAGTGCAATAAAGGGCAAAAAATGTGACATGTACTAAGGCCCAAAAATCTGCATCCTAAAATATCTTCCTTGTTATAACTCAGTGGTTCTCAACCTTTTTAGACTCAAAGCATGCCTAAAAAAATGCCAGTTGTCAGCTTTCATTCATTTTCCTTTTCATTCATTTTCAATTTTCCTCCCATTTAAAGTTGGAGGTATCCTATTTAGTAAGGCTTTGCTCAATTCAGCCACTTTAGTGTAGAGGAATTTACAACAAAAGGATTTTATTTTGAAATGAAATAGATTTTAATCATGGCATGATCAATGTCAGATTTGTTATCTGTATTTAATGCTGCTAAGCACACCCACAGTGATTCTCAACCTTTTAAAGCTTCAAGGATCCCTTCAACAGGCTTCAGGTACCGCCCCCCCAGAAGTTGCTAGGCTCTTAGTTTACTTGTTTTTTTAATCATAAAAAATAGCATTTTTTCTATTACAAAGCACTCAGAATGACAACAGGTCAGACCGTTTCTGACACCTGATTTCTATTTGAAAACTCTGGGTTTATCTTGTAAATAAGGTTTAGGTGCTTGAAAAGAAGGATCCAAGAAATTAGTACTAATACTGCAGTACCCTTGAAAGAATCTCATAGTACCTTGGCTGAGATTCATTGGTATAACTCCATTTAACTTTTACCCATTACGTTATTACACTGGCCTCTTATTCAAGTGAACTCTAGTTTTACATTAGTACTAACCTTTAACTTTTTCTTGTTTTCTGTAATCTACCACACGTAATTTCCACACTGTAGACACCTCCCTTACAGAGTAACCATGTTCCTCTTGTTCAATAGACTCTAGAGCCTTCTTGAATTCTGCTTGTATCTGAGCTTGCTTCTTATCATTCAACATTTGTCTGTGAGTATTCAAGGCTCTTAACTGCTCTTCACTGAGATATCCCTGTGTTCACAAGAAGAAAAACCATTCAACTGCCTGTATGATCACCAAAAATACCCATCAAATTCTGACAAAACCTCTTCTCCAAATACTCATGTATAAAAGATAATTTTTGTATTTTGTTACGGTACAAGAAATTCAGAAGCATATATTATAGTAAAAAGGCCCTCTTGAGGCACCACCTGAATATAGATACATGTAAGAGAGGTTGGCATCATATGAAAGGTGGATATTGCTCATGGAGCTACCGGATCTAGCAGCAGAGCCAGAGGGCGTGCTGGGGCTGGTCAGTGAGGAGCTGTAGCGGGGCTGGGGAGCTGAAAGTTGTACCTGCATTGTTGCTGTTTCTCCCCATCCCATGGCTGCAGTGCAGGCACAAATTCCAGCCCACGGGGAACTGAGCTAGGCCTGGTCAGCTTCTCAGGCCTGGCTCAGGAGCTGCAGTCAAGAGGTGAGGGGGTGAAGGGGGGAAACTGCACAAACAGCATTGATACAGCTTCCTACTACCAGGCTCCACCTTAGGGAAGCTGCATGTGTGCCCCAGATTGAGGGGGAGGGTGGGGCTGAGGGCTGGGAGAAGCACAGCTACAGGCAATCCTTCCCCTCCTACTTGGCTTACAAAGGTTGCTAGCCCTGTTATAAATCATCGTAGATATGCATGACACTATTAGAAGAAACATATACAAAGCTATAGATCCAATGAACTTATTATAAAGAATCTGATCTGGCAGGTACTTAGGTATGCACTTAGTTTTGCAGCACATGTAACTAGGCTAATGCACATGCATTTAGTTAATCAAGTTGCTAAGTGTATATTTTCTTGAGGTTTTAATATGAACAATATGAAGAAGGGAAAAAAAAGTATAGGGAATAATCATTTCACTCATCACCTCTACATAAAGTATTTGGTAAGTTTTAATGCTCAATTAATGTATTTTTATTACAAAATTATACATATTCATAAAAATTATTTTGTAAGTCATACCTTTCCAGGTTTTTTTAATTTCAGCATTCACCACTGTCCATGCACCTCTACAGTACATTTTTCTGTACATTTTAATCCACTAGTAAAATAGTTATTCTATCCAATACATCTTATATATATGCATTTTTAATACTCACATTGTAACAGACCACTACTAATTAACAAAACATGCAACAGTGATTTTGAATCCTTTATGCAACCTTTTCTTGTTTTTAATTTGAACTTTTGGTAATAAGCATACTGAAGAAGGTGTCTCATATAAAGAGAGAGAATTCCAATTTAAAGGTCACAACATTTTTGGATCTGGCAGCTGTTGCTATTTATTTTTTAATTAAGGCAAAAATACAGTGGGCATTCCATAGACACTTGAGAGTAGTAATCTAAATCAATAATTACCTCCATATAACCAGGATCAGGTGAATTCTGAATTGCTTCATAAAGCTCTGCACCATCTTGCAAAGTCTGAATCTGCTGCTTGGTAAGTGCACATGACCTCAAAACCCTTTTTCTAGTTTTACCTGGGGGTTTTTTTTTTAAAAAAGCACAAGTTATATCCAGCTGCTACAATTAAAAAAACAAAACAAAACAAAAAAACCTGTATGATGCTTCCAATGGCTGAATTGTTTCCAAACAAAAATACCAAGCCAAATCTCTCTATACAGATTTACTTTAGAGGTGCACCAATATATTGGTCCCATATTGAACTGGCAACAATATGAGGAAAATTGACAGTATTGGCAACCATAGCTTTTTTTTTGGCTGATGTGGGCAATAAGGTCATTGATAAATATCCCATGCATGCACAACAGCTACAGCATATCACATAGGCAGCCACAAGAGCAGCCAGGTCTGGCTGGTAAGTCTGTTGTGAAGTAAGGGACATGGGTGGATGGGGGAGCAGATAAATGCCCCAGGCGTGAAGGAGAGAGAGAGGTTGGAACTGGGACAGGAGCAGGTATTGCACAGCCGGGGCGGGGCAAAACAGCTGCAATCAGCTCGTTTGGGAAGTGTGGGGTGGTGGTTCCTGCCACTGCATGCATCCCAGGAGATCATGGGGGGCAGATGCCTTGTGGATCTACCAGTGGGGGCAAGGGCGGGCTGGGGCCCAGCTCTTCCCAACAGGGTGTTGGGTTGGGGCTGCTGCTGCCTGTCCCAAAAGCAACACTGGGAGAAGGCCTATGGTGAATTTTGGGGTGGCTGCAGCCCCACCCTCCATAAACCTCCTCCCAGGTCTCACTGCTGTCCACCAGGGGTACTATGTTGGAGAAAAACAACTCCAAAATCTTTTAGCAATGTCAGGTCTGCTAGCGCTCTAGAAGCAAAAAAAACTGGGTGTTAAAGCACTGGTGAAAAAGGCAGTACCACATCTGTGCAGAATAGTTTCTGGATGTGGCTTAAAATTAGTGCCAAAATCTGTGGTGGTACAATAATTCTAAGTAGTACATGCGCAGTGCCAAGTCCCCACAAGAGAAGGGACTCTCATCCCAAGTGCCATTTCTATGACAACCCTTCAAGATTAGCTACTATCAGGTTCAGAGCAAAAGCCTTGCAAGGCTGCATAGAGAAAAACCGCACAAAGAAGTTTTTCCCTGTCAGGTCTCATATATTTTTATGGTCAGCCACTTGAAACTTCAACACGTTCTGTTCACTTCTCATGAGTTTGGCTTTTCAGCATTTACCAAAGAATACAGTCCTTATCTTCACAGGCATCCTCATTAATCAAATATATGACACTGTAAAAGAAATTTTACCTTCATTCTGTTCATATTCTGCTTGGATTTTTGCAAATAAAGCTTCTAGATGTTTTTGTTGAGTCTCTGCATGCTTTGCAGCTTCTCTTTCTTCAGCTCGATTGTTACGGAACACATATGATCCAGTTGGTTTTTTTTCCATCCACTGGAATAAAAAAAGCGTTCATATCAAATTAACCATTTCTAAATTTTAAAAGAATTATCATATAATGCCTCAAAATTGTACTAATTCACTCTCGGAAACAATTCCTTAATTGGAAAAAGATCAGCATTTTTTTCCAACTATAATGAATAAAAGGACGTTTTGAAAGGATTCCTTAATTTCTCTGTCTCCTGCAGGCTTGTCCAACATGCAGCCCTCCAACCTGTTTTCTGAAGGCCCAAGGTGCTTCAACGGGAAACAAAAGTAAGCACTGTAGTTTGGTTGGGTGGGGGGGAGAAAATGTGACATCACTTCCTGTGAGGCCTTTGAATATGGCTTGCCAGCCCACTGGATGATAAAAAGTTCATGATCCGGCCCCACATTCAAAAAGGTTGGATGCTCCTGCGCTAGTGCTATATTTTCAGTTTAGGTTAGGCTAAGTTTTTAATTCCACCATAGAAATGTTTTCTTCTTGATCACTTCAATGATTACTAAACATGATTTTATAGGAGTGTGGGTTTATGTCCAAATTTGAGCTCTGGTTTTGGACCTGTCTGAGTTAGCTATTGAAGGAAGAATAGTTTTCTTCTGTAGAGATCAATTATCAGGGGTGTCTGACATATGGTCCATGGAAACTTAACATAAAAATCCATGGAGGGGAGCTGGAGGCAGGGCCCACCACCAAACTCTGGGGTCTGGAGCCCCATTAGGGATGCATAACAGCAGCAGGGGATGTAATGCTACAGCAATCCCCACAGCTCCCTGATGCTACCACATCCAAATGTGACTCCTAAGGAGCCCTACAGTCTGGATGTGGCCTGGAGGTGAAGGAGAGGGGAAGTGGGGGATGGAAAAAGGGCAGCAGGGTGAGTTTCAGACACTGAGTCAGATGATTTTGAAATATGTGGAACCCATGTTTCTAGTTTTGGATAAGGACACTGTGACAGCCTGCAGAATGCCAGACCTTCATTCAGTGTAACACTCCTCAGTCCTTTCTTGCCTCATATGTCCATACTAATGACCACCATCTCCTATTTTATTATTCTAACCCTGCTTTAATGGTTTATGTTCATGCAATATTGTATTAGCTTATATTTGTGCAATTTTATCAAGTATTTAACCACACAATTCTGTTGGCGTTCCCATATGGCATTCAGGAATAAATGCAAGTCTTTTTTTTTTTCTTAATCTTTTAGTTCTCTTACTCTTTAATATGAAAAGAGTAAAGTTGCCAAAGGAAATGGTTAAGAGCAACATAAATGGCCTCTGGAACGTTGCCATTGAGCAGTAGTGGTGGCAGCAAACTGGAGAAGGGGGCATGGGCAGCACAGGCTATGCTGCAACACTGCAGCCAAGATGAGAACAGTTCACATACTGTAGAATTATGGAAGATGTTGGACTGTAGAAAAATGATCACAAATGTTTAAAAACTGCACCTGAATTTACTCCATTATTTTACAGAACAATAAAGGCTTGTCTACATCTATCCCAACCATGAAGGTGCTCCAGGATAAAAAAACATTACCCACAAAAAAAAGTTATCTTATTAAATCTTTTAGCCCCCTCATACATTGTTCGAGGAATGAACCAAACTGAACAGTAAGAAATAAGCATCTTCACAAACTGTTCTTACTGTACCTGAAGAGGGTAAGCTCTTTGAATAACTATATCAATGCATCCAACAGTACCTCCATCACTGAAAAGTGATGACAGAGACAAAGGAAAAGGTCTGGGATCTCGATGAAATCCTAATTTTGCATACCATCGAGCACGTCGAGTACCATTAGCTGAAATCTGAATAAATTAAATGATTTTAAGTAAAAATGTTACATACAAGACAGAAGGATTATTATTTTTTTTTAATTTAAAAGGGAGACCATATTTGGATTCTCCACCTGAAAAGCTTTTATTCTCTAACTGAACATAGTCAAATTTATTCTTGTTGTGAATTACATTTTAATTGAAATAGCCTAACAGATTTTTAAAGACAAGCAAGTATTAATGAGACATAAAACTTTATCACTTTATACCAGAACGGAAACATCTCAAAATTAAATTAACCTTCACAAGTCTCAGACACCAGAAACAAACGTCATGCCCCAAATCATCCTTCCTACTTAAAATCCCCTCTCAGAACTTTTATTGATTCTCTTTCAATGCCCTATATTCTTGAGCAATTTATTAAACACTGAATTTAAAAAAAAAGATTGAAAGAACTAAAACTAACAGTGTGTTCAACAAAGAAACAATGCGATTTTACTTTGGATTTACTCTGCAATATTGCAATGTCAGCTATCTTGTGCCATGTCAAGTTCTACTCGATTTGGACTTCAAGTTTCTTGGAACAGTGAAGGTATCTTATCTCCACAAGTATGACTATATATATATATATATATATGTAAACACATCCCCACCCCTCATATTGAACAAATACTTCATTTTACCTTTAACATGAGGGTACTTGGTGCTTCCAGAGGTGTGCATGCATTTTGAGAACCCACAAGTTCTGCTCCATGTACTATGATCTTCTGACCAATAGTCAGCCTTCTTCTTTGTAAGAGCACTTTGAGAGGAAGATCTAAGACCGCTCTAATGCTATACCAGCTATCTGTAACTTCAATTATCGCTGCATCTTTGTTGTTTTCGAACCTGGTTTTAGTAGCGGGGTTCTCAGATGTATTTGGGTTTAATGATATTACTTTAGAAATACAAAGTACAAGTGTCCTAGCAGCAGTTTCATCTCTCTCCATTATCTTTTTTATAGCAGATCGCTTACTTTTATCAACTTCTAAATCATACCTACAAAACAAAACAAAAACCTCAGACACACAAATACAGTCTACAAAGATATTTTTCCAGCCCTACTGAGAAATAATTAACACACTTATCTGCACAGTCTTCATTTAGGCTGGAAGCAGAACTTTATGCTTGCAAATAATTTTGATATTTCAAGTTTCAAAAAGATGATGTTCAATACCCTAAGCATTCTAATTGTATGGATTAATATACATACAATTAAGGTGTGACAAACTCACAAAACTTAAACCTGTAAGTGCATACAATCAGAAACTAAACCTTAAATGCACTGCTGTAAAATACTCACCTGTATTTTAATTGCAACAGCACCCTTTCTGGTGTCAAGCACCTGCTAGCAAATTCCTGTGGAAAAGAGACCTCCATGGCTGCCAATTTCCATACAATCCATCTATAATGGTTGTAGACCCAGGCATCAGTAATTAACTTTGGATCCACACCAGGTGTATCACAGAGTGCCCTGCATACAAATTGTTATAATATTAAACTGAAATCCATTTTCATGAATTCTTTATCTGTTATATTAATTCTTTAGAAATGCTTATAAAGGAATACTTTTATTAGAAAATAACTAAATACATTTATACGTTTATTAGAAAATAATTACAGGTTTCCCTCAATTTATGCGGATTCTTTATATGCGAATTCATTCTCATGCAATGAGCATATTTAGACCCGTAATTCATTATATGCGAGATAAATTCACTCTTATGCCATCAGCATGGACGCCCATCCTCATCTAAGCAGGTAAGTCTGTTGGGGATGGAAAAGGGCTGTGGCCCCACTCACCCCAACTGCGGCTGCAGAGGCCCTGGAAGCGGCCAGCACCAGCTGCCTGCTCCTGTTCCCCCCACGCCTGGGCTCACCCCAACATGAGGTAACAAGACAAGGGCAGACAAGTGGAGCTCCAGGCAGTGGGGGGCACAGCACTCACCCCAGCCCCAGCTGCAGCAGTCCCAGGAACAGCCGAGACCAGCTGTCTGCACCAGGGCATGGCGCAGCCCAGAAGCAGAACGGGTGTTGACTCCCCCCTTCCTTCCCCAATCCCATCCCTCACCGCCACAGGAACCTATCCCTAATCTGCTACATTGTAAAGGGTTTGGTTTATGCACCCTTCTCCAGGAACCCATGTACAACATAAATCAAGGGAAACCTGAATTAGTAAAACATTTTAACATATTTTAGATATTAGAAACAGGCACTGAAATAAGAAATATATGAAGTGAAATATTAAAAAAAGGAGAGTCAAAACTGTTAGCTTCACATATATTTTTCTGTGTTGCAGCTAATTGGCAGACATCACTGGTAGCAAGACAAAGTATCTATCTACAGAAGCATATCGTGGAGTTTGAAGCACAGGACTGGAAGGGGCCTCCCAAGCCATTAAGTCCTATTCCTGCACTGGCAGAAAACCATTTGCACAGACAGCCCACAAGGTTCTCTACTCTGACAACAGCCACAAAGTAATGTGAAAAGCACAACAGAAAAGGGAATGCTGCCAATGCCTCACAAAACCAATGGCAAGGAATTTGTTATGTGTGTATATTCTCAGACCACTCCAGGAGGACGACTGTAACCTATGCTACAAAAGGAAGTCAGAACTGTCCATAGTTCTTACCAACCTGATTTGGGAGAAAAAATACTTCCTGACCTAACATCTAAAAATCAGTTGGACTCTAAGAACATGGGCAAGACCCAAAATGCTTCACTTGGCCTGCAAAAAGGGCATGGCAAAAATTAGGGCAGGGTTGTGCTTGTGTTATTTTTTTTTTTTTGTTTCTTATTACATATTCAAAAAAAGGTCCTGATAGTATTTTCTTTCTCCACCCAAAGGGAAAAAAGTTGGATTTTTTTCTATACCGTTTCATATTTTTAGAAATGTCAACATGCATTGTTCTTTTTTGTTGGAGGGTTTCTTGAATTACGCTGAGGTATTAATCACAGCCTTTATATCCTTAATCTTTACAGCAGGATTATGACTAAATCTTCTATAACCTCCTTATACTTTCCAAAAAGAAGTCACAAAGTTTATAGGACAATCCTGACCAACTGAGCCAATTCAAGTTTTACCAGATTTATATGGAGCTAATATTTCACTCTACAAATGTCAAACGTTTACTCAGGAAAGTCGGAGCAACATTGAAACTGAAAAAATTGGCATCTCTCACCCAACTGTAATCTGCCAAAAAACCCAAACACACAAAAGCTTTCCCATATGAAAGTCATTAGATGTGTTAATGTTATGTTGAATAAAATAACAAAGATTCTAACCAAATCAGTAAACAGCAGCACATTTTGAATTATGTACATTGAGAAAAGTAGACTAAAACGTACATTGCCACAAAGCATTGCAAGAAAGCTTCACTAATCTAATAAAAAAAACCCTATAGTGAATTTTGTTTCTTTAGTCACAGGATAAAAGAATGTGCATGCTAATAAAATGGTAATTTTTTCCATTTAAGATGTTATTAAAAAGTACCTATAAAACTCATTTTTTCCTGCCCTTCCCTCATCAGTAGGTATAAGCCAACCTCCATCACCAAGTTGTACTCCATGTCCAGCCAGAAAATATTCTTCACTGAAAAAATCCTGAATGAGAAACTCAAAAGACTCTGCATTGATGCTGTTAACTTGAATGCAGCTCTTTGAAACCCCATACATGTACAGCTACAAAAAATAAGGCAAGAGACAAATAATAAGTAGCATTATCCAAAGTACAAGAATTCCAACAAATAAAATCCCGTAAGTTCAGTAAACCATCACAGAAATCATAGAAAAATAGAGCTGGAAGAGACACTGAGGGGTCAACTTACTGTATCCCCTTGTCAAAACAGAATCAGCTTATAGCTAACACCTTCCCCAACTATGTTTATTTCTCATTGAAGAGTAAAATCTTACTACCTACAATCAAAATTACTGTCTCTGAAATCTCCTTTTTCCTTTAAGTCGAAGCTAGACAAATTTATATTCAGTATACGGGACACATTTTTAACAGTAAGACTAATTAACTATTGTTACAATCTATAACGGTTGTAATGGAGTTTCCAACCCTGGACATTATTAAATAAAAGTAGTGGATGTTTTTCTGGAGGATATGCTTGAAAGGAAACAAACTAATTTAAGGAAGCCCTATGACCTGTGTTGTGCAGGAGATCGACTTAATCATCATAATTATTTCTTATGGCTTTATATCTATCAATCTAAAATTTTACACTTAGAAGATGTTTCTCTACAACTTAAAGGTAAGAAAATCTCATTTAAGAGTAACTGTTTTTGTACTGATTTGTTTTCTCTTTTTTTTTTTCTTTTGGAATGTGCCCTTTTGACCCAAGATAAATACAATGAGTTCGGCAGAAATAAGTGTGGCTGATGTAGCTGCATCAACATTAGTATTAGGTGGAAGACATGACAGGCGATAATGCCACTGTACTCGGCACTGGCTAAGCCCTCAACTAGAATACTGTGTGTAGTTATAAGCCCTGCATTTTAAAAAGGATGTGGGAAAGTTACAGAGGGTCCCAAAAGCTGTCAGAGATGTGGTAGGAGCCTCCTTTATTGGAGGTTTTCAAGAAGAGGTTGGATAAGCACTGGTTAGGGTCATTTTAGGAGTGACAATGCCTGTAGTGTGCTGGGCAGAGCGCACACATAGCTTAAAGACAACTCTGCATGCCAAGAACAGGTAGAAGCTGGAGAGGACCATGCTCTGCAATGGGAGAATGAAGCAGAGCTCCACAACCAGCTTGTTTATGTAAGGTGACTTAAAGGAGCTGGGATAAGTTTATGTAGAGGATAAAGTGATAGAAAAGGGAGTCTGACTCTTCACTTAGGGTGTATGATGGTAGAGCTGTGTTTGCAGTCCCATGGCTGCAGTATAGTGTGGAAGTTGCCTGGTCATCCCACGGTTCTGGGGTTTGCTGGTAACTATATTTAGTTTTTTTCTCCTCCTCTTTCTATAGGTGTTGTTTACTTTTCACCTTCCTCAGAGGCACTGGGTGTTGACAACAGCCAAAGCTGAGGATTTTGACTGGGGCATGCTGATGTTCTTGTGGGCACTTAGAAAATCCAGGGCTTCCTGGCTAGAAAGTCTTGCTATTCTGCACAAGGTCAAATGAACTGCTGCTTTTGGGATCAGGAAGGAATTCTACCCATGGTCAGTGTCACAGGGGGAGAAGTCCTGGGGGCACTCCGAAGCCCCCCGAAGGAGCCGCGGAGGCACAAGTGAGTGACAGAGGGCAAAAAAAAGGAAAAGAAAATGTCAGTTACTCACCACAGGATCGCAGGAAAAACCCGCACGTGGCCAGGACGACAGCGTTAAACACCTATGAATGGTCGGTGACGTCAGCATGGGGCACCGGCCGGCAAGGAAAAAAGAAGAGGCCGCGGCAGGGAGCAGGGGAAGCATGTGGCTGCCGGGAGTGGACTGCGGCAGAAGCGGCTGGAGATGCAGAGCACCAGATCCGGCTGCTGGAGTGTGCTCTGGGCAGGAGATTGAGCCTGGGAGCGCAGCTCGCCAGAGCCAGCTGCCGACGCATGCCCTGGGCCAGAGAGCAAGCCCAGAAGGCGTGGGACGCCAGAGCCGGCTGCCAGCACATACGCCAGCAGGAGAGAGAGCCCGGAGGACGCAGAGCACCGGGACCAGCAGCAGACGGGCCACCCAGAGGCCTCGAAGAGGGACGGAGGCCGGACAGTGGTGGAACCAGGACGGGTGAGCCGGAGAAAAGCGGGGAGCGAGCCACAGACGCGTGGAAGGACCCGCGGACTGTAGAAGACCCAGAGAGAGGACTGTAGCCAGAGACAGATCCAGGTGGGAGAGGGAAACCCTGGGGCAGCCCGGAGAGGGAATGTCCGGACCAGTGGGAGCTGGAGAGAGGGATCTACAGCAGGG
>JAGPOW010003316.1:159076733-159093841 GCA_030014935.1 Caiman crocodilus
GGACCAGTGGGAGCTGGAGAGAGGGATCTACAGCAGGGAGAACCCTGAGAGGGTGTCGCTCCCAGGGGAGTAAGATAAAGAACGGTGGGTAGCCGGCCCGGAGAGTGAGGGCTAAAAAGCGGAGTTGCGGGTAGCGGCTCGATGTAGGGGCCAAGACCCCGTTAGGTGAATAGCGGTGTTTAAGTTTGTTAGAGTGTTCCTTTGTTTGTGTTACCCTGGGTAAGAAGGGGCTGCAGTATGGGAGTAGGTAGGGAAGAAAGCCTTCCCCGTCGGTGGCGGCCATAGAGAGCAGCGACAAGAACACCTAGAACTGTCGGGCAGGGTAAGGGCAAGGTGAAAGGGGTGGAGGAGCCTCGCAGAAGATCTCGATTGCAGGTAGCCAAAAGGGACATCCGCCCCGGAAGCTCCACCCACTGGAAGATCAAAGTTGTGGCAGGCAAGAAAGGGGCGGACCCCGGTGCGGAAAGAGACCTGCTCCAAGGCTTTCTGCGACGGCCAGCCGGATATCTACAAATCCTCAGGGCAAGGAGGCCCGAGGCAAGATGTTTGACGCCCAGCAGCTACAGTCAGGCTGACATCATTTGTAAGGGGGTGGCAGCTGGGGAGCTGCTTTCCTCTCTAGCAGATAAATGTGGTCCTCTTCCTCAGATCTCTGGCATGTATTTAATAAACTGCTTCGTGTTCTTGCAATAGCAGGACATTGACAATACCCTCACCTGCAACAATTTTTTTGAGGTTTCAGGGCTTATGGATGGTAGCTGTGCATGAGGGTTGTTCCTAAAGTTTTTAAAGATAAATTAGACAAACGTCTTGTTTTAGATATGGATAATCCTTGATCTGGAGGTTAGACTAGGTGACCTCCAAAGGTCCCTTCCAGCCCTAATTTTGTAAGATTCATTGATCAAAGAGTACAATATTTTAATCTCTATAAAAACAGTGCCTAAGCAAGACTTTCCAAAAAATATTTTCATTTTTCCCGTAACAGTAAAATTTAAGCTTTAACCCAAAATAAACAGGTGTTGAATGTGATAAAGCAGAATAACATCTCGACTCAGTTTACTACATTCATGCTTAAAAGGTCACCAATTATACTGACACATACTACATGTTAGGTATTTACCAGACTCTTCAGGAAAATGGGGCTAAACTATGAACTGTCTGGCAAAGCTAACTAGGCTTCACATATGGCAAGCTTTAGAAAGTAACATTTCATAGCATAAATACCATTATATCAATTATGTGAATTATAAACCCCCCCCCTTCCAGTAAATACAAAGGACTAATATATTGTTTTTTCACCTTTGACAAAAGTAAGATGTTTTTGATACTAACTTGGTTTCAAGTTAGCAGTAAATAAAACCAAACAAAAAATTAGCATTTTAACAAATATAAGTATCTTTTATTATATAAAGGGCTATTCATTTTAAGATTAGCTCTTACCAGTGGGAACTAGACCTCACTGATGAATTTACATCCCTCATTTTGCTTTCATCATTTGTTAATTGTATCAGAGGAGCTCTTATGAGCTTTGTTCTATTCTTATATTTTTAATGTTTTTGAAGAATTACAGACACACAAGTTTCTTAATATTGAAATGACAAGCGGACGTGTTTTCCTTTTAGGACAATACCCTTAAAAATGTATTACTGTAATATTTGGCTATAAAATCCAAAGGGAGACATTTTATTTAAATATATATATTAACAAATTGAAACGTAATATTAACATGAAATACAATACAAAAATGTACCTGTTCTGTGGAATAAATATGAAGAGAGTTGTTTTCTACTGCAGCTTTAAGCGAGATCCTTTTTACTGAAGTTGTTTTCATGATATAAAGACTGCCTGGCTGCGGTTGAATATTTTGTCTATATTTCTTTCTAATTCTCATTTCTTGCAGATTTCTGGCCTGGTGCAGATTTGTAATCATATTGGTCAAATCTGATAAAGGGCCAGGGGGACAAAAAAAAAAACAAACCAAAAACCCATCAAATCCCACTGTGATACGATCAAACTGCACAAGCAACATTCTTCCTCAGCTAGTACACAGATTTTTACAATTTGCCCCAATTTAAATTTCAAAATGTTCTTTAAGAAGCATTGTTTAGTTTACTGTTTATTTAGTACATTTATGTTAAGTAAATTTCAAATAGAATTAAACACAAACTAATTCTGAAGCCTAATTTTATTTTCACTGATAAATAATGGGACAATGTCTAACTCTAAAGTTTTATAGAGTGTCTGTTTATTTGCAACCAACAGAGCTAACTCTGCATACACTTATGCATGTTAAGTTTATGCACATGATTAGTCCTATAGTAGAAAACTAAACTAATTTAAAGTTGTGTAAATTACTTATTATCTGGGATTTTCAGAAGAGGCTAAAAGAAATAATTTTAACTCCCAATGAAGGTCAAGGAATCCTAACTACCTAATACTTTTATGCCTCTCTGAAATCCCAGAAATGTTTGCATAATTGGGCCTACATTTTAAGAAATATTGGCAATGCAAATAAATGTATCCATTTATAGTAAATAAAATGTAATTATTAGTGGCCATTTTATAACGTCTCTATAATACCTCATATTAGACAAAAACAATCAAATATTAAATTAAATCTGAATACCAGAAATGAAAATTGCACAACACATTTTCTAAGCATTGCTGCATGTCTAAAAACGCTCGTGTACTTTAATAACTAAAAACATATCCATAAATGAAAATGCTATCAAAGTAACATATCAAAATCAGAGGGAAAAAAACCAATATTTCCTAACGTTTCTACATATAGGTTTAAAAATAAAAGCAAGAATTTAACGTTAGATGCAAAAACTTCAGGAATGTATTCAGACAACTGGTGCTCACAACAAATAACTGAGCAAAACTTTCCTCTAAAAATACCTGCACTGTTGTTTCCCAAATTTCTGGCTGGTGCATGGTTGGTGCAATCTCTCTCATCTGACTGATAAGCTTCGCCTTGACCAGTGTTTTGTTGAACTAAGGCATCTTTTTGTTCCTTATCTACATTCATATTGCTGTTAGTCAATGAGTCCAGTGTTTTGTTGCCAAGCTTTTCATCTGCCAAATCATCCATCTTAGTTTTGAAGGGTGGAACAAAAAATTTGGCAGTTTTGCTTTGCATATCCAGATTTTTTGTTTTCTCATTTTTCTCAGCTGAGGTCTTACTAAGTGGAGTAAAACAACTTGAAATACTGCTTGAAGAAGAATCAGATTTAGATATAGATCCTTTAAAATTTTGATCAGGTAGAGTAAAATGAGGATTCCTGACTTCTTGTCGTATCTTAGTAGCACTGTATGGATAAAAATATTTGAACACAGATAGTTGAGCTTATCAAAAAACTTTAATTTTTCAGAAAAATTTATTTTTAATTCTTTAATTTGTGAGTGCTTAGGGACTGCAGGCCCCCCAGCCATATGCCATAGGGGGCTAAATGCAGCACCATGCTCCACCCATCACATAGCTCTTCCCACCTCATGCTGTGTGGGCCTCCTTAAATCGCATGGTCCACACCCCGCCCACCAATACCATGCGGTAGCACGGCGCAGCCCAGCTTTTGCCTACCACCTCTTGGTACACTGCACTGGTGCCAGCACACTGCAAAAGATCCTCAGCCATGGGATTTCACAATCCAGCTGGTCATGCTACTGTGCCCTGCCCCCAGAAGTGGTGGCAGGCAATGGAAGGTAGAAGAGGGAGGGGCAACTGGGTTGATTTTTTTCAATTCTGTCAACTAGAAATACTTTTTTCTTTTCTTCACAAACAACAACAGATTTAATGCATTTTTTTTATTTCAGGAAAAATTAAATTTGAATTCAAATATATTGTTTCTTTTTGTATTTCTATGGAGTATTGCAGTTATTGTTTCAATAAAAGGCAACAATTTAGATGTTGCCTCTATATTTTGAACTAAAATGGATTAGCTTTTCTTTAGAAAATGTAGGAAATTACTATAGAAAAGTAAAAATAATCCATCTGTAGGAAAATACAGTTTCTTTTTTTATCCAGAACAATTGCTTTAGAAATAAGCACTATCCAGTACATATCTCTTACCTAAAAGGACGACAGGTCACTGGTTTTAAAGGAACATGGTATATAAATTTTCTTCTGTCTTTGACTGTACCTAAAAGTAAATACACAGAGACATGGTATCACTTGACTATTTACAGAACATATTAAAATGGTATTTTTGTATGAATACAGAAAATGCAGTATTTTTTTCTCAATTTCCATTTTTAAGGTAAATAACTGACTTTGTATTAAGTACTGTTTGATTTTAAAAGACCGTTTAGGTTTCTTTAGCCTGCCACTTAATGAGTAAAAATAGGTTGTAATAAATTGACAAGTATAAAAATCACCTTTGGGTACAGACCTATTTCTCATCAGCTGATTGCCACTAGAACGATTCTGTACCTGATAAATAAGCAAAGTACTAGAAGATGCATTGTACCTATGTGCAGAGAGGAGGAGAGCAAGCAGTGAAATGCAGAAACACCAGAAATTTCAGGTACTAAATTAGTTACAGGTAGAAAAGCCCTTGAGAAATCTTGCTCTGACTGGACAATACACAGTACAAATACTGTGGAACTTTCATCAGGAAGGAAGAAATCCCCAAGAGATGCCAAATAAATTCTCAAAGAATTGAGGAAAAGGTTCTAACCCTTAGAGAAGGAGAATACATAGGCCACACATAGGGCAGTGATTCTCAACCAGAGTTGAGCAGCACTCTGGAGCACTTTTCAAGGGTGCCATGAGGTGCCACACAATGGTGTGCAACTGCAATTCACAATACAAACTCAGAAATTGTAAATATAAATCAACAGTATTAAAAACATTCCGACTGCCATGAGTTATTATTTAAGTGAAAAACAAAACCAGAGCTAGCAACTCCAAGGGCTGCCTCAAGTCAAATGGTTGAGAACTACTAGACTCTAGTGTATCTAGCAACAATAAATGCAGATAACAAAAATCTGACACTGATCATGCCATGATTAAATTCTATTCCATTTAGAAAAGAAAGCTTTCCTTGTAAATTCCCTTCCAAGGAGATTGGATTGGACAAGGCCTTACTAAATTAGATACTACCCACTACAAACTGGAGGGAAAAAATGTTGAGATGACCTGACCTCCCCCCTACCTTGCACAAGAAGGTTTGCCACGAGGTAAGGGTAGGAGGTGAGCTAAAGGACATGCAAAGGTGTGTAGTACAGCCACACTGGAGCTATTAGCATGAAAATTGTCTTACTCTGTTTCAACTCTTTAAGGATTCTTGGCAGTAATAGTATTGGGGGGGATGGGAAATAAGCTGATCTGACCAAATAATCACAAAAATCTCCTAATAAGGCACAACTTACCATACCAGCCAGAAAAAAAACACTGCTCTGCTCAGCTGCATGCTACAAAATTGTGCTTTCATTCTTCCACTATTCCACAGACATGCAATTCTTTGAAGGATATATAACCAGCATGTCTTGGTTATACTTGCCTACAACAGGTTGTGCTTGCTGACAACATGCACTGACTTGAAATGTATCTTGTGTGAGGGGTTCACAGGTGTAACATGCTGCACACACTGGAAAGAAAAGGCAAGATAATACCGGATGTCAAGCAGTGTTCCCTCTAAGCCAGGGTGGGCAATTATTTCAGGCGGAGGGCCGCTTACCGAGTTTTGACAAGCCATCAAGGGCCACATAACAGGAAGCCAGAGGCAGATAAATATTAATTTTCTAAAATTTTAGGAGCCCCATGGGCCAAATAGAATGACCTGGTGGGCCACACCTGGCCCACATTTTGCCCGCCCCTGCTCTAAGCTGTATGATGTGCATGGCAGTACAGGTCTGCTTATGCTGCACTGCCAGGTGTGCCTGTGCAACTGCGCACACCACACAGCTTAGAGGAAATGTCAAATCAAAGAGGAATCAGCCCGAAAGCTGTTGCAGATTAAAAACTCTTTTCCGTTTTTAGAGTACAGAACTACAGTAATACATTTTGTAGTGCAGCTGATGTCAAAGTGATTTTTTCTGTATTTATCATCATAAGCCCTAGAACTCTGAACAGGTTTAGGATTGTATTAATTGATGAATTGGGTCAAAGGAGGTACATTTTATAAGACAGTCATTTTGGTATAGGGACACTTTTATACATATGACATGGGTATAAAAGTGCTTGCAATTATTTTTCTAAATATGCTTGATATAGTTGATAGGCTGTACTTGTAGCAACTTGTGACAGTTAGGAAATTGAGAAACCTGTTTCTTGGATGAATGTCTACATGAACATAAGCGCTTCATGGTGAGAACTTTGAACCAATTTCTGTGACCTAGTGAAGGAATTATGAATGATAAAAATGTCCATTCTGTATCTGATGCATCAGATTAGGATGTTGAATTTACTGAGCCTGAGAATGGGTCTCCATCCATTTTTCTTCATGGGAACCAGGAAGTCTTTAAAATAAAAACCTAGTTTTTCAAGACAGGATATTCAGTCTAGGGGTTTTCTGTCTGTCTTATTGTGAACCTCCCTGATCCTTTTTGTGAAGTGAGGTATATAAATCTAAGTAGAAAAGATCTTTAACTCCCACCTCTAAATATGAGTTTACCCTCTGAGAAACCTCTTGTAAAAGTTATCCCTGAAAAGGGACAAGGTAGATGCAAACTAAGTAGTCTTAGCAAGATTTGTTTTTTAATCAGTAAACACTGATAAATGTTAATTTCACCTCATACTCACAGACAGATGAAAAATATTTTGATAATAAAAGAAATTGATAGAAAGGGGATGTAAAGAAAAACAGTGGCTGATGGAGTATGTGATAACAGGGGGAAGAGTCCCACAAAACTGTGCTGACTGCAGTTTGGACTGCAACTCCTAGAAACCCCAGGGGGTCCCAGGGGGGGACTGAGAACAGAAGACAGCAAAGTAACAAAGCAGACAAACCAGCAGGCAAATGGAGTTTTGGCAGCCTGCTGCTTGGCTGGTGGCAGTCCTTCAGTAGTTAAGTTTGTTATTAATAAACTGTCTGTCCCGCACACCCTAATTTCATGCAATCCTGAACACTTAAGTTGATAAAAATTAAATGCTAAAAAATAAACAAACATTGGAATTATCCATCAAAATTATTAAAAAAATAAAAATCAAATTCTGCCAAGCCTAAACATAAAGCACTGAACTGTATCTTATGGAAATAGTTTCCACCACCTTTTTTTGGTTGCAAAAGACTTCTATGTTATAAAAGAATCAGTAAAAGGCACCATCCATACAAGGTAAGGAAATGAAAAGGATGGCCTCTCTACAAGACTAATATGCAGCTAAAATCAGCACCTAGATTAAAGGATAACAGGCAGAAGCAAGCCAAGTCAAGATGTAAGTTATGTTAATGTAATATGTTTCAGAGTTCTATCTCCTGCATGTTACACCTGCTCTCACATTATCAATTCAGAGCCTTAAACTGATCCATGGATTATTTTGAACTTTTCACTGCTTCTAATTTCAAACAGCTTCATCAACATATTACTGGCTTTAAGACTGTCATATGATTTCTTCATGGTAACAGTGTATATTTGCAACATACTAAGTGAACTGCTATACTCCACACCAAAATATAATCATAGATGCTTTAACAAGGATCATTTAGTCCAAAATGCAGCAGTTTATCCCTTCACTAACATCCACTGCCAAAAACACATCACCCCAGTGCTCTGTTCTTGGCTCGAGGTCCCCCATGGAATTGGCTCAAGTTATCTAACAGAACCTGCAGTAGATTCCTGCAGTAAATTCAACAGTATGTGCACAGCGAGTTCTCTCTGAGCTCACTGCCTGGTGAGTGTGGATTCTGCAACAACTCTGAGACCAGCATACTCTTGAGTTCACAGGCTGGTTGTGGTGGGGGCTAGTAAGAGCTCTCCCTTACCTTTCATGTGGCTCCAGAACCCAGAGGGTAAATGCTGCTGCTGTTCCCCCATCCCATCCCTTCCCTTGCCTCCCTGTTGAATTCAGCAGCCATGGAAAGGAAAGGATGCATGGGGGCAGTGCTCACCTCCTGGGGTCCAAAAAACACAGGCTCCAGCCAGACCCCATGGCCTGTGATTTTAAAGTCTCTCAGCAAGTATGTTCCTGAAAGTGTGTTTTAGGTGTCAATGTTGTTAACTCACATTTCCACATTTTTGTAGAAAGTTTTACAGTAAAAATCTGCCTATTAACACGGTATCTTAATAACTTTGGAGTTTGAGAATTTAAAGGTTGGGAAGGCTGGTTGGTATGGAGAGTAATTTTGCCTTATATAATTATTTCTTTAATAGAAAAAAACATTTACAAAAATCTTAATTTTACATGAGATTTTTGTGCAGAAATTAAGAGCCTCTATAGGATATAGACTTAAAAATTACCATCAGGAGTGCTTTTTGAAGCATTCAAAGATTTATGGGGATCCTTTGTTCTGTCAAATTCTGGTAATAGTTGCCTTTTAATTGGAGGTTCTTCTGGAACAAAATAATGGGAAGTTACTTATCAAGTACTGGAATTCAAGATGCATTATTCATATGCACATTCTACCACAAATGCAAGCTCAGAAACATTTTACTCCTAGCACTATAAATCAGGCTTCATGTATCTTGCTTCTCTTCACATTCTGTGCAGAGGGCATAAATGTTTGTACATGCTTCCTGCTTCTCTGTTTCTTTTCAGTCACGGAATCCAAGACTGTTAGGGATTCCAAGAAGAGGAGGAGTATGAACATGTATTCACAAGCTGTCCCTTGTATTTCCCAAAAGTCTGGTGGCAGCCTATCAACAAAAAGTGGCAGGGGTTCATGAATTCTGAAATCAGACCGAGCGAGTCTTACCTTGTTGTTGACTCTGTGAAATTGCAAATTGGTGGAGAAGTAAGAGGCTTACCTAGCAAGTTCAGTTTATTTGGTCCATTATCTTTCAGGCTGCTACAAAACTTTTTTGCCTTCTGTTATGCTGCTGTAACTATGGAAGAGGGCATACAGTGCATACAGAAATATGCTGGTACCTGGAAGGACCTGGTCTAATCTCTCATATATGATGAATTTTCTAGATAGAGATGGCCTGTGTCTGCCATGTCATTCTGACAAGGTTCACCATTGACTCATTGATGGGGAAGGTAATCTTGTCAGATACAGACTTGCAAAATGCACGTGAGCCTGTATGAGGATTCATTAGTCTTATTAACTGAAATCTGCAAAGCTCAAGCTGTTCAGAAGCCCCTGAAAACCTCTCTATCTGGGATGCAATAAAAAAGAATCATTTCACCATCAGAACAGAGAGGATAGCAGACTAGCATCAAGAAACCTCTCCATTTCAGAGACTGAGTCTGGAAATTCTTTCCTTTCAAGGAATTTGACAGCCAAAGTCTGGGCATGAAAGTATAGTACTGAGACAGATCATCACAATCTCAGAAAAAGAAAACCCATTTCTTTAAATGCAGGGCCCACAACTGGAAAAGGCTGCTTTTGAAAGGGTCCCTGCAAGCACTTAACTGGAAACCAGAAAAACCTGAGGCAGCAGTATGGAGGTCACATGGTTCTATCTAAAGACTGTTAAGTTACTCCATGCTGAAAAAGAAGTGGCACCACTTAACATACTGGAACCAGCAGATGGGTATGAAAAGACAGTGCTGACATGCTGGCTTTCCAATGGTTTGGTCAACAGGAAGCCAGAGCTTTCATGCTTGCTTTTGTGTTTGACTCACCAAAAGGACATGCCTTAGAACCAGACACTGGTTTTAGAGTTCCCTGGGATCCAACAAGGCCAAAGGAACAAAGAAAAGGCAAATACCTCTCTAAAGACCTTCAGGGATTTTCCCCTGGAATTTTCTTTGGGCCTACGCTCACTGGAAACACCTCTGGCACCAGTGACAAGCCTATATCATCCTCTAAATGGTATTCATGCCTCTGAAAGTTCTGCAACCTGCTAAATTCTGCATTCTAGGGTCTAAACTTGATTGCATAGATTTTTTCAGAAGCTAAACCTGGGGTCTAAGACAAGGTCCTTCTAAGACAAGGGCAGGCAATTATTTTGGGCAGAGGGCCGCTTACTGAGTTTTGGCAAGACATCGAGGGCCGCACAACTGGCAGCCCAGGGCAGATTAGTATTAATTTTCTAAATATTTTAGGGGCCCTGCGGGCCAGATAGAATGGCCTGGCAGGCTGCATCCAGCCCCTGGGCTGCATTTTGCCAACCCCTGTTCTAAGACAAGGAAGTGAATGATTTCCAAACAGCATATTTCCCAGGGTGATGAGTAAGGATACTTAATCTACCTGACTATTATTGCAGAAAAAAATTGTACCATAGGAAAGTTATATATTGAAATCAAGGGAAGCTATGCTGTTGGTCAAGGGAGAAACCTGCTGGAAGTAGATGGAACAAATGGTGCTTCTGTAGCCATAGGAGGCTACTTGAAAGGCTAAAGAAGGCTCACATCTTACTGAAAAAGAGACCAGAAAAATAGGAAAGAAAACTAATTAAAAGCAAATTATGATTCAGAAACAAACAAAACAAAGCATGTTTGTTGTTTGTTTTTAAATAGTTGTAGATCAAGCACAGTCTGGAACAGAATTTAGCACTTTGATCTTGAGCAGTCTGTTGAGAAGGATGGAAAGCAACCACTGCCCTTTATGTTTTTAGTACAGAGCACAAAGACAGACAGATACACAAGTGTTATAAGGGTGCCAGGGTAAAGTGCCTAACCTCAAGTATTTGACAATTATGTACATGCACCCAAAATAGTATATACATATGGATAATTAGTCAAAAGGAAAGCACTGTCTTTTAGAAGTGAATTTCCTATTAATTTTAATATCTTACCCAAAGATGTATAAGTAGCTTGTAAATATGGGGTTGACCAGCAAGATCAATCTGGCCCACAAAGTAGCCCCATACAACTCATCTGGCTCATGGGACAGGACTGGTTTTGTACCACCACTCTAAACCAGTGGTGCTTAAGCTTTTGGCCCTGCAGTCCAGATGAGTGACCAGAGTCCCATCTGCATACTGAATTGAGCCCCATAAGCCAGGACTGGGCCCCTGGCACCTGGCAGAGCCTTCTCCTGCCTGGTGCTGCCTCCATTCTGCCCTGCACTCTGGATTGTGCAGTCAATCCAACATGCAGGGCCTAGGCTCCCCACAAGTCCAGGAAACTGTTAGCAGGGAAGCAGGCCACCACTCCACCGCCAAATTCCCAGAACCACCGAGGAACCCTGGGGGCCAGATAACAGCACTGCAGCTGGATCTGGCCTGCAAGCCAGGGGTTGAGCACACCTACTCTAAACTATTCCATAATGTGAAATTAAATAAAATTTTTATAGAGTTCAATAAGCCACAGACTTACCAACTGAGATTTGCTCTGCCATGCATCTCTTCCCAATTCTCATATTTAATGGAAAGTTTTTATCCATCTTTCTACAAGCCAAAAGGCACTTTTTGGTACTGTTTTGTAGTTCATAATCAGTGAGGTCACAATCTTTCATTAAAGCCTTGGCACTTTCCATCACTTCTGTTTCCAGACAATTTTCTGGAGCCTGGGAGCATGTAAGATAAACACCCTGCTTTGGTTTAGTAGGAGTACTGCACAAAACTGCTTTACTATTTTTTCCCATCCTTTGCTGCTCATTTTTTGAAGAGCAAGACTCCTTTAGCATAAAGGCATTTTTTAATAGTGTTAAGTGCTTGTCCTCCTCACTGTGGGATGGCCTCAAAGGTTTACTGCAAATGTTTTCTAAAGGTTTCGTTTCATCAAGAGAGATTCCTGGTAAGTCTGTTTCTTTATTGCAAGTTTCCTGAATTCTTGAATTCTTGATTTCAACTCCTGCTTTAGCCATACCAACATAATTAATTGAAGTTTTAATAGCTGAACCAGAATCTTGCATTGAATTAACCTGATCTGCATAGCAACACTTGCTGCTGGCAATATTATCAAAATCTTTTAGTATTCCTGTAACTTTATGAAGAGCGTTTTCAGAGACTAGCACCTTCTTGCCACTTGCTGTGCTGAATCCAAGTGGAGGACTCAGAATAAGCTCAGGATTTGGAGGGTTTTTTTCTTGTGATTTTACTAACTCTATGTTCACAAGTACTGAAGCACTTGCAGTTCCACCCTTCCCTATTTTTTCCCCAACTGAAGATACTTTATAGTCACATTTCATATCCAAAATGCTTTGTTGCTCATCTAATGAATTATTTTCCATTTCAAAAAAAAGCTGTCTAGCTTTCTTTAATGAATCTTCTGATAATTGTACACATTTACCACTTGCTGTGCTAAAAAAACCTAGATTACCTGCAGGAAAATCTCCAGGATGATTTAGTTTATTAGATTTATGTATGCCAGAAAATTTATTTTTCATTTGAAAGGACAGTGACTGAGGACTTGCCTCAGATCCAAGATCTGCAGATGTATTTATCTTCTGGTATAGTGTTCGTTTATCCTTATGGTTGTTCTTAGTTGCATTAGGAAAATGGCTTGTAGATACATTATCTGTTTCAGTCTTCTTTACATTTACTGAATTATTAAAAGTGGGGCAGTTGGTGTTTTCAAAGATCTTCAAGCAATCTGTTGTAACAACATCTTGATTAATTTCGAATTTAGTCTTAATATTCTGTTTTGCAGGGTTAACAGGATTTTCTGGAAACAGCTGTCTGACTCTCTTCAGTGCATCCTCAGAAACAGTGACCGTTTTACCTTTTGCTGTACTGAAAACAAATGATCCATCCTTCGGTGGCTTTGAAACAGAACCTTCTACTTCTGTTGCTGAAATTTTCAGCGTATTTTCAGCATCTAGAAGTTTCAAATCATTTTTTTGATTTATAGAACTTGTATTAGGAAATGTATCTTTGAAATTAATAACGTTGTTTTTGTCTGAAGAAAGACTTGTCAGTGATTGTTCTTGACAAATATTAGGTATATTTTCTGAGAAGCATTTTATAATATGGCACATATCATTTGAATTTTGACAGTCAGACCCCTTCGTATGGCATTTAACAAAAGAGTTACCATCTGAAAAGCTGCCCAAACTTATATAAAAGCAATCATGGCATTTATTTTTATCATCCTTAACTGTTAAAATACTTTGTGCATTTTCATGTATAGGGTTTTCTGCAGGAGTATGGGAAACTTGCGTTACGTGCATATCTGTAGTCTTGCCAATACTAGAAACAAGTAGTATATGTTTTGAGGCATCATTTTTTCTTGATGACTTTTCCAGCTCTCTCTCTCCAAAAGACTCTGTCTCAAATAAAGAAACTTTACTTATAGCATTTTTTCCACTCTCAGCATAAAATTCTGAATCTAAATTTCCAAAGTCCACAGCGATAGGTCTTTTTGAATAAAAAGCTTCTGAATATTTTTCAGGTTCACTGGTCAAGTTAGCCAACACACTGCTCTCTAATGAAAGATTTTCCCCAACTCTTTTTTCAATTGAAATACTTTGTACTACCAGTTTAAATGCAGCTTTTCCAGGTTTTTTAGAAACAGGGTTATCTGTAAGATCAAGCTTTTCCTCAATACATTTAGCAGTGTTTTCCATAAACAAGTCACAATCTCCTACAAATGTTTTTTTGTTACCTTTCTTTTCATTTAAAGACAGAATCTCAGGGTCCTCAAAACTGCCATTGTGTTCATTCTCAAAGAACATATTTTCTTCTGCAAAAAACTGTTTTGCTTTAGCCAAAGATTCATCAGCAGTTGTGATTTTCTTGCCACTTGCAGTACGGAAACCAGTAACGTTGTTCTGTATTGTATCTTTGATTTTAAAGTCTTTGTCTTGTTGGATGTTAATTTGATAATGGTCAAAGCACATTTTGGTTTTGTCTTGGTTCATGTTAGTACTTCTTTGGACAGAAATTGTATCTGTGCCTTTTTTGCTAATACTATTTGTCATTTGCCTATTGAGGTTTGATAAAACATTATCCAATTCTTTTTCTGCATACGTTTCAGGAAGCAAATGTGGCGCTTCATCCAATAGTGCCTCAGAAACTGATATATTAGCTACAGTTTGAAAACGCTGTGATAAACACTTACGACCTGGACTTATTTTTCGTTCTTTTGTATCATGATCCAGCTGTTCAATTTCATCCAAAATATTTAAAGTAAACATTTCTTCAGTTTTAGCTGCTTCTCCGAAACATGTCAGATCTGACAAACCTTCTTGTGAATTGGACTTAACCTGAATGTCACCCTGGTCTGGTAGCTGTTGTAAGATGTTCAGACTCTGAACATGGCTTTCACTAGATGGTAGACTATTTCCCATTTCACGAACAGAATATTGTGCATTATCTTTTAGGTTATTAATTTCAGTACTTCCAATAATACGGATATTTTCACCATCATTTTTTGGTTTATTTTCCGTGTGTTTTTGATTATTTTGAGATGTATGCTCAGAATCCACCTCTGTATCTTTTAAACTTGTTATGCAGTAGTTGCCCTCTTCTGTCAGGCATCTAGAAACATTCCTATTAGAAGACACGCATCTATTTGAACATCTACTTTTTGTATTTATTTCAGCAAATTTCAGCATTTTGCCATCATCATCCAGGTCACTGAACAACTTCATAGCTCTTGTCAAAGCCTTGTTAGAAATATGTATTTTTTTGCCTCCTGCTGAACAAAAGCCTTCCAAATTGGAACATTTTTCTCGCATAGGCACTGAGAAAACTGGTATACAATGTATCCCATTTTCATTTGCGTGTAAATTAGAAGCAACCTCTTCACAGTTATATTTCTGGAGATTAAAACGGTCTTCTTTTTTATTGCCTACCATGTTAGACTCTGTGTCTGCACACTTACTCATAAAATTGTCTTTAACTTTAGTTTCAAAATCATCAACTGAATTTTTAGTTTCAAAATCATCAACAGAATCAGAATTTTTCCACACACCAGAAATATTCTTTGAGTTAATCATTTTAGAGGTATCTATACTTACAGATAATTCAGAGGCTTTATTCTGTGTTATACTGTTTCGAAACTGTGTAAATTCAAACTGGCTATCTGTTTCTTCCAGTATGTTAGAAAGTTCAGTAATTTCAGCTTCTTGGCTTGCTGTCAAAGTTTGGTTTTGTTCAGGAAACTGTTGCTGATTTTTAGGCAAGTTTTGAAAAGATGAATGAATGTTTTTAAATAAAATAGAATGTGGATTATTAAATTCAAACAAACCTGCTTGTGAATCAAAACTAGGGGAAGAATTAGTGTCCAATTTATTTTCCAAAACTGAAGAAATCTTATTTCTGCTTGTAACTTTATTTGAAATGTTTTTTATTCCATCTGTGGACAAGTCTTTAAGACACTCATCCTCAATATCTTTGAACAGCATTTTGCCTCTTGTTATGCTATTTTCAGAGAGTTTGATCTGCTTATTGGAAGCAGTTTGGAAGCCATCAAACCTCCATTTCAAACTGCGTGTACTAAAACTTGCATGTCCTACCCATTTCTCGTTGTTTTCAGAATGTTCTTCGGCCTTCTTGTTGAACCATAAAGATGTTATCGAGTTTAAATTGTTATCTGATGCAGTACATTTTAAAGGAAATTCAACTGCCTTCATTATATGATGTTTATCTTCTGCATTAGGCTCTGGTTCTTTCTTTGATAGAAGCACAAGTCTTGCTTTTTGAGCCTTAGTTGAAACAGACTCTTGTGCACTAGAAGCTGGTACATCTTGTAGCAGCGGCAACACAGATTTCTCAGAAATTACCTCTCGTAAAAGACTAAGATCTTTGCAATCTAACACTTTATTGCCACTTTCTACACCTACTATGTTTTTGTTGGCAGCAGCCTGAAACTTATTTTCATCATTTTCAGCAGATTCAGTTTCTTGATTATCTGCTGTAACTTTTAAAAATGAAATTCCATCTGTTTTGTTCCCTCCCTTTAGCATAGTGCGAGAATTTGCATATGCCTGTATTTCCAACGGTGAATTAATTATTCCTTTACATTCATGTATTGGCAACTTGTAAGTAGCATCATTTTCTTTTGTTGATATATTTCTATTGCAACATATACTATTGATGTTATTTATGTCAAAGTTGATTTCACTCAAGCTATTGCTGCAGTTACAGTTTGTCATAGAAACTGGTTCTAACTCAAATTCAATCAAGTGTTCATTATCACTAGAAGTCTGTCTACATTGTGGTCCCTGTTGAGGTGCAACAGTAACATCCAGATTAATATTGGTATTTCTATCTACCACATCTCTTTTAGGGGACTGAACAACATGTATAGTCCTACCAAAGTCCATTTTGGAATATTTAGTTGTCAAGAGGCATGCTGTGACTAAAACTTCATGCTTTATACTTGAAACAGCATTAGTATTTGAAGCATCCACTAAATATTCTCTCCAGGTATTGGCCATGTCTGATGTAATAGGTTGATGCTCCTCTCTATTATTTTTTACTACATCCTTCAACTCATGATGCACCAGTCCATTATTGAAAGAAATAGTAGAGGAGTTATTTGCAACATCTGTTTTGGTGACATACTTGCTTGACACAGAATTTTTCTCAGTATCTGACAGTAAACATTTTCCCTCAGCAGACAGAACTGGAAGCTCTATTAAAAAAAAAAAAAAAAAAAAAAAAAAGGAAATATTGTAAATTAATCTGACATGCCAATAAACAGAAGTAACAAAGCAAGTGGCAGTTAAACAAATAAGTCCTTTCACAAAATTTTGGCTCTAAAGCTGTTAATACTTATGTACCTACTTATCTTTACTACCGTGAATGGCTTATTGATTTAAAGAGTGTAAATGTTCACAAGACTGTGGCCTTACACAACTCAATTATGGTCTGATAACTGACCAGTGAATCTGATATGATCTGAATAACAAATCAATTGTTCTTATTAAATTGAATTAGAGGAGGTGGTGTCCATCTTTTGATGCCTGAGGATTCACTTTCAGTAGTACATATGTCACACAAGAAAGGATCCTTGATTTTTTATTCTGATGTAATAATTCTTATAAAATTCATAGATTCATAGATGCTAGGGCTGGAAGGGACCTCAATAGATCATCGAGTCTGATCCCCTGCATAGGCAGGAAAGAGTGCTGGGTTCAGATGACCCCAGCTAGATGCTTATCTAACCTCCT
>JAGPOW010003316.1:159093941-159111471 GCA_030014935.1 Caiman crocodilus
CCCCAGGGTAGGGGAGAGCACCACCTCCCTTGGGAGCCTGTTCCAGACCTTGGCTACTCTAACTGTGAAGAAGTTCTTCCTAATGTCTAGTCTAAATCTGCTCTCTGCTAGCTTGTGGCCATTATTTCTTATAACCCCTAAGGGCGCTTTGGTGAATAAAACCCTCACCAATTCCCTTCTGTGCCCCCATGTTGAACTTATAGGCAGCCACAAGGTCGCCTCTCAACCTTCTCTTGCGGAGGCTGAAGAGGTCCAGGTGCCCCAGTCTCTCTTCACAGGACTTGGCCTGCAAGCCCTTAACCATATGAGTGGCCCTTCTCTGGACCCTTTCCAGGTTATCCATATCTCTCTTGAAGTGTGGTGCCCATAATTGAACACAGTACTCCAACTGCGATCTGATCAGTGCCCTATAGAGGGTTGTAGTTGTTCCCTGCCCTCCGGCGTGTCCACTTCTCCCCACAGTTTTGTGTCATCCGCAGACTTGGACAAAGTACACTTCACTCCCTCATCCAAGTCGCTGATGAAGATATTGAAGAGTATTGGTCCAAGGACCGAGCCCTGTGGGACCCCACTAGCCACACCCTTCCAGGTCGATACCAACCCATCCACTATGACTCTGCGGGTGCGACCCTCTAGCCAATTCGCCACCCACCAGACTGTGTAGTCATCCAAGTCACAGCCTCTTAACTTGTTTACCAGTATCAAAGGCCTTCCTAGTCTAGATACACAACATCAACCCCTACTCCTGCGTCCAGGCGTTTTGTAACCCGGTCATAAAAAGAGACTAGGTTAGTCAGGCATGATCTACCTGCTATGAACCTGTGCTGGTTTCCCTTCAGCATAATTTTTCCTGCCGGGCCCTCGCAAATGTAAGCCTTGATAATTTTTTCGAAGACTTTGCCTAGGATGGAGGTGAGACTGACTGGCCTATAGTTGCCCAGGTGCTCCTTCCTCCCCTTCCTGAAAATAGGGACCACACTGGCCCTTTTCCAGTCCTCCGGGTCCTGGCCCATGCGCCACAAGTGTTCAAATATTACCGCCAGTGGCTGTGCAATGACGTCAGCCAGTGCCTTCAATACCCTCGGAAGGAGCTCATCCGGGCCTGCCAACTTAAACACATCCAGTTCCTCCAAGTGACTCTGCACCATCTCAGGGTCTACACACGGCAGTCTGGTGCCTTACTGCTGCCTCTCTGCAATCCCAGTGAGAGCCTTGTCTTGCCCCTCACTTAGGAACACTGAGGCAAAGAACTCGTTGAGGAGTTCAGCCTTGTCCCCCCCCGTCCATCACCAATTGCTTCTGCCCATTTAGTAAGGGTCCTATTCCACCCTGGGCCTTCCTTTTACTCCCTATATAATCAAAAAAACAATTTTTTGATTATACACAAAACACAAAAGCCGCAGCTTTTGAAAATAAATGATAAAGTACAGTATCAGAATAGATGTATACTTTAGCAATTTTTTAAAACATGTTTAATGCTCCTGAAAGAGGCAATGGAAATTCCATCTACAATAATACTTTTTAGTGAGTCTTGACTTTGAAAAAACATTCTTGAAATACCAAGGTGCTCAATATTCTGTGTGTCCATTTGATCCTCTTGTCACCAAGAAGGTGACAATATTGACAATGGCTTGAGGACAACTCTTTAGCTAGTGATTAGACTAAGACCAATACATTTGATTTAGGCTAACCAGACTGTTTTCCAATGGCAATACATTTCTGTCATTATTACCATAAGTCGGCTAACTCCAGATTTTATTACCAGTCCTGCGAGCTACAGTTCTCCTTCCAAACTAAGATGATTCCTTTGAAGTGCGTGTGAAACAAAAACTAGGTTCTATTAAAAAAGCATCATGCACCTACTAAAACAGGATTTCTGAACCTATGGGTCATGACCCAAAAGTGGATCACAAAAATATATGAAAGGGTCATGAACAAATTTAAAAAATGGATCAACAAACTTGAAAAATGGATTCTCTTTTAACAGAGACAAACATGGGAAACCATAGCTTTTCCTCTGCAGACTGGCAGGGATCCAGGCTGCAAGGGACTGCTTGGGGTCCCCTATCCCCCACCGACCTCACACATTGGGTGAGGAGCACTGGGTTAGAACTGGCCATCAATGTTTACAAATGGGTTCTAGTACAAAAAAAGGTTGAGGACTACTGTACTAAAAAGACATACCTTGATCATCCTTGCTGACTGCATCTGAACCTTTAAAGGTATGCGATACAAATTCTGAACGGGATAATACTGAATGAATAAGAGATTCAGTTTTTAAGCCTTTCTGGATTTTTCCTTCTTTGTATAATACTGTCTCATTCAATGTATAAAGAACATTTTTTGATCTCTTTTTCAGATTAGATAATATGTTTATGCTTTTCAAGCCTGATCTTGTAGAGTGGTCATCATTGCTTGTTGACCATTTTAGGCTATCGTGAATTTTGAAGTTGAAACATTATATAAAGACGGTAAGAGGCAGCATTAGTTATTGAAAATTGAGAAATTTCTCATTTAAATGTTAGGGAAAAAAATTGTCACAAATTACAGAGTATTCTGCAAAGTTTGCCGTTTCCATGAAGTTCTACAGTCAAAGCAGCTCACTTTGGAAATTGTTTCAGCTGCACATCCTTTCACTAAATTGAGATCCTGAACACGTACAAAGACAGAGCACCTTGGAGAGGTTTCAGAAATTGATTGTTTTCATACATTTTTATTTAATCATTCATGTTTTCTGAAAAAATTGATATTCAACCATTTTTGTCCTTCTATTGTGTTTAGTAAAGGGGTTTCTAAAGTACTGAAGTTAGTACTTGTGTCCAAAGAATGTGCTAATTTGTCTTGTGAAATTTTCTTGTTATATAAATTAACTTGTGAACAAATATCAGATGAGGACTTCCTTTCCAACTCACCTGAATCAAGACTTGATAAATCCAGCTGAGACCATTCAGAGGTTAAGGAAGATGGCACATGTAAATTTGTAAATTTCTGATTCCCTGAAGGCATCTGCATTCTATTATTTGATGCATCAGCTGCAAACATCTTACATCTAGGGAAATCCAATTCTCTTTCACACTTCATTAAGCAAACATCTCTAAGGTTCCCCATCACTCTATTGGTTTCTTGAAGTTCAGCAGCTTTCATTTTATCAAGATGCTTTTTCTTAGAATGAAGGTCTGTTTTCACTTTCTGTAGATTTCCAGGTTTGCTACTAGACAGACACATAGAAAGAACATCCTCCTCTCCATTAGGCATATCTTCTGTTGCTTCACATTTCTCTCCATCTTGTAGTGCATTAAATGCCAATAAGTTTACAGCTGCCTTATCTGGAATAGGAGATGGATCCTGGAAGCTATTTGTTTCACCAAATGAGCCATCTAACATCTTCTCTAACTCTGTAAATAGTTAAAAAATAAACAGATTATAGAAGGCAGTAGTTTAAAAAACATTACTATTGCACAATCCACAAACTGCAGGAATGGACAAACGGACTGTAGCAGCAGCAAAAAGGCAGGGGAAACACTGATCCTCAAGACAGCACAGCAGGTCTTCAACTGTAATTGCTACTTGTGCATGATCCTGTGTTGATACAAATGAGCTAAAATACCCCACCTCGACCCTGCTTCACTCAGGGTCAAAAGTGGGAGCAATTTTGCTACACTGGTGCACTTATGGACAGAAGTAGTGCTACCCCACCCCTCTGAAACAACTCCAAGTATATGTTTGTCCTTATGCTGTTTCCCCAGAACCAGTTGGGGATGCTCCAAAGAAGGCTATCCTCAGAAGCACTGTTCTTCAGTGGTTTAACTATGTTGTTATGAAGGGGAAAGGTGAATATGGATATGTTCAGCAGCATTTTGCCTCCTGCAGTGATCAGCAAGTTTTGAAAATGAAAACCCTGGCTTCTTCAATCAGCAGAGGGGAATGTGCCACTATCCCTGGAAAGGAAAACTGAGTAGAAAACTACAAATTAAATCTCTATTTTTTTCTCTATTGAAGTTATAACACACAAGGAAGAATGAAGATCCTAAGAATATTCAAAATTCTACTTCTTCTCCTTCTTTGGGTCTACTGTTTGTAGTTCAGAGCATAATTTAAAAAAAGAAATACAGTACAGTCTCATAAATCCAGATATCAAATATCCAGAATTCTCAAAAATCTAGCACTTTTTAAAACTACAGTAGATCGGGGAGTAGTGGTGGCCAGTCCCAGAGCAGTGGAACAAGAAGTCTGCTTGTGGTGGCTGCTGCTGCCACGCTCCTCCCCACATGCAGCCACTGCTCCAGGACTGGCTGCTGCATGCTCCAACTCCAGGACCGGCCACCGCTCCAGTTTAAAACATCTGAAGTTTTTAAATTTCAGGCAGGTACTTGGTGCATGGGCAACTGTTACCTCCTGATACTGGGGGCAGGGCACCAGCAGCTGATCAGTGACTTGGGGAGATTTCCCCCCAGTGGCTGATCACCGTTAGCAGACATGCCGGGGAGTGTTTCTCTTGGCACCCCCACCATCTCAGAGTGGGGGAGGGGAGGCACGTACCCTCCCCCCCAGTGCATCACCTATGGTCCTGAGCATGCCTGATTCATGAGGTTATACTGTATAGTGCAACATAAGGGTGTCTAACATATAGCTTGAAGCCCAGATCCAGCCCATGGAGCCATTTCTTCTGGTCTGCTAGGCTTCTGGTAGGCCAAGTAATTTTGAGTGGGAGTTGGGGCCTGCCACAGAACTAGTGACCGTATTGGGACTAGTGACCCTGTTGGACATGGGTGTTGGAGGTGGGAAACAGAAAAGGTGGTGGGGAGCAAGTGACAGTTCTGTCAAGAGCTCTGCAGCTGCCTGTCCTGCTGCCTCCATCAACCATACTGCCATTGCCTGCCCCACTCTTCGCAAGGTCTGGAACTGGCCCAGGATGAGTTTGACACCTCTGGTCTAACATGATTGTCCTCAGTGCAAAATGTGACAGCATTATAAAGGGATTAGGAAGACCACCCTTAGCCTTCTTTGTTATATAAAGCATTAGGATGGTCTAACAAGTTCACAAACCATTGCTATATAAACATTATTGTCATAAAACAGTTCATCTTTTTTGTTTACAGAAAGATTATAATCTAATATCATCACATTGCACCATTTAGATGTATATTCATGTATTATACAATGGGGGTTTTTTACCACCCAAATACTGACAACTCGTATTTATCAAGCATTACAATTGAAAACGTTACTTCCGTGATGGGATATTTCCATCCTCCCTTCTCGTCTTACAGTCATCTTATAATTGGAACAATAGGGCAATATTTAGAGCACCTGATCCAGTCTGTTCAATGAACTCGTCAAAATACCATATTTACTTGCATACCACCCTAAAAATCAACCTTCCAAAACTGGGGTGCCATGTCTTAAGCAGGGAAGCTGATTTTCATGTGCTGAAATGGAGGAGAAACATGGAGATCCTGCAAGATGGCTGCTGTGATTCTTCCATTGCCAGCCTCAAGGACCAACGGGAGCAGATTTTACTCTCCAAGGTCAGAGCCAAGTACTAACCTTCTCACAGCCACAGCTGTTGCAGTTGGAGACTCCTGTAACACGTCTAAATTAGTAAGAGCAAAGCAGCAGTGCTTACCACAATCTTTGACATCACTTTCTGCATTTAAGTTTACTATCTTTGGTGTGGATTCCATATTTATATCATTCTTTTCAGGACTTGTGTGATTGTAGAAGTTGTGCAAGACCTGCAGGCCCAAGTGTTAGACTATTAAGTGCCAAATAAGATACACTTGCACTTTAGCATTTAAATGTTAGATGCTTTAATAATTTGCATATCATTTATACATAGTCTCATAATAAAAATTTGCATCCATTCAAAAATAGAAAAAAGGTAAAAATATCAAATTAAGGTATATCCTGCTTTACCATGCTAAATTTTTCAAGTAATTAAATTGTAAAACTTCACCTCTTTTAAAATACATTGGAGACCCAGATGTGAAGATAAGGGAAAATCAAATATTTTACTTTTTGGCTGGAGAAACATGAGCAGCTAAGTAACTTAACTATAATCAGATTCATATCTTACCTTGGCAATTCTGTCATCGTGTTCTTTTGATCCAGATAGTGAATCATTTTCTTTAGCTGAAATTTAACAAGTAAATTTAAAAACAGAAAGTTACGCTTAATACTTAATGAGCCGTTTAAATATGCTAGATACTAGTGTAAAAACATTAGGGAAAGACCTTTTTTTGCATTTACACTGAGGAGGGATTATCCATATACTGAAAGCTTCGCCAAATTGCCTAAAAGCAGAAATTTATGAAAACACTCTCTTAATGCCATAAAACAAATTAGAACTTGAATATTTTAATCCCTTCTGGAAGTACTGACTAGATACATGCCTTGTCAATAGTTCTAAATCGAATTTTAGCAATAAAATGAAGTTAGTATTAGAAAAAAAATCTTAGCTGCTAAATATTTGTACACAATTGCAGAAATGTTACTTCAGTTATACAAAGCAACTCCAAACAAGAACTTCTGCAGTTATAAAACATGTTTTAATGCTAAATTTTCCAACCAACGCAGTTTCATCTAAGCATACCCTAAAACCTTTTACAAACTGGTTATATAAATTAGGTATACTGATAAAATACATGAAGAATGCTGCAGCTGTTCAATTTTGTATTAAAGCTACCAGGCCTCTTCTCCTGTAGACCAACCACTGTTGAGCATATTTGTTCAACACTGAATTTACACAACAAATGTAAGCTACCACATCACAACAGCATTTACTACTGTATCTTTATGTTTTCACATACCATCAATTCAAGGACATGCTCAGTTTGGTCTTGTTTTAGCTTGATTTGCCAGAGGTAAGAGGTGATGTGGATATAGGCAATCATTATTCTAATTTTTGCTTCTATAAATGTGACTATGTTAATGCTGTTACAGAGGACACTATTTTATGCATCTTGAACCCTAACACAAAATGAACTAGTCTTTGAAAAACTAAGACCAAAACATAGCTTGGTTTTCAGTGATTTTGTTCAAAATCAACCTGCTGCAGCTCAGTTATAGGCACCACATTGCAAAAGATTAAATCATTAGATTAATAGGTAAGAATCCAGTTTATTTGAATAGAGGGCTTTCATCATACCTGGGACCATGAGAACACAACAGGAAGCCAGAGAGCATCAAAGTGAAACCCCGACAGGCAAAAAATGAAGTACAGAAAGCTACCAGACACCGTGCAAATCAGTACTGAATAGAGCTGCACTGCTACATCAGTCCAATACTGGATTTGCACCAATATAAAGAAAATTGACTATATCGGAAATCAGCCTGATGTGGCCAATAATTTGGCCAATAAATGCCCATGTGTGCGTGCAGTTGCAGCACAGCACATAGGCGGCTAGGAGCAGTCTAGCAGCTCGGAGAACTACGTACAGCTGGTAAGTCTGTTGTGGTGTAAAGGGAGTGGGGAGGAAAGGGGCGTGGTGCAGGATGGACCCATTGTTTGTCTGGGAGACATGGGGGAGACATGGGGAAGTAGAACAGTGTGTGTCCCTGGATCTCTGCAGAGTTGAGCACGGAGGGCTACAGATGCAGGCTGGGGCTGCATTGGGCTCTTCCCAAGAGGGGAGGGGGGACCAGGGCTAGGCTGTGCTTAGGGTGGGTGGCAGCAGCAGCGGCGGCACTGGGGGGGGGGGGGGAAAAAGGGCTATGGTTGGGGCTGCAGCCAACCCAAATTTCACCCTAGCCCCCCTTCTGAGTGCCACCGCTCCCCCCCAGCCCCCTCTCCCCCTAACAGACCCAGTGGCACACATGCCCCCCGCCTCTCCCGGATAAGCTGAGGCTCCATCCTGCACACCACCGTGGCTGGGTAGTGCCTACCCCAGCCCCACTCCCTCACCACAGGGAACGCTGATCTGACCCCATCCCCCTGTCCCTCTTCCCTCCCTTTTCACCACAACAGATTACAAGGTGCATGCAGCTGTATTGGAAATTGAATTGGTATCAGCTGATACGTCTCCTTAAAAATCAGCTATTGGCACTGGTCCCCAAAATCTCTATCAGTGCACCCCAAGTACTGGACTCTGTGATGAGATACAAGCCTCAGACACAGGAAACCTGAAAGTCATGTACAACCATCTGAAGAAATCTCTAGGTCCTACTATCAATAAGACTGCCCCTTTCAAGTCATGCCGTGGTGAAGCAGTTACAGATAGAAGCAAGCAGACGTCTCATTGGGTTGAATACTACTCAAAGCTGTACTCACAAGAAAGAAACATCACCAGTGAATTACTGGACCAAATACCAACTATACAGGTCATGCCAGAGTTAGATGTAGAGCCCATTGTAGAAGAGCTAAGCAAGGCCATTGATTCATTATCAAGTGGCAAGGCTCCTGGAAAAGACAGCATCCTAGCAGAAAAATTCTCAAGTATGGGAAAGAAAGTCTATTACCATATCTTCATCAGCTGCTACTCAAACCCTGGAAAGAGGGTGAGGTACCACAAGACATGCATGACACAAGCATCACCACTCTGTATAAAAATTAAGGAGATAAAGGTGACCACAACAACCAGAGAGGCATCTTGTAGTCGTCCAAAAGTTCAGCTACCTAGGTTCTATAGTCACTACAAACCTCTCACTGGATGAAGAACTTAATGTTTACATCAGAAAGGCTGCCACCAACTTCAGCAAAACAACAAAAGCTTTGAGTTTTCCAGACTTTTTACCATTAAGAGCAAAATGCTAGTGTACAAAGCTTGCATATTCAGCACTCATGTATGGCAAGGAAACATGGACAACTTGTTTCCAAGAGAAAAGATTAAATAGCTTCCACCTGTACTGTTTACACTGCATACTCAACATCAAATGGAAAGATAAAGTTACCAACGCAGAGGTTCTTCCAAAGGGCAAATTTACCAAGCGTGACAGCCCTGCTCAAAACAGAGACAACTGCACTGGCTAGGCCACCTCAGCAGAATGGAGGATGGACGTATACCCAAGGCCATGCTAAACAGGGAACTATTGGAGGGTACAAGAATGACAGTACAGCCCAAGCTACTCTACAAAGACACATGCAAGAGAGGATATGAAGGCATTTAGAACTGATCCCGACCAATAAGAAACCTTGGCAAGTGATTGGAACAAGTGGCATCATCATCTCCACTAGGGCATCAATGTCCACGACAGGAACTGGCTCCAACAGCTTGAAGAGAAAAGAGTCCACAGGAAGCAAGCAGTCCTCAAACCATCCACCCATGACATATACGCTTGCAACCACTGCCACAGATCATGCAAACCTTGGATTGGACTATTTGATCACATGAGATACTGTACACCATCTATGCCATAGGCTGCAATATCCATCATCACTTGAAGATAAAAGGATGCCAACCATAAGACCCACTAAAAACAAATGCTTAGCCCCAAGTTGTTATGCATTGATAGTATTACCTATTATTTCTGTTGCACCAAGGGTAGGCGGTGTAGCTAAAGAACTTGACCAAGACATATCTGGGTCCACCTCTGCTCCCAGACTTTCAGAAATACATTTTGGTGTCTTGACCTAAAAACATACCAAATAATATTTTTTTTACAATGAGTTTCAAAAACACCTCTCAGAAACTAGCACTTTGAAATAAAATGCTTACCTCCAACAGCTTAGGTGAGCAAAATAAGCTTCCATATGCCACTGAAAAGCAAAAATGAATCAAAACATTTAAGTCGTCTATTACCTCTAGAAGTTATTGAATATTTTCATTAGTAGGAAGCAGAGAACAAATATACACACCAGGAACCATATTTTTCTGTGGTGTTCTGAAACTACTTTTTAAAACTGGTGACCTATACAGGCAAAAACAAGGAAAAAATTATCGTTGTTTAATAATAGAAAATGGTAAGCATTCCTAATAGATAATATGCACCACCAAGCATAACTACCTGTCATAAAATTGCATTTTTAATCTAAGGCTAAGCACAGATGTTCAAAAGTTCACATATAAAGCACTCCACTGCATTTTATTAAAGCATGTTCCAACTTAACAGATGTTCTGTGGGGGGGGGGGGGTCTTGGTGCCTGCTGGCACTTAGGTCAGCAGCTAGGGGGTGCTTCCACACACCTCCCAGAAGGCTGCTGGAATGTCTCCACCCAGTCCAGCCCTCCCAGCCAGCTGGGGACTGTGAGCAATGGGCTGGAGGGGGAGAAGGGAGGTTCACTTCAAGAGGCATGTAGATAACCTGGAAAGGGTTCAGAGGAGGGTCATCCATCTGGGTAAAGGCCTACAGGAAAAACCCTAAAAGGACCGACTGAGGGACCTGAATCTCTTCAGCCTCCACAAGAGAAGGCTGAGAGATGATCTTGTGGTTATTTACAAACACATCCAGGGGGGCACAGCAGGAAATAGGGGATACGATGTTTACCAGGGTGCCCATCGAGATAACTAGAAACAATGGCCAAACTGAAGGAGAGCAAATTTAGATTGGACATCAGGAAAAAATTCTTTACAGTGAGGGTTGCCAAAATATGGAATACACTTCTAAGAGGGGTGGTACTATCCCCTTCCTTGAGGGAATTTAAGAGAAGATTGGACAAACACCTGGCTGGAGTCATCTGAATCCAGCAACTCTTTCCTGTCCAGGGAAGGGGGTCAGACACGATGATCTAACAGGTCCCTTCTGACCCTAAAAATCTACGGAATTTATATACAGACTGTACTGATTGAATTGTATTGAAATCTGATATCTAAGCTGGTGGTCACTTGAAATTAACATACTTCACTAAGTATGCCTATGCCTAACCTGAAATACTTTGGCTTGATTTGAAAAACAAAAAACAAAACCAAAAAATTCTAGAAAACAGAATATTACAAGGAATCAATGAACATTTAGTCATTAATTTATTTGGGAAAGGAGTTCTTTTTTAGCATATGATACTAATATATTGCAGGTACTATTTAATGGTCATTATTTTAGCTTCTACAATCCTTATCATTTGATACAATGTCAACTAACATGTCTTATGCAAGCTATACTATAGCTTAATTAAATGAAAAGGTAAAATATTTTAAATCAACAGCATAAGAGTTTAACCAATTTAAAACAAGGGTAAATTAAAAATGTAGGAGAAGTTGCAGTTCACTCAGCTAGATGCTATAATATTACATACACACAGACAAGCGCGCACGTGCACTTTACAGGATATAATAAGATTAATCTCTCTGTTCTAAAACTTCATATACGTCTCCAGGTCTGTTGTAACCTAATACAGTCGCAATATAACTTGAATTTAAATAAGTACTTTACTTAAAAACTCTTTTATGGGAAGAAGTTAATTACTTCATTTTTAGAAAAGCTAACAGTCTTAATGTACCTTGTATTGAGGCAAGTATCAAAAGGAGAGACAGATATTTCATTTGCTTGATCCACTTTTGTCTTCATAACACATGGGCTAGTTCTATGTTCTTTATTAGCCAAACTCTCTTTGCCTGCAATATTTGCATACACAGTACAATAAATCAGCCACATCCTGAATATTTGCATGGAATTATTTTGATTTTTGCAGACTAATTTTTTAAACAAAACAAAAACAAAGCACAAATACCAGTTTCTTATATTTCTAAAAATGACACCATAAATCAGTAGTTTTCAAACAGTGTTCCAAGATAGCATCAGAGGTTCTGCAAAGAGACTAAGGTTAATGACAGAGTGGGTTAAGGGGTGGTACACTGCCATTGCTGGGTTGGGTCACCCGGCTCTGCCTCAGCTCACAGGGCACCTTATACACAACAGAGCTCTGCTCCAACACGTATTAATTAGCACGTCAGAAAAGACTGGATCAATCAAGTCTGCTGCAAGTTTGCTGGAGAGTGCTAATTAGCATGCTCCAGTAGACTTCGTGCAACCTGTATGTAGCGTCCTTGTTTTTCAAAATGGCACTGGGGACGCTTTAATTTAACTAAAGCTTGTTCAATGAGCTTGAAGTTCCCCTGTTGCCATTTTGAAGTGCAGGACACTGAATACATGGGATACTGTGGGCACAAGCAACTCTCAGAGCTGCTCTAATCATAGCACCTCCCTCCCTCCACCCTAGAGCACATGTAGAGACACCCACAGTGGTTCCATGGTAAAAGTAGCATGAACAGTTCTGTCACTTTAGGAAGTTTGAAATCGAATGCCATAAAACTCAGTCAGACCATGTGTCACAGGCAGGGTCCTCCAGGAGGGCCATGATCTCCTTAAGACCCCTTTCTCTGTGCCAAGTCAGCCCAAGGGCACCCTCTAATTCTCACCTGCCACGTCTTTGATGTTTAGATTAGTTTGGGAGGCTGCCTTATGCCCTCTTGGTCACTTCTTGGTGTTGGTTCAGACCCCGTGGTTTCCCAGGCCCCTTATGGGTTCTCACTCTATGATGGATGCTTCAGGGACACCCTAGCCTTAGGGACTATGCGTGGCTCCAACCACCCCTTATACCACGCCCCAAGCCTCGCTGCTGAAATAGACGTTGGTCTGTCAAATATACACTCGTCCTCTCTGTAGTGCCGTCCTCTCTCAGGGATGCTCTGCAGCACCGTTCTCTCTCCGGGGCCCTTGCAATAACACCGCCCTTCTCTCCAGGGCCTTCTCCACAATGCTGCCCCTTTTGATAATACTGCCCCCTTCTCTGGGGCTCCTCAGTACTGCTGTCCTCTCTCAGGGCCTTCTTAAGTGCTGCCCCCTTCTCTGGGGCCTTCTGAAGAATGCCGCTCCTCTCCTGGGGCTCTCTGTGCCCACACTGGGCTTTCTCGGTAAAGGCCCTGAGACAGGGCAGCTTTTTGGTAAAGCCCTGTCTCTCGGAGCTCACCACACTGCTACCCCCCCTTCCTCAAGGGCTCACCATGCCCACACTGGGGCTTTTCAATAGTGCCCCCTCTCTGGGGTTCACCACACCCACACTGGGGCTTCTCAAAAGCGCCCCCTCTCTGGGGCTCGGCACGCCTACACTGGGGCTTCTCAATAGTGCCCCCTCTCTGGGGCTGGGGTCTATGTACCCCATACGCCATGCCCTTACTGGCACTGGGGTCCGCATGCTACCGTGGGTCCCCATGAGGCCTCCTCCAACCCCTAATAGCCTCACCCAAACCACCGGTGATAAACAACAACAAAGCAAAACACAAGCCCCTAGGCTATAACGTAAGTTAAAGCTGCCCAGCTAAAACCACATGGCTCAGACATCCTAGAACTACCATCCTTTACCCGGCTTGAGCTGTACCTGTGGTCAGGCTTCTTCTTGCATCTTTGCTCAAGCAGTTCCTCTCTCTCTGGCTGCTGGCTGTGAACTGCCTTGGCCTCAGCACCTGGGCTTTATAAAAGCCAGATCCTGCCCCTTACAAGCTAGCTGACCACTGGCAGGTGTGGGTCATTTGTTGACTCCAGTTGCCCTGGCAACCAACAGCTGGGCTTATTCACTGCTAGGGCTTTTTCTCTAGCAGTTTCTCCTCTTTAGAAGCAGGGCACCTCAGTCCTCTGCGACAGCATGTTCAAATGCTATGTCAAAATGATAATACTAAAAATAATCTAAATATATAAGAAAAACTCCTATGAAATTCATTAGCCTTGTTTAATTAACATTTATTTCAATTAATTCCTATGTATTTTCCATAATAAGATACAATATCACCACTCTGTTTGTTACTACCAGAGAAGAGATTTTTGCAAAAGTTCCCCTCCACCCCAAAATCACCTTTACATTTATTTTGTCAGCATCATCTCAAGTCTGCACAAGCAACCATCTTCTTGGGTTGAGTGAACAATTATAAAGAAAGCATCTGTGGTATTATGGATGAAGCCCAAACAGTACTTTTTATACTGTAATACCACAGATGCTTTCTTTATAATCTTTCTTTATAATTGTTCACTCAACCCCAGATTGATGTGCAGTTACTCACAGGACCTGTCCTATTGATTCCAATCAGATTGCTTTCAGACTGCTCGTTAAGTAACTGTTCATGCATGAAAATAAGGGACCAAGCCCAGTACGTTGAAGTGGGAGAAGATGGTGCTTGGGGCCTCCTTGGGCTGCAGCCACAGCAATCCTGCCAAGTGAAGTCTGTGGGTGGCCCAAAAGGTAGCCCAGCTCCGCTCTTCAGCAGCACATGCTGCCCAAGTGTGTACTGCTTCATTTCCTCCCCCCCCACCGCAGTTTTGTTTTCGTTTTTTGACTCCTTGATATCCTGGGCTCAGGATATCGAGGCCTCAGCCAAAATAACCAAAAAAAGCCTTCAGCCAAAAAAACCCCAAACAAACCCCAGAGCAGCACACGGTCAGGCAACATGCCTTTGCAGTGTGAAGAACACTAGACTGTGCGGTATGTGACACTGCAAACATGTTTGTGGTGGCACAGCTCCCAAACACGCTTGTCTGGACATGCCCACAGAGCTCATCTTCATAAGCAGGAATGTACTTTCCCCAGGGACAACTAGCAGCAGCACATATCTGTCCTACCTATTTGTGTTGAAAACACTGGCTAACTAGTGGTTTAAAATGTAAATCATGCTTTCCAAAAAGAACATATATATTGCATCTAGGGATGTAAATATTATTTAAAAATTATCTGTTTAACCTTCCCTAATTATATTGGTTAAATAATTAAGTCAATAACACAGTAGTTCACACATGGCCTTTTACATGGCAGGGGAGGAAGCAAGCCCCACAACACAGCTCACCTGAAGCTGCAGGTGGCAGGGCAGCACCAGGTGAGGGCCTGCTGCTGGTGCTCTGGGAGGGAGGTAGCACCTGTGAATAAGCAGCTAACTACTTAATAGGGCCGTCCTCTGGGATCCTAGTCCCTCCTGTTTTCCTCTTTAAACTTATAGGTACTGGTCCCACCCCTTGCCCTTTCCACTCCCCTCCTCCTCCCCATTCCGCTACCTTCCTTGTTTCTGAGGCATCACACTGTTTCCCTTGCCAGCCACACTGTGTGCTGCACTAAATGTTTACTGGTGATGCATCACTGGTACAAATTATTTTTTAAATTAAAGCTGTAAAATTTTACAAGCAAGTTTTATCACCTGAAACCTGAGACCCTGCTCCTGCCTTTGTTCAAGGTAATTTGCATAATTACAGAGCCCAGAGATACCTTACCACATACAAAATTCCTGCCCAAAAGAACATTTCATCCTTTTACTCTTCTGTGAAATATGAAATATCATAACCAGAAGGAAATATGACTATACCTGCTTGCCACTGAACAACTTCAAGGTAAACAGACTTCAAACTTCTCTCTGAGCCTAGCCTTTAACTCTCCTATGAAACATGAACTTTCATTTCTACTTGGGAAATTTATAATCTTTTCTCCTATACCTGAAGAAGGATGCTTGTGCCCGAAGGCTTGCAATTAAAGAAATTGTCTTCCAAAAAATCTAGTTGGTTTAATAAAAAAAAAAAAAATCACGTCTACCGTGAATTCCGATATCAAGTATGAATATACTTACTGATTGAACGTTTAACCTTTCAACATCCTTAAGAGCATCACTACAGAATTTGCTGCTAATTCACCAGTTTAAAAAGGCACATTAGTACCCAGATCATTTGTACAAAGAGAGAGTGCGTCCTATTCAACTAGCAGATAGTTGCTGAATTGAAGATGAAATGGCTGACTGGCTCCTGTGGGTTTTACTTCAAATGCACTGCTGAGCTCCAGGTAAATGGAAAAGTGGTGCACTAAAAAGTAAAAGTAGCAGCAAACAGGCACTCCAGTTGTATGCCGAGACTTCTATTTCTCAAGGCATTGTGTATTTCTCCACAGCTGGAGCTCTTCAACACTGTGGCAGAGGGTCGGACTTGATGATCTGCTCAGGTCCCTTCCGACCCTACCAACTATGAAACTGTCCAGCAAAGCTGATAGGAACAACTGTGCCCTTGAAGTAAAAGCTGCTACTGCATGAAGTACTCCAGCTGCTTCCCAGTTTTTATTTCAATGGACACTGCCATCTTTGATCAGCTGCACAAGATGACCGTGAACTCCAACCTGGTGGAAAAAGGGACACCCTTGGAACTAAAAGTTGCTTCAAATGGCTCGAGCACTTGAATGGTCCTGTGCAGTTCTTTGCTGTAGCTCTGCATACCTCTGGTTACTTCACAAGCCATCATGTTCTTAAGTGCACAAGGAACCCGACCTTCCAAAGTACTGGATTGCAATTTACCTTTTTTGAGGGGTGGGAGGGTGTTTGTTTCTTTCCTTCTTTTGTATAAGGCTGAAGAATTATTTTTTATACATTTTGATATAACATGAAAAATATAGTAAAGTAATAGTGACTAATTCATCTCAGGAAAAGTTAAAAATATGGCTAGCTACTGATTAATCACCCTTGAACGATTAATTGTCATCATTACTCATCCCCCTGGAGTGTCTAATTAATTATATTTTACTGTAGCTCATTTGAGTCTGATCTGAGATGTAAATACGGAAACTTGTAGGTACTTCAGAAGGGGGTAAAAATCTCAGGCAGGGTGTGAGTGCACAACCCATTTAGTTAGGAGTAAGTTAGGAACACAAAGTCATTCTGCAGGCTGGACCAGGCCTACAAACTGGCCCCAAAGTCCAGCCCAGGGCAGGCACTGTGTGCAGTATGCCCCATACACTGCTTGCAGCACATATCGGCTATACTCCCACACACTGTATGCAGCACACACCAGCCCTGGCCTGGCACATGACGCACAGGACCAGTCCAACCCTGTGTGCTGTATCTAGCACAGGGGTGGGCAATTATTTCAGGCGGAGGATCGCTTACTCAGTTTTGGCAGGCTATTGAGGGCCACATGCGTAGCCCTGCCCTTTGACAGGAGCCCCACCCCCAGTCATCATCTTGGGATCAATGTCCCAGGGCCAGCACCAGTGAGGCCCAAAGCAGGGCACAGGCTGGCAGGAGTCTGTGGAGCCAGGCTGGGCTGCACCAGCAGGGAGAGGGGGAAGCTGGCCTGGCTCCACAGAGCCCATGCCAGTCAGGACCATATGCTCCTGCCACCCTGCTCTGTGCTCTTCCAGCACCGGCCCCACGACACTGGTACAGGCCCCGTGCTCCCACACCTGCTCACTCCCAGTACCCCCCAACCCCGTGGTACAGGTGGGGGGCACCACACAGCCCCAATCCCCTGCTCGCCAGCAAAGAAGCTGGCGCTGAGCTTGGGGAAAAGTGGCCCCTCGCCTAGCCCATGGCCAGTGCTCCCTGCTCCAGGTGTTCGCACCCATGCAGGGTTGTCTGGAGCAGGCACAGACAGCTCCCTGCAGGCTGCAAGCAGCAACATCTCAGGATGCTGGCCATGGAGTGAGAGAGAAGCTGCTTTTCCCCATGGTCAGCATCAGCTTGTAACCCAGCCACGCTGCCAGCCTGGGATCCACGCCGCCAGCCTGGGATCCATGCCAGCTCCAGCCCCATCTCATAGTTTCATAGTGACTAGGGTCAGAAGGGGCCTAGAGCAGGCCATCTAGTCTGACACCCTGCCAATGGCAGGAAACAAGTGCTGGGGTCACAGGACCCCAGCCAAGTACCTA
>JAGPOW010003316.1:159111571-159128112 GCA_030014935.1 Caiman crocodilus
TCCTGCTTACCTCCCATGCTGCGTGCATTAGTATAGAAGCATTTAAGGCTATGCACTGCTGCCTCCCCCTCCTCTTGCGTATCCCCCAAGCTGCCACCAAGCAGCCCTCTCGCTTGCCACACCGGACTACTGCTGGCTCCTCCCCTACCCTTCCCCACCTCCTCCCTTACCTGAGGTTCCAGCTGCAGCAGCTATGTGGTCGTGGGCCAGAAACCCTTCCTGGGGCTTCTGGCTGGGGGTGGGGCCAGGCAGGTCCAGCTGTTGTGGGAGCCCGCCAGGACAGTAACCAGGAGCAGATAAATATTCATTTTCTAAATTGTTTAGGGGTCCCGTGGGCCGGCTAGAATGGCCCCGCGGCCTGGATCCAGCCTGCAGGCCATTTTTTGCTCACCCCTGATATAGCACATGGGGCTGGTCTATAGGCCCGATTTAGACCAGCCCAGATCTGGTATGCATGGCTGGGCCAGTGTGGGTGCTACATGCAGCGCATGCATCAGACCAGCCCTGCACCTCACATTCAGCACATGCTGGCCCAGCCCAGCATTACAAAACTGTGCTCTGGATCTGGCACACATGGCTGGTATCTCAGCCTGAATCAGACTGGCCCCAGATCCAGTATGCAGGGCCAGTCTGGTGTTGGCACTACATACAGTGATTACCAGCTCTCAACCTTATGGGACGTGTAGCCTGTACCAGATGGGCTCTGTGTACCACAAGCAGCATGTAGGGCTGCGGCCAGCAGAGACTGCATACAACATGTAGGGCTAGTCTCAGACCCTCAGACAGCACCACAAGCTGGGTGATAGGGCTCTGCAGGCCGGTTCTGGCCTGTACCTTGCAATCTTCTGTTATACAGTTAGGTCAGGGCTAAACTATTCAGTAGTAATCATGCAGTTGGCTCCATACTTTAATAGTGCATACAGTGGACAGATATCAGTGAATAACTGGTTATGTATCCACTCTAAACATTGGCATAATTTTACTTCAGGGTGAAATCTGAAATAAATTACCTCAGAGGAATCATGTGGGTCTGCAACCTTACTGTGGTCAAGGTAATGAGGTGGAGTCTAAAGAGAACAAGTCTCTTGTAACAGGATAACTCCTCCTTTTTAAGGCTGACATATACTGAAGATAACTATGGAAGCTTTCTATCATAATCTGATTAAAGCAGTGACAAACAAGACAACTATTTACATGTCTTCATTAGAAAGATTAATGAGTATTCACAAGCACTGCACTGGAGACCTACCATGGATTTCTTCTGCTATCCCAAGCCAGCAAACTTTTTAACCTATTCATAAATTAGTAAGTAGCAACTTCAAACATATATATTGCTGATATAAATGGCAATTAAAAAACTAGAAATCGCATCCAAATCCTGCAATGAGTTTGCACGTATGTATTCAGTCAGAACTCATTACAAAACTGGGTCCCATTATAATGAATTATAATTGTAGTTTTTGTAATTTATAATAAATTAGATGACTTAGCACCAAGGACTTTTTATCATTTAACACTGATATAATAATTATGTCTTGCATTATTAACTGGCAGTTGTAATAATGAAATATAAAACTCTCTCCCTTAGAGAGCTGCAAGAAGCTCTAATCACATTTTACTTCAGTACAAACTCACCTGCATCTATTCTTTTCTGACCCAGGTCTTGTACAGGAGAAGGAAGAAGTCGCAATGTTGTACTGTGTTCTTTGAAAATCATTGGAGTTGATGCCAACTGGCTATACAAAGAAAGTTTCCCCTTCGGAGTTTTAAAAGTACTTTGATCAAGCCAGCCAGTTCGGTATTCGGGTTCTTCTAACATTTTAGATTCATAAGGTGGAGCTTCTAAGCTAAGTTCTTCAAACCAGTTGAGGCTTATTGGCCCTAAGTCTAGAGAGAAAAATATCCAGTTATGTTACATCATCTTTTTTTTTTCCCCTCAGGAAAAAAAGCAACATAACAAAATCTAATCAAATACTGTGCCAATTACACAAAGTAGCACAGATTTAACTTAACATATTGATTTATCCAGTGCATATAGTTCGTAAAATGTAAAAATAAAATGTAACATGGGCTTAAATCAAGTAAGTTCAATGTCCCCTCCAAGATATCACATAGTAACTGAATTATTGGACATTTAATTTGTCTTGTTAAAGAAAATCAACACTCTGCAGCCACAAAATTTTATAACATAGTAATAAAGTCTTACTCCTTCTGTAATGAAAGTTGCATTTTTAAGAGTGCTTGTGGACATACAGAAATGCTGATGCCGCAAAACACAAAAGCCTGACAGTGACTTCACTTACATATAAGGGACCTGACTGTGACAACAGTAAGTATGTCTAAATATTAAAATATTTAAGAGATTTGAGCCACTCTGAAAGCTGCTATAGATTACAGCTAGACCTTTAGTTTTAATTACATCTGTAAAGGTTATAACTTATAAACAATACATTAAATCAATCCGTTCAAAATCTTAAATGGATTAACTTGATTGACAATTGAAAACATGAAAGAAAATGAACTACAAAAATAGAACTTCATAGAAATACAAAGGACAAAGATAAAAGGAATAATTAAGTAAAAGGAACATAAGCATAGCAAAATAAACAGCATATAAAGAATATGGAAATGAGAGACAATAAAGTTAAACTGAACTCTTCAATAGGATACAGTTTACTGCAAATAACTGCTGAATACAGCAACAAGAAAATCTCTCTGATATAAGCAATGTCTTAAAAGTTACTTATTTTATTCAAATTAAGATAAAACTGTACCTGATTCACTGCATTGTGTTTTAAATATTTCAAAAAAAGTTGATCTTCCAACAGGTTTATTAGCCATTTCTTTATCCATAGCATTACTGGAATGTGCGTTAAATAAACCTGAAAAATAATATGAAAATGCTCTGATACTCAGCTATTAATTGTACTGCTGCGCACTACTCTCAGTTTCTTGTTTCATCATGCAAAATAAAGCAGCAAGCACTTAGTGCCAGGCAATATCCTTTCTAGCCAGCTAAAAGAATCACAATGACAGACTCCAAAGAGATTAGTATCTGTTTTTATAGGACATGGTTATAGTTGCACTGCAGGCAGCTGAACATTAGAACCAGCATATAACTTAGACATTTTCAAAGCAGGGCATGGAAACTCAAATCTGAACACAGGAGAACAGTATCTAGACAGTTTCTGGAAGCTACAGAAGACTTTGATGATGTGTTATACCCCCCCTCAAAGTTATGTTCACACCAATTCTTTATAAATGTTTATCCTCCCTTACATGAGGCGGAAACCTAAAGAACATGGGTTTGTTAGCAAAGCTACAGGACAAATACAAATGTAAACTGGACTAACTGGAAGCTGAACAGCTGCCATGCCAATTTTAAACTGCCATCTTTTTAAAGTCTGTTAGAAACAATTAAGTGCATTTTTCAAATGAAAATATTTTATGGCTCATCCACTTCACAGTTCCCTCGGTAGGCAGGAAATTTCCCCCTATGTATGTGGGTTAATCTCAAACCATTCAAGGAAACACAGCTACCTTTAAACCAATTATAACACTCCCCCAGGGGCTTAAAATTACTTGCAAATAGGGGTGGCTATTAAAGGACTAGTCCAAAGCCACGCCCCATTGTTTCATTGTAAACTCATTCCCCACAGGAGCCCAGGGAGGGTACTGGGGGAGAAGGAAGGCACTGGTGCACCTGCACCTCCCCCCACCCCCGTGGTTGTTTCTGCACCCAAGCCAAGAGCCATGCTGCAGCAGCCTAGGGAGTCCCCGGGCTCGTTGCAATCTACCGGCTCCCTGCGGACCCCGCCTCTTCCTCTCAATGGTCCGGAGGGTCCCCCCTCGCCAGGCCCCGACCCGGCCCCGCCGGTATCTCCGAGCCGCCAACCCAGCCACACCGTTCAAGCACTGCCGCCAAATGCCCCACGCCTGCGCAGTGAAGCCCGGCTTGGCCGCGCCACGACACGTTGGAAAGGGCGGGACCGGCCCGGGCCTGCGCAGTGGCAGTAAGAGGCGCGGGCGGGGCGGGGCGTGAATTCCAGGAGTTCTGCCTCCGCCCCCTCTCGGCTGATGCAAGAGGCAGCGATTGCGGCTGCAAGACGGGATCAGACAGTCACAGCCACAGCGCCCTCTAGAGCCTGAACCCCGCCCCGCAGCAATACCTTCCTGCGGAGCCTGGCCTGCGCACACCACGGGCAGCAACAGCTGCTTTTGGAGGCTGTGCACGCCCCAGCCCCTCGACGGGCTAGAGGAACGGGGTTATGGGCACGAGGCAAGCTGCAGGGAGTCTGCAGCCTGTAAAGTGCATCTCTAGGGTTCAGGCTAACACCGCTAAGCACTTCTTTTTTGCTGGGGGTGGAAGAAACAGCAGGTCCAAGACAGGAGAGCATGGAGGAGGGAAGCTGGAGTTTGTGACTGCTTTCCCATCCAGACCTTGGAAGTGGGCCCCTAGCTCCTGGCTTTCAGTGTTTCTCTGCAAATAGATGTATATCCCACTGACTGGATGCCTGTCATGACCCAGTGCTGGCTGTTCCCCATGCAGGATAACAGGATAACCCGTTATCAGTTACACCAGGGGTTTTCAACCCTGAGGTATGTGTGCCCTTGGGGGTACTTGGGAAAGCCTCCCGGGGTACTCAGCAGCAGGCACAGCCTCCATTTCTGTCGCCACCACTGGCACACTCACTGAGTGGCTGCTATGCTGCTCAACCAGTACCTGGGGGTACACTGACCCCAAAAGGTTGAAAACCCCTGAGTTAGGCTACTGCCTCCAAGAATATGGAGAGGTAATTAGTGGTGTTAATTTGAAGTCAAACAGAAGGCAAGGTAAATTTGCACCTTATGGACTAAATTAGAGATTTAAGTGAGCTCAAACTCATAAAAGTTTGTGCTAGGTAGCTGTGATTTAGTCCATAAGTCCATAGTCTATGCTACCTTCTCCAAAAGAATGGGTTATTACCATAGAAATAAAATGCCAAGCCTGCTGATGACCCATAAGGAAAGTCAATGTGGTCCCATATTTGGAAGGAAGGAAAGTTCTTCTAAAACCAGAGAGCTACAAGAAAGTGGTAAAGTCAAATCCCTCAAAGATAGGAAATGCTAAGGTGTCCCATGGAAATTTAATTTAGTTTTACTGTGTATGAGGCACCCTTAAAATGTTCACATACAATTTTTTCATGACAATTCTTATCCCAATCAATGTATTGAACCTAATCAATATTCTCTTTATCCTGATATCTTGATATGATAAGGTGAGGTGCCATGCCATAATTACTGCATATCATCCAAATCCTATACTACTCTTGAATTATTAAAAATACATGACTCATGTATGCAAATACATGATTTGCTGACATAGGACTGCTTTGTCCAGGCATCTTATACTGGTTTCAGAAACACTTATTCCCTCAGCGGTTTCTCTTAAAGATTACAAAGGTTTATTGTTTATTTGAGGATGAACTGTATGAAATTACCCACATAACCGATATCTTAATAATAACTGGAGAAACAAATTGGAGAAAAATAAAATGGCTTGTTGAACTGATCATATTCTTACTTCTTATAAACCAAAAGCATTCCTAGTTTATCTATAGAGACAAAGAAAATTGAATTGTTGGGACTCAGTTAAAGGCAACCTGCTTTCTCACCACTATTTACCGTTTGATAACCTGTGCTATTATAAAACCATGTCCTCTTTGTCTAGAGACCTCTTTTCTCAAGCCCTGTACCCTGAGCCAGAGTTACTACTTCCATTCTTCACACCAGTTCCTGTCACTTACCTACACACCCATAGCAATATCACTGCAATATTGCATTGCCATGTTCCATCTAATCTAATTTCCTTTTTCTGGTTATGGTAAATGCCAAAAGCTTTCGAGGAATTTGCAAGAAACCCCACAATAAGCAAGTGTACTAATAGGTTTTATTCCAATCCCTATCCATTAGACTTTGGTTTAAGTTGTTAGCATTGCTAACTAAAACACCAGATACTTTTGTTATCTACGTAAATTTTGAATCCTTTTTTTTAATCTCCCTAAATTCTTGCTCTCCATTTGATCTGGTGGCAATGAGTTCCACAACTAAATTACATATTATATGGAAACTTATTGCCTTTTATCATCTTTTAATATGCCATCTTTGAATTTAATATATCCCCTTTTGTGTTTTGAGAATGAGAAAACAAAGCTCTTGATATTCCTCACACCTCTATACCAATCGTTATTTTACATATTTTTATTACGCTAAACCAAACAAAACCACTGTAATCTTTACAAGAAAGTGCTGAAGGAATAAGTTTCTGGAATCAACATCCTCCTCTAAGCTTTGCTTAAAGAGGCCTGGACAAAAGTCCTAAATAGTTAATTATGTTGCCAGGGGAAAATACTGTATTTACATGAATCCAAGATTACTTTAAGATGACTCCCCTGCAAAATTAGGTTCTGTACATGGAAATTTATACATATTATAATATCCCAGGTATAACATTTGGTACTCAATATTCTTTGGTACGGTAGTTATTTGGCAACAGATTTTTCTAGAAACTCGGTTACTTCACACTTGAACTCTTTTAGAAGCACTAGATGTATATCATCTGGACCTGGAGACTTACAGTTTTTTTATCATATTTTCTTGAGTCACTTGTTCTGATACTTCAATTGCTGCTCATTCCTCATCTTTATTATTAGAAAAGATTTTATCTAGGACACATCTTTCCATCATTTTTTATGGTGAAGAAAAATGCAAAGAAATTATTTATCTTCTCAGCAAGGACAGAATTTTGCAAACTGCAGTCTCAAAAGATTTTTGTACTGATTTAACCATATCTACTAAGAAAATGGCAGTGAAATTAGTGCAACTGCCTACTGTGGTACTGTTATGAAAAGACATCTTCTTAACACAGAAATCTTTCAGTGTGGAAGCAGTCATGCTGCTATAAATGTACTAATATCTGTGCAATTAAATAAGTTATACATATAAATAACTTATTTAATTGCACAGATATTAGTACATTTATAGCAGTATGACAGCTTCCACACTGAAGGATTTCACCAATTTAAATGTACCTTATTGGTTTCCAAGTCAGTATAGTTAAACAGATACAAACAACCTCATGTGTATAAAAGTTCTAAGAGACGGGCTAGAGAGGATACAAAGATGGGTAGCAATGATTAAGAGTTTCCACTCAAAGGCCTTAACACACAGCTTGCTGACTATGTTCCAAAGATCTTGGGTCTAGTTGCAATTATATCCAGATCTGATTAAAAAATGTTTTGGTGGGATCATTTTTTCTTTTTTTTTTGAACAAATTAAATATAGAAGAGTAGCCTTTCCATCACAGCAAATGCTACAACTGTTTCATGTTCTCAAAGGGTGTACTTATTGTCCTTCCAAAGATTTACAGTCTCAAGGTATTTTTGATCCTTTGACTGTTTTAGGATTCTCCAAGCAGCTAGCTAAATAATTGCAGTCTTTGCTTGATGGCAGGTATGTTGCTGCCTCTATTAAGTCTTTGTTACAGTGTTTTCAACACTTAGGACTACTCCTGCAGTAGTATAATTAGGGTGGGACCACTAAAACAGCCATTCTGAGCCTGAATGTGGGGTGGGGAGGGATGTGGGGGGAATAGGGGGGAAGCAGAAAAAAACAGCAGCCACTACAACCAGTGATGCCCTTGTATGTGGTAGGTGCCCCAAGTGCCTGGCTTCATTTGTGATGCTTCAGCACTCTTGAAAGCTACACATATTTAGTAGCTTTCAGGACTTTTCTGCCTAGTGAAGTGAGTTAATATGAGCCTGTTATATCTGCTAGGTTCGGTTAAAATATTGCTTTTCATTTGTAAAGGACTCTATGTTTACAAATATCACAGCTGAGCTATAGGGTGAAATCCTGGCCCCAGTGAAGTCAACTGAAATTTTACCACTGACTTCAGCATGTCCAGAATGTCATACAAGTTCTAAGGGAATAGATTGTAGCCATGTTGGTCTAAGGACATAGGCAGACAAGGTCCCTTGGGTCAATCTAATATCTTTTATTAGACCAACTCACACAGTCTTTTTTGCAAGCTTTCAGGTCTTTATGCCCAAAAGTTTGCAAAGAAGAATTTTTCCAACTATTTGGTGATGCTATTTTTAGCTTTGATTAAATAGTACGGACATGCTAGAGGAGCTAGTTGTGCAAAATATACTTGTATTGAGGGAATCACAAGTTGTTTTAGACTGAAACCAAAAACAAATCTACACTATAGTTTTCAGTTGCAAAAGGGAAGACTGAGGAATGAAGGGAACTAATCAGTGAAGGCAACTCAGATGAAGAAAACTTGAATACTGAGGTGATCTGGAATTTCTTCTAATCAGAAATACAGAAAGTATACTGAACTTGTATCACAAGCAAGAGAGAGAAAGTGCAAGGAAGGTTTCACACTTACCTGGATAACCACCTCCAAGTAAGAAGGGCACTAAAACCTCTGAAGAATGGGAAAAGGTACTAGGTATTGTATCTTTGAGGGCAGGAATTGTGGGGCTAATGTAAACATTGACAAAAGTAAGTGATTTTACAAAGGAGATTAAAATAAATTGTAAAAGATTCTTCAGCTTCATAAAAAAGAGGAGGAAGAAGGAAATGGGATCCTAGACACTGAAACTGGAGTAAAGATAATCAGGCTCAAAAGATAATTCAGTATTTTACCTCAGTTTCCAAAGAGGAAAATGTTTTGATAAAAATTATAAGAATTATTATAATAAAGGCAGTATAGTTAATGGGAACAAAGGTATAAATATGGAAATTACCACACCTGAAATGGAAGAAAAACTCGAAGAAATTAATGTGCTCAAACTGGGGGCACTTGGATAATTTTTACCCCCAAATTCTAGAAAACCTAGCACAGGAAGCCATTGGTCCAGCAGCAATTAGTAGAATGGTTGGGTGAATAACTAAATGGGAGATGGCAATGAATTGCGCTGAATGGGAACCATCAGGCTTGCGTAGTTACTAGTAGATTTCCTCAAGTATCAGTTTTGGAACTGATAATATTTCCATTCATACCTTTTACACAAAAGCAGACATGCGATAATACAATTTACTGATGACTGGAGGCAGTGTCAACATAGAGCAGGATCAGAATAACAGAGTAGAAAAATGGGTGACTTTGCAGACTGGAAGAATAGCAATGGGATGGAATTTAATAGTGCAAAATGTAATAATAAGTAGAATTTCTACTATAGGCTGGTAGCTCATCAGCTGACTCAACAGTCAAGATGGAGAAAGCCTTGGTTGCACTAGTGAATCACAGGATGCCTATGAGCCACTAATATATGGCAGCAGTGAAAAAAGCAAATCCAATCTTAGAACAGATCATACCATTCAAGACATTAAGGGCACTTTTTCATGTGCCATAGGAGTGGGGGTGCTTTATTTTCGTTTTACCTTAAAAGAAAGCCCGTTCGATGAGGTTTAGTTCAAGTGCCCCACCACCATTTTGAGGCATGGGATGGTGATACACGAGATATTCAGGAGGCTGCTGGAGTGCCATAATTGCCACACTCCAGCAGACTGACTTGTCTTTTGATTTTAAGATGGCCCTTCATAAATTTGTAAAAAGGATGGTCTGACACAATTGTCTGTGGTAGCAAAAGACTGAACTCCATGACACAGGAAATCTGTTCCATTCCTGTTCCTAACAGAGTTAAAAGGAAAAGGAAAACAGCAACTCACACTCCATTTTTGATGGGATGTTAATAGGTATAATGTACAAAGGATTTTGTCTTGCTGTTTCAGCTGATCATAGGAAACACTGCCCTTTGGAGAGCCGACGATGTAGACCAGTAGGGTGGCCATCAAAGTACTTCAAGAATAGAGGACAGTTGCATTTAGTGCAACTGTCCCCCTGTCTCCACCACCATGAACATCCCACGTCTCCTGAGGCTGGGGGGCGTGGCAAGGTCCCGCAGGCAGCAGTGGTGGCATTGGTGGTGGGGAGTGGGGAGCTCCTGCAGGCAGCTGCTGTGGTGTCGGGAGCTGGGGGTGTGGGGATGCTGAGCAGTGAAAAACAGAGGACATAAAGGCGTTTGGCTTCATATCAATAGAGGAAAGAGGACCAGAAAACATGTCTGTCCTCTGTAAAACCAGATGAATTACCACCCTATAGACCAGTAATTCTTTTTAGCTTTGTGGACCTGTGGCCTTGTTTTAGGCTTGAGGCACTCTTCAGAAAACACCAGCTCTTAGTTCTCACCCATTTTTTTGAGGACAGCAAAATAACAGAGCCATTTGTCCCTTGCAAAGAGCTCAGAAACACCCTGCAGGACATAAGGGCTTTAACACTCTTTCAAATCTCTGGCTGTATCTTGCCAACCACCTCTGCACACCTACCAGTGGCACCTGAGGAAGTCCCTCAGGGCACCCAAGGTGCCAGCCTGGCTGAGAGTCACCAATAGAGACAGACATTCATCTGACTATGGGCTTGTTAATGGGAATAAATGGCCATGGGCCCAGGACTGCGTACAGGACTAGGGATTCACACAAATCTGCTCCTCCCATGAACGCCACGTGCCCCTGGAGCCTGGGGGACATGGTGATTTCCCGCAGACAGAGGCAGGGGTGCTGTCAGTGGTGGGAGCATGATGGTGGCAAGCAGGAAATTCCCACAGGCAACAACAAAGCTGGCGGCAGGAACGAGTGGCGAGTGCCAGTAACCATCTGCAGATGCCACCTGCAGTGTTGGTGGTGGCCAGTGGTGATTGCGGACTGGCCACAGGCACTGCCAGCGGCGTCAGCAGTGAGGTGGGGGGTGGTGAGCGGTGACCGCCCGCAGTGTTGGCTGCGCCTTTTCGCAGGGGGTGCACGTGCATTGCCAATCAGGAGCGTGAAGTTCCCCCCTTTTCTGAGGAGTAACAATATCCTGGAGGTTAACGGGACTTCAGCATCTCGAGGTGGGGGAGAGAGAAGGAAATCCTCTTCCCCTCGGGGGGCAGCGCTGCGCCCGCGGTGGGGCTCGGCGGGGCGGGGCGGGAGCTGGAGCGGGAGGAAGGGAGGCGCCCTGTCAATTGGCGGCGGGATAAGAGCGGGCGGCGGCGGGCACGTGTCGGGAGGGTGGTCATGGAGAGTTTCGTCTATCCGCCCTACAGCCTGTACCAGGGCTACCGCGGACCCGTGGCGCCGGGCTGCGCCGGCGGCGGCGGCCCCAAGCCGAGGCAGCCGAGCTGGAAGCAGAGCAAAGGCAGCGGCGCCTACCTGGGCGCGCCGCCAGCCGAGCCCTTGCCCCTGGGCGGCGCCGACTTCGCGGACAGCTACCGGCGCGCCCACCTGAAGGCGCTGCTGTCGCAAGTGAGCCCGGGGCTGACGCCGCGGCTGCGCAAGGCCAACACGCGGGAGGCGGCGGTGCAGGTCAACCCGCGCGTGGACGCCGCCGTGCAGTGCTCGCTCGGGCCTCGCCCGCTGCCGCCCGCCGGGCCCTGCCCGTCCCCGCCCCACGCGGCCGCGGGGCAGGCGGAGGCGCCCGAGCAGCAGCAGCAGCAGCAGCAGCAGGAGGCGGCGGCGGGGAAGCCGCCCGCGCTGGGAGAGGCGCAGTCCGCGGACGGGGCCGCCAAGCGATCCGCCTTCCAGGTGCGCGGTGGGCGGGCGGGCGGGAGAAGCGGGGTGCCGGAGCCCAGGCCCGGCCGGTAGGTGGTTGCCCGTGCTGAGCGCTGCCGTGTCTCGCATGCAGTTCCTGGAGCAGAAATACGGTTATTTCCACTGCAAGGACTGCAAAACCCGCTGGGAGAGCGCCTATGTCTGGTGCATTTCTGGGAGTAACAAGGTACCTAACCCTCCCTTCCCCTTCTCGACTCGTCTGAGATGGGGGAGCCGGGAGATGAGTCCTGACAACCTGTGCTTTGTGTGGGAGGTCCCTGTGGTAATGGGAAACTTACCACTTCTTAGGTTTACTTCAAGCAGCTCTGTCGGAAATGCCAGCAGGGCTTCAATCCTTACAAAGTGGAAGCTATCCAGTGCCAGGTGAGTGCTCGCGTGTTCTGCTGTATCCCACTTCTGTTGCAGGCAGGACACGCAGGTTCTCTAGCATCCGTGGCCTCTTCAGGAGCTGTGAGCCTTAAATGCTTTCTTGGCCTAGATGCTGTATTTAACTCCGGTCAGCACCAACTAACCAACCTTCTTCCTCCATCTCACGGCTTATTTCTAGAGGCTGCAGCAGCAGTGGAAATATTGCCCAGGCCTCCTTTGCAAAAGAGGAATTGCCTGTAAAAACAGAGTTCCCAGCTGGTGCTTTCTTGTTCCTTACTTGCATGGTCTTGTGCATGCTGGTGTATGATATTTGGTTGCTTCTAAAGTTTGCTTGAATAATGGAGTAAAATGATACTTGGATACCAGTATTGGAGGTCCTTATCCTTGCACTGTGTCAAGGCTGTTTGCAGTGCATGTATAAATTGCCTCAGGACATAGTTACTCAAGTACATGTGTGTAGGATTTAGGTCCTTAATGTGTCTAGAAGATTGCTAGGCTTTGGAGCACAAACTGCAGGAGACTCCTGGCAACATACTGCTTTTAAGCACCAAACATAAATGTGGGGTTTTTTCTTGTGTCTTTTGGGGTGTTTTTTTTTTTTTTTTGTTGTTTGTTTGTTTTTGAGCACTTGCTGCATTTGACCTATAAGGGCAAGAATACCAGGATAGTGTAGAAGTGGCTACCTCTCTGCAGCAGAAGATCTGCCTCATTTTGCTGAAATTAAAGAAAGAAGTTCAGCAGGTCTTCCCTTTTTTGCTTTCTAACAAACTGTTGTCCTCTTCCTTCCAACCAAGACCTGTTCAAAGACTCATTGCTCCTGCCCACAGAAGAAAAGACACATTGACCTCAAGAGACCCCACCGCCAAGAACTATGTGGCCGCTGCAAAGGCAAGAGACTGTCCTGTGACAATACTTACAGCTTTAAATACATTGTCTGATCCCATGGCCTGACTCTCTTACCTTGAGCCTTCTTGTATTTTGCACTCTGCACTTTTTTTTTTGTCAATTTTTGTACTATGGATTTGACTTGAGGCTTTTGACCTGGCATTGGATATTGGATTAAAGACTTTGTTTTAGTACGATTTATAACACTAATTTATAATTCTACAGTATTAATTGTAAGTCAATCTCAATAAAACTTTGCACTTGGTATTCTCAGTCTCTTGTTATGATGTGGTTAGGGGAAAACTTATTCAGAATGAAAATCATTATGATCATTCCCGCTAAGGTGGAAATTCCTCTTTTGGATACCTTGCACAAAAGACTATATGGGAGTAACGAGGCCATGTTGTAGCTCCCTCTCTTTATACATGTGCTAAAAGAGATGAATCAGAAGCTAAGATGCTTCTCATCCAGAACCCTACTCTTTACCCATAGCTTCTACTGCTGAAAAGAAAGGGCCCTGGGGCTATTATACTAATGATCTGTACCTCTTTAGGCTAGCTGTGGGAATCATCTTTTTTTGCTTTGCCTTTCTAAAATGGGGAATGTGGTGAATTGGCCATGTAATTAAAAGTATACTGATCACAGTGCAGTATATTGAAAGGCAGGTCTTTTGATATGACCAGAAACAACAAGGCTTTTGGTCTGTAAGTCTGGGGGAGAATGTCTTCAAAGTCAAATCTGTATTCAGTGAAATGGTGGTAGTCACTCACTTCCAGACAACTCTATAACTAGCCTATAGAATCTATATTAATTCATGTGTGGTCAGTAGTTGCTTAGACTCCTGGGGACAGTCTTGTAAGGACTACTGCTGAGCCTACATGTGGTAAAGGTAAGATGAAACTTTTAAAACAAACCTTGACTATGGTAGAAAAGCTTAAACTCAGTACAAATCACTGAGAGATTGGAAGAGCATTATCTCAACTAATTCTGAAATGTTTACTAAGGTGCTAATAGAACCTAATATGAAAATGAAACCTTAAATTGGTGTAATGGAATTCAGAATTCATGGGCTGGTGATATTTGGGCTCATCTCCAGTGGCCTTAACACCCAGTTGTAGCTCTGGTAGTAAAAATTCAATTCAGCTTTGGAACCTGAAAATCCTCTTTCCTTGGCCCTGCTAGGAAAATTGGGATTTTAAATCATCCCTTCAGTGGAAATGAAGAAGCTTCACTAAGGAAAAATTAACTTTGAAACCTAATCTGATCTGTAGATTGCAACTTTTCAATGAGACGGGGTCAGATTAATAGACCATACTGGCAACTTGCCTAAACTAGTGGGCAAAAGTAATTGAGAGACCTTTTCATTTGTAACTAGCATAAGGTCTGTCTACATAATCAATAACTGCAGTAAGGGAGTTAACAGACCCTTGGACTCTTCCAGATGCGGAAAAGAGATTCATTACTTGTGGAAACATTTCATGTAGATGTAATTGGTAAAACTTCATTTCTTCAGGTATTGTGACCATTAGCCACTGATTGACTTAGGTTATAAAAATAGCTTTTTCATGACACAACCTATTATATTTCAATGCAACCTATTTAGTCAAAGTTTTAGAAAGAAACATTATATGTTTCTGTTTCATTTGGAATGGGATCGGGAGTGGTTGCTCCTCTGTGGGACTTTGATTCAGTCTCTTTATCAAGTGTGAGGATCTGAAGGGGGAAAAATTACATACTTAAAAGTAACTAACAACTTATTCCTTCTTTACCCATTTCCTATTAAGATAATATATCTTTGGAATTTTTATGGTTACCTTAGTAGTTAATTATCCCTTTATTATATACATATTAATTTAAGAATACTAGATACTAGTAAACAAACATTTTAAACACTCATTTAATTCTACATTCAAATAAATGAAATTTGGATCCTATTTGTTTCATCGCAGCATTTCAGGGTTGTAAAAAGGAGTAGGCTAAAACTGATTTCAATAAAGTTATTACTAAACTTTTTTCCAGTGAAAATTACTCTAAATCAGGGCTGTCCAGCCTTTTTATCACCCAGTGAGCTGGTGAGCCATATTCAAAGACCTCACAGGGAATAGTATATCAGGAAGTGATGTCACGTGACCTTTGACACCCAATACAGTTGTAGGAAGTGACAATGAAATGGGTCTAACTAGTTCAAAACTCTTTCTAAATGATTCATTTCCTAGATCTCAGCAAATAAGCTGGAGTTCTCAGATAATATGCAAGCATCACAGCTGTTAATATCAGTCCAGTTGCCCTGAACTTTGGAATCCCAGTGCAGACATTAGCGTTATTTCTGGCTGTGCAATGTGTGAGCATCCCCAGTGGAGGGAAGGCATCCTACTACAATTCATTCATTTTACCCAACAACATATCAAATCCTTCCAGGGAAACATCTATTTCATTCTACCACCTTTCCTGCCAGAAACTCTTCTCCCCTTTGGTACTCGCCTCCAATGTCAAGGAGAGGCTGCAGGGTCTGGTGGGTCTCTGCCCCCTGAAGAAACTTTCTCACTGCTAGAGACTATTGGGGACAGCTTGCCCCCACCCCACCAACCACAGCTAGGCATAGTTTTCCTTTAGCTAAAGTTTTGGGGCTGCACCTGGCACCATGCGAAGGCCCAGGCATTCTGGCGCAGAATGGAAGTGTGGCCGCACATGTGGAGTCCAGAGTCCATGCAAGTGCCTGCAGAGGCGCTCAGGTCCCGTGCCTGTAAGCGGAGCAGGATTTGGCCCAAGGGGTTAGGGCACCTCTTGGCGCTGAACTGACGCTGTGTGAGCAGCACGTCCCTGGGGCCATGGGCTTCTGCTCCATGCCTGACTGCGCTGGGCTCTTCTGTGGCCCAGCTCCACAGCCGCCCCACACCAGGAATGGAGCTGCAAGAAACCTTGCTGGGGTGGAGGCGGGCCCCGACCCGCTGGGGAATCCCGAAGCCCAACAGGGCAGTGCGGCAGGAGATGTGGTGAGGACTGTGGAAGGGCGGCTTCAGCTGCATGCTGCTTTTCCTGGATGGTACTGACCCGGCCGGGTCTGTCACATCTGGAGCAGCATGCAGCTGAAGCCAGCTTCCCCCCATGCTGCTGGGGACAGGAGGAGTCCAGCCAGGTCTGTACCAGCCAGCAGAAGCGGTGGCGGAGCCATGTGCCACTTGGGACAGGACGAGCCTGGCCGGAGCAGCAGGGGCTCAGCTGCATTTTCCCCTACTTGCACTGGTCAGTCCCGAGCAACACACGGCTCCGCCGCTGCTTCTGCTGGCTGGTACCAATCTAGCTGGGCTCCTCCCATCCCTAGTAGCATGTGGGAATCCAGCTTCACCTGCATGCTGCTCCAGATGGGACAGACCCACCTGGGTCAGCATCAGCCATCAGAAGCGGTGGCGGAGCCATGCGCTGCTCGGGACTGACCAGTGCAGGTAGGGGAAAGTGCAGCTGAGCCTATGCTGCTCCGGTTGGGCTCATTCTGCCCTAAGGGGCACAGGGCTACTCCTCTTCCCACACTCACCACGTTGGCAACGTCAAGCCAATGTCCGGCGCAGTGTAGATAGGGCCCACACTAGAACTAGGGTCCCAGATTTCAAAAGGGCCAATTTCGGAGAGCTCAGGAGGCTAGTTGACGAGGCACT
>JAGPOW010003316.1:159128212-159148210 GCA_030014935.1 Caiman crocodilus
CCTGTGACCCCAGCACTTGTTCCTGCCATTGGCAGGGGGTCAGACTAGATGGCCTGCTCTAGGCCCCTTCTGACCCTAGTTACTATGAAACTATAAGTTGATGCGGTGCATGTGGGAACCTTGTCCCTTCCCCAGCCCTTCAGCAGTCATTAGGAAGCTGCTTAGGGGCTGGGGGAGGGACAAGCGGGGGGAACAAAAGTAAACCATGTTTACTTTCGTTTCCTGTCACAGCCTTGCGGGTCACAGAAAATGCCTTGGTGGGCCACGTGGCGGCCCACAGGCCATATGTTGGACAAGCCTGCTCTAAATGGTACTTGGAAGTGAAACTCAGTTGAGGTTTGATTTCTTGTCTTCTGTCACTTAAAATTTCCTTTAACTCTGCAGTTAGGTTAAGTAGTGGCAGATCTTGCTTAACAGAGCTGATCCCTGACCTTTGTTCTGTCTGGTCATACAGCTAGAATAAGTTAGAGAACTTGTAGACCTGTAATAACATACATGTCAAATGAATGCTGTGCCTTTTTCATACCAACACAATTGGCTATTTAGTGGCGGGGCTAGTTTCAACAGTACAAGCTGAAGGGGTAGTTGTGGCTGGGGAATTGTTGTGGGAGAAAGGAATAACCTGCTTGATTTTGCTAGCTTTTTACTTCTAAATCAAGTGAGCTTGTAATGCATGTCACTGAGACACAAGGATGAAACCTTACACAATCATTCACAGTCATTTTTTAGAGCAGTTTAAACAGATCTTAGAAACTATTTTATTTTTTTTATATTGTACAGTTAGCTTACTTGCTCTTCCCTGGATGCATTATTACTGAGATATGGCATGAAAATGTTTTTACAGTCTGTTCCATCAGTTTCCTTCAGGGTAATCATTTTAGCCATTTCAGGAGAAAATAATTTTAACATTTAGTGGACCTGTGTTGTTGATATTGAAGCAATGCTAGACTCAGTCAAGGACAAGAGCTTCATACTTAGCATGTACACGGTTGCAATATATGAGTTTTATATTTTAGTTAAATGAATGTACTAATCAAAATATCAACCAAAGTTACTTCACAAAAAACTGTAGGTGTATTTACAGTGTGAATAAGTTACAGATTATGTCTGAATAAAAGCGTTTCAGATGTGCAACGGGTTTACATGCACACATTTAACACCAGACAGTAGTTACGTGTAAGGGGAAAAAATACAAGAATGACTTTGTAAATATATATCTATATCTATATAGCTATAGATATAAATATATATAGATACATACATTACAAATAAAATAAGAACTTGCATTTCACATTAATATTTTTACTTTTTATACTTCAAATTTATATTAAATAAAAATATGCATGCGTAATAGTTCAAAAGATTTGACTCTGATGTGACTTTCTCCTACAAAATGGCAAGTTAAATTAGATCAACCATCCTTTAATAGTATAAATATATTCATAAAAGCAACCTTCTAGTAAAAAGCAGCTGAGGTCTTTAAAAAAAAAATTCTACCTAGACCATTCATGATACTTGGGGCCTAAGAACAGACCTCTGCAATATGATCCAGTACCTTCAGAGACAGTAGCCTAGCAACATTCGGAAATGTACTTCATAGCAGCTCATTGTTTTAAGATACAGTAATCATATTCAAATTACAGTGTACATTACATTGTAGTCCATTTACAATTTGTTTCATATACAAAGGCTCTCAGCTTTTGACCAACACATTTTCAATGTTCTGTGGCCAGCTTCATTCTGCCCATCTTTCTCTCAGCCAAACAAGGAAAAGAAGAAAAGAAAGAAAAAATATACAAGGGTTTCTGTTTAACCAAAAAAAATTTTCTCTAGTGGCGGAAACATTGCACTTTTGCCAACCTAAAATTAATTTGCTATAAAGGAAGTATCATTCAGTGTAGTAGGCTTTGGTATGCAATGGAAGTCACTTCTTCAGTAGTGAGTTGCAGTTGTCTAGTGAAATGTTAACCAACTTCTGTGCAACACAGAACAAAGGATTTTGTCTTGGATGTTCTATGTTACCTTTGTCCTGACAGTATTGCTACACATTTGAAGGTCTGCCCACTTCTCTGTAGAAGTCTTATATGTAACAAGAGTGAGTACAGCTTGACCAAACCTTTCTAAAGCTGAGAAGACATTGAACCACCTCACTCCAGCATGGCAGCACTTCCAGTTTGAAAGAGAAAGGGGACACAAGGCTCCTGTCAGAGACTTGTGCTGGAGACACTGGAGTCTGGAAGAAAAGTATTGATGACTCGATAACTCTGAGCTCTGCGAATCATGTCACGAATCTCAATATTCAGCTCCATTAGTTTGGTACAGATCTCAGTCAGGCTCTGATTTGAACCCACCAGGGCATAGGTGCCTGTCTGGCCCAGGGTTTGATGCCGAAAATAAATGTTCAGTAGTGTCTGGACCTCGTCATCAGAACTGCTTCCAAAGATATCATTGGGCCACAAACTCCTGCAGTAAAACAAATAGAAAGTACATGCATGTTGTATAATAGGATACACACCAAGTTGTTTATATATGAATATATCCACATACTGCATTTTTTATATATCTAGTCATGCTGGAAGCAACATTTTTTACAATGTACACTTGTTTGTTAGGCCTAGAGTATTAGATGCTGGATTCACATAAAAACTGCAGTTCCAGTTCTATAAAGCCAGAATAAGAAAACTGATATCATGGAGAAGAAACAGAACTGATACAAGTCAATTATTTATGCCTGCTGAGGCATTGGCCTACAATTGTATTTTCAGAAATGTGTCACTGCAGTACTTTTGGTCTCTAAACAAGAATAATCAGTTTTATTTGCTCAAGGATCCAAACATCATTGTAAATATACAAGTCCTTCATCTGATTTTCTTATTTGGTATCTTTATTTTCAGCATAACTGCAGAAAGGTATGAAAAATAATGTGAATCTTAGGGTACTGACTCTATCACTTACAGTATTTCAAGGGAGAACATTTATTTAGGGAAGCTAACAAATACATGCATTTCTAATACTATGATAGTTCAATATCAATCCAGTAGTAAAACTTGCCTGCATTCCCTTATTTGTCGTACAGCTTTAACAAGTTCATTGTTTTTTAAACACTCCAGCATGGATTGAATGGCTGCTTCTGTAGAATTAAATGTGGGCTCAGAGTCAATATTTAGAGGCTCAGCTGCAATGGCAGCAGTGGCTTCCTTAAGATTTTTCTTTAACTCGCTCAGTTCCCTTGACATATTTAGCAGCTGTTAAAATAAAAGAGTCGAGAAATTTTTTAATCTGTATTTTCATTTGAATTTGGCATCAACATGAGAACAATACATTACAAATCTGATCTTAATATAAGAACATTTTTCAGTTCAAATGGTAAAAATCATCTCCTTTGGTATCCAGTGTATTATACTAATGCTACATGTGTGACTAAATATGTTACCATTATCTTTTCTCCAATCCTCTACCTCTTCTTGGAGCACATCCATTCATTCCCCCGCTCAACTTTTACGTCATAGTGTGAAAGGTTAGGAAAAGAACATTTATTTTTATAAACAACTCTGGTATTACTTAGACAGAGAATTCATACAACTTATAGTCATTTTCCTTCTGAATTTGTCAACATTCTGAAATGGTCAATTAGAGCATAGGAGTTATGCAACACTTACTGGACTGAAAAATTTATATGGCAAAAAGCAATTCAACACTGCGTACAACATGTATCCAGGTGTAGCAGGGGCTGGGGAGCGGCCCCTGCAAGACCTCTGCAGGAGGGGCCAGACTGGGGAAAATGCACTTGGTGGGGCTCAGACAAGTGATGCCATCCTGGTCCACTGGCTGCAAGCCCCAAAAGAAAAAAAAACCTTACACAGCCAGGTCTGGGAGCACCAGAACACACCACCCAAAGGCTGAGGGAAGCTGGCAAGAGAGTTGGACTTCACCTGGCATAGGCAGGGGAGCTCTGGGGGAGAGAACTCGCTTGGAAGGACCCGAGGAAGCCATGCTCCTGGGGAAACATGGCGGGGAGGAGAGGAGTGGCACAGACTCAGATGGCAGGCTCCCAGGAAGGCGGTGCTTCCCCAGCATGCCTGGGAAGAGAGCAGGGGGCCACACACCTGGCACAGGGAGCACATGCCCCAAGGGCCCATGCTGATTGGCCCAGGAGGAAAGCCTGGGAAGTTTAAAGGAAGATGAAGGGACATTGCAGCCAGACTGGGAGGAGGATTCTGCTGCAGCTGAGACCCAGCAAGCTGAAACCCCATGGGATGCCAGGGAGACTTGTGACCCTGAGTGAAGAACCAACCTGACCTACCATCCAGATAAGTGAAGCCAAATGGCAGGGTGCTTTCAGGTGACCCACCAGCTGGGAGATTGGGGACACTGGGAAAAGGAGTACCCCAGACAGAGAGAGTTCTAAACCCTCAGGAAAGAGGATGGGAAGGGACACCAACAACAACTAGCCTCAGAGGGACCTAGATAGATACGCATGAAGAAGGGATTTGCCTGGAAGATCTGAGTAAAAGAGGCCACTGGCCCAGGGTACATGCAGATAGTGGAGCTGAAGTCCAGTGCAGACCCAGAAGTTTTTCTTTGTGTTATTATACAGAAATCCTGAGGTAGGGAAGTATAGCAGGGGAAAAGCCTGATACCCTGCATACCTGAGTTCTGATTAATCCAGTCCAAGAGTCAACACCTGAGACCTAGTAGTATCTGAATGTGGATCCTGGGACTGGCAAGCAAAGATTCTATCTCCACAGGACCCACTGATCCTAGATAGAAGGAAAACTACTGCAAGTAGGGTGGAGACATTTGAGGAGGAGTGACCTGCCTAGAGGGCATGGCCACGACCTCTCACAAAGCCCACAGCCAACCGGGCCAGAGAAGAGCCACGAACTGACGATTTGCACTCAATACCAACAGGAAGAAACGACTTGTCACTCGAGAGAAAAGGGGCAGGGAGTGGGGGTGGTGGAGCCCAGCAGAAGAACAACCTCACCTATATGATCATCACCCAAGATACCAAATCCTAAGAACTAAACATCAAAGATGTGGCAGGTGAGAGGGAGGAAGAATGAGGTAGAGAGGTCCCTGAGACTCCAATGGGACAATAAGCACCAGGTAAGCCCATTTACTCACACCAGGGACATATCAGAACATGATAATAATACTATGTGACATGAACTAGAGTGACTATTTCTTTTAAAAACTAATGAATCCAACAAAATTCATGATGAAAGCTATTCCTCCTATTTTTTCCCCAGTACTGTATAAGTTTGTATCATTTACCTTATTCCATGTTTTCATTTGTTATCTGTAGGGACTACGCTTAAATATATTTACAACCCTCTATGTAAAAATGACAATACTGAAAAAATATATTCAGACTATTGATGGTACTAAAGTCCAACTATTTTTCCACTGCAATATGTTCCATTACCTTCAAAGAAAACAGAAAATCATGGAGAAGTAAGACTGGAAGGGCCCTCCAGAGATCATCTAGTCTCTCCCCGCTGCCTGAGGCAGGATCATTCCTGTCCAAATTAATTTATACAATCCATAATCTAAACTCTACATAAGACTACCATCAACTCTGACACAACATGGACCTAACACCCTATCCTGCCACAAGTAAAGGAGGGGAAACATGGCAACCAATGTCTCACTTTTATGCAATGTCAGTATACGCTCAAGAGATCCTGGGTAGCAAGCCACTTCCCCTGCTACAGAGGAAGGCAAAAAACCCTTGAAGTCAGTACCAATCTGACCATGGGATAAAATTCCTTCCTGACTCCAATTATGGCAGTTGGTTTGACCCACAGCCCTTCCCCCCATCTCTTCTCCCACAGATGTACCTGCTGGGGGGGAAGGGGCATGCCTCCAAATAACTTTTCTCCCTTTGCCTCAATCTGCTCTCCAACCCTTCCCTAGGTGGAGGGAAGGTGTGGGACTGATCTTTGGGATTGTGGATGGGGGATGCAGAGCAAAGATGTTGGGTTGCTTTTTAATTCAAAAAGTGATCTCCCACCCAAAAAGGTGGGAGACCACTGACCTAGATCATCCCTTACCAGTGGTTGTTCAACCTCTTCTTGAACACTTTCCAGTGATGGAGAGCCTTAGGCAGTCTATTTCATTGCCTCACTATTCTAATACTGAATAAATGTTTCCAGATATCCAATATAAATTTATTTTGCTGCAGCAACAAGGCATCAGTCTGTGTCCTTCTCTGCATCAAGAGAGAAAAAGTGCTTTCCCTCTAACTTTATAGCAGCCCTTCAAGTATTTGAAAACTTCTGTCATGTCCCATCTTAAGCATTTTTTCTGCAAGCTGAGCATGCCTCCTCCAGCCTTTCCTCATATAATAAAGGGCTTGGAAAGCAAGTAATCTTTGTTACCTGCCTCTGGACACTGACTTCTCCATGTCCTTACTAAAATGTGAAGCCCAGCACTGCATACAGTACTTCCAGATGAGGCCTAACCAACGTTGAGTAAAGAGGCACTGTCACCTCCTGTGTCTTGCATCTATTGCTTCTATTGCTTCAGCCCAAAGTGCATTTGCTTTTTGTGTGGGTGCATCACACTGCAGACTCATACCAAGTCTGTGGTCTAAGACCCCCATGTCCTTTTCCATAGTGCTGCCATCCAGCCAGGTGTCCCCTATTTTGTATTTGTGTTTTTGATTATTCTTCCCAAGGTGTAAAAAATGTTACATTTGTCCACATCGAACGTCATTCTGTTAGCTCTAGCCTAACTTTCCAATCCGTCGCAGTCCTTCTGAATTGCAATTATACCCTCCACTGTGTTCACAATCTTTCCAAGTTTTGTGTTATCAGCAAACTTGCTCAAGAAACTTTCTAGGCCAGCATCCAAAACATTAATAAACATGTTGAACAGTGCCAGGTCCTGGACAGACACCTCTGGGGCTCCACTCAAAACCTCCTACCATTCTGACACAGACCTGTTAATAATTATCGTTTGCTTGTGGCTATAGAGCCAGTTACCTATCCCCCATGTAGTAGTTTTATCTAGCCCACATTTCTCCAATTTATGTAAGAGAAGGTTGTGTGGTACCTTCTCAGACTCCTTTCTCAAGTCTACACTATATCCGCAGCATTTCTTTCATCCACCAAAGTAGTTACTTTGTCAAAGAAGGAAATCTAGTTTGTTTGACACAATTTGTTTGTCAGAAATCCATGCTGGCTGCTTATGATCAACTTTACCTCTTCCGGATGCTTGCAAGTGGCCTTCCTTAGGATATGCTTCAGTAACTTCCCAGGTATTGATGTGAGGTTAACCAGTCTGGAGTTCCCCCAGTTCTTCCTTTTTGCCCTTTTTTAGAGAGGTGCACTATGTTGGCCTTCTGGTACCTCTCATCCTCTGGTACCAATGACCCATCTCTCTGAAGATCACTGCCGAGGGCTCTGAAATCTCTGCCAGTTCCTTCAACACCCTAGTTGAAGTTTATCCGGCCCTGCTGACTTGTATTCACTCAGACCCAACAAAAGCTCTCTGATCAACTCTTTTGTTATCTCCTTCCTCAGCTTGCCCCCTTCCTTTTCCAGATAATCCTTATTAGGAACACCTGGCTGCAGCTTAATCATTCTGTGATGACTGAGTCAAAATAACTTTTGAGTAGATCTGCCTTCTTTGCATCTTTGTTAGCAGTTTCCCCTGACTTGCTAACAGAGGACCCATAGCTTCCTTGGTCCTTCTTCTCTAGCTTTGCTACATTAAAAATGTATTTCAGAGTAACTTCTAAAATACGGTAACTATATTCAAATTGAGTTATCATTACTGCAATAAACTTATAAACAATACTATCCCTAATTACTAAGAATCTTCAAGTTATTCACTATAACTGTTTGAAAATACACTTTGCAACTTGAAATGTCTTTTTTTTCAAGACTACAATTGTATTAGATGCACTAGCTCTTTCTTGCTAGTTTAAATGTCTTTTTACATGAAAAATATTAAATATGCTGCTATTTTAGCATTTTCACTTACTTGATGAGAATAGCATTTACAGTGGTTATCTCTTAAGATATTATTTCTTAATATACTGTGGATTTTGGAGGATTTTTGAAGATATATTTGTCTCAAAACATGGCTTCTGTCAACAATTTTTAAGTGATTTATATAAAAATAGCTAAAGAGAAATGACCAATTCTAAAGTTCAGAAAAGGCCACTTTTACAAGTAAATTTTAGAATTAGTGGGCATATCTATATGTGTACTTTAATACCCAGTAGCTTATTTTACTGTGCATTAGTGTCACAGCAAAAACTATGCTAATACACTAATGAACTGTAAAATTAGGCTACTGTGCATTAAGCATTGCTAAAAAAGCATGCACTTTCGCTACTGTGCATTAGGGCAACCTAATGTGTATTTAGTTAGTACGTCACATTAGAAGTACTGAATTCACTGGGTAGTAGCAAAAGCACATCAATGAACATGTAGACACACCCACTGTGTCTCAAAATTGTAGCAGAAGATTTAAGAAACATTTTCTAAAATGATTGTTACAAATTGTCTAAGTCATCATAAAATTAAGCTACATAGATACTGAGTTTACTAGTAAACTCTTATTATAAAACGTTTTAAAAAATATATTTAACTTTTCAGGTTATTGACTGACAAAGCAGAAATTTAAGATATTGGTTTTTCCACAACATGGGCAATTATAGTGCAAGGTCAAGGCAGATCTACTGCAGACTTTTTCTGCAATGGCTAGGTTGGGGATATGAAACGGTGTGATCCCTTATTACCAAAGCTGTGCTAGTAAGTGTCTCCAGTGCAGACACAGTTACACTAGCAAAATTATGCTCTTGCAGGTACAGTTTATTTTGCATGGGGAGGTTGGAATAAAATATCCTTGCAGTTTTGCCAGTGTAAATGGCACCCAGGCTAGTTCTGCTTAACTGGTGTGGTATACTAATGCACTTAATGCACATTTCTAGCAACTTCAAGGAAAGCAAAAACCTCTTTTTAACACCATTTCCCCTTTGGGCATTTTCCATACAGTGAAGTCAGGTGATAGTTTCTATAACAGCGACAGCCACTTAGAAGCAATATGGCACCAGGGCACCAACATATTGCTGCTTAACAGGTGTCACAACTTAGTCTCACTAATGCGGTGCTTCTAACATAGATGTGGCAACAATGTCCAAATAATGTCAAACATGCACAAGGAAAAGGTTCACTAATAGAAGACATCAGTTGTCAAAACCATATGAAGACATAGTGAGCCATCCTCTTCATGTGAAGAGAAGCATGTGAAGAAATCATTCCATGATCACAGCTTAATTTAGTATTCTAGTTTTTCAACACTGATTAAATGATTGTTGGAGGGTGAAGTTTAAAAGAACTCAAAAGTCTGAGTCTGTGAAACCTCTAACATAGTGCAAAATCCCATCTATATTTTAAATTAAGACACAAGTGTATTATGAAAATATTCAATCTGGTGCTACAAATCAAGTATGAATAATTAATATTTGGTGAAATCCTGCAGAAAGAAAAATAAAAATATTACAATACAGTGTTTATTTTACTAAAAAGATTAGCAATATTTATGACATACCTCTGGCATGGAACTAACTTCATGTACCTGTCCAATGAGCTTACAGTAGGACTGAAAAAGCAACAGTAGCTGGAAGTGGAGTTTGTATAATCTCTGACACAGTTCCAATTGCTATGGAAAGATTTATAGAACAAAAAATCATTAATAAAGAACAGCAGATTCTGGGACATTTTTGTGTAATTAAAATATTTGGACCTATACATATTACTTTTTCTCTGGTAAGAAAAAGCTTTGGGCACTATTTTACTAAAATATAATCTACTATAAATGCAAAAAACACCCAAGATACTATCTCCTCTGTAATTGCCACAGTTCCAAAATAATAATACCAATCTCTTGCATAGTACTTTTCATCAGTAGATATCAAAGTGCTTTTCAAAAGTCAGTTTAAATATTTTTATTTTACTGTGGGAGAAATATTAAACATCTAGAAATGCAAAAGTGGCATTTCTAGATACCCCCCCTCACTTATTGGCCAAGAGGCCCTAGCAGTCTCACCCCTCACTGCTGATTGTCTGAGAGGACTGCCTTTTGTGCAGCCCCCACATTTCACCACTGATAGGGAGAGAGGCTTGTCCTTCATACAGCCCCACGCCCCTCACTACTGGGGCACCAGTATTTATTTTTAGTAAGTAGTGTAGTTTACTGCACAGTAAGCACATGCATCTATACATGTACATGCTTACTGTGCAGTAAACCTCACTAATCACGAGTAAATTTGCTATCTGCAAATGCAAGTAGCAAATTTACTTGTGATTACTAACTGTGCAGCAGTGCTCGTGTAGACACCTAAATGGGAGCAAATCTGCTTCTGGTCAGTTGGCCACCAGGGAGATTGCTCTCGGTCCCTGGAAGCTGCCTGCTACTGGGGCAGGCGCCATCACCAGAACGTGGGTGGGGACATGTCTCCCTGCCCTGGCAGCAGGGAGCTCCAAGCCTCCCCACTCTGAAATTGTGATTGGGGAGTGGGGGCTTGGAAATCCTTATCTCCCACCCCTGCTTTGCCATCATGATTGGGGAATGGGGGGCTGGGAGATCTGTATTTCCCAGCTCAGGCCCTGTGGCTGGTGCTGAGAGCTCCCTGTTGGTGAGGACTGGGAAGCCTGTTCCCCACCCAGTTCTGTGATCAAGAGCTGAGCAGGGAACAAGCTCTTCAGCCCCTGCCTTGCAATCATGGAGTGGGGACTGGGAACTGTCTCAGTCAGGGGCAGGTCCCAGTCCCACGCCCCAGTTAGGTGATCAAGGTGCTGGGCTTCCCAAGAGTTGCAGGGGTGAGGCAGGTCCCAGCTCCCTGCCCTGATCTGCTGGTTGGGCAGCTAGCAGTAAGCCCCTGGCTGGGTGGGGATTTGGTGAGGATTCTACTTCCACTTCCCCGCGTGTGTAGTAGCCTGCCCAAGAGCGTTTACTTTCAAGTAAACTGCTCTCATATCAAATGCATGCGTAGACACATGTCATGAAACATTAAGTTGATTTTTCTGGCACAACATCCAGCTCCTCTCCTTAAAGTTGTGGGCTACAGGTAACACAGAACCGTTGTGAAGGCCAGAGAAGCTGGGCCTCTGCATCTTGTCTGTATCTCTAAAGAGTATTTTTTTTTTTAAATATGAATACTTTGTTCAGTGGTAAGTACGGCAGGATGAATGAGGCAATTTCCCTGGGGCCCACCACCAGATCTAGCAAAAGCAGTAGCACAAGGATGAAGCTGGGCACCCAGAGGAAAGGCAGCAATGACTTCTGGTTGCTGTGCAACCTAAATTGGAACTGCCTGGCTTCCCACTCTCCCTACCCACTTCTGGTCCATTTCCAGGTCTGCCGCAGAGTGCACGGGGAACCCTTCCCCTGCCCCTGGCTCAGTGACAAGTGCCTTCTGGGTCTCGGGGGAGGGGGACACCCGGGGCCCCCCTGCAGTTGATCATCAAGCTGGGGGGTACAGGGTTCCCCTACGTGCTCAGTGGTGGACCTGGAAGTGGCTAGACATATTTTTGGTCCATTTCTGGGTTTCGCCAAGCACACGGGGGGCCCTCCCCGCACTCCTGTGGGATGCTCCATTTGCCGCATCATCACAGCATTCATAAGCCACATCTGGTACCTTGAGGTATGTAGAAAAAACATTTAAAGCTGTGTCTGTGGCTGAAGTGTTGATTCTTTGAATCAGCATCTAAACTTCAGATTCAGCCAAATCGAATTGGGACAGCGATCCGAATCAACGAATTGAATCACTGTTCTCCAATTTGGGCTGAATCTGAATCAAATATGGACCATTTTGCACATCCCTACTGTTTTCATCTTAATCTATCAAAATGCTATTTTGCAGCAATTTTTTATTATGCCATGGAGCACTTGACATAATTCACTCTGAGGGCCACTCAGTATAGGCACTTGAGACTGGCACAAAATCTTTCTTCCCTGTCTCACTTGCAAGGTTCAGTGCAATACTTCTGTAAACTCTAACTGGCGATTAGTTAGAAACAAAGTTCTGATTTAATCACAACTTTCTAGTTCTCTCTAGTAAAGGTCATTGTTTCAAATTTATTCATCCCATTCCAAAGGTGCCACAAGCAATGCAGATTATCTAAATAGTCATAGAAGGCTATGGTCTGCATATAGTTAATAAAATACATTTCTGGAATTAGCTTAACAATTCACTTAGAATTTCCATTTTAGTTTAATTTTGACACTTCCTCTGCTTGTGTCCTGACATGGCTGTGAGATGCACTAAGTGATCCTTCTACTTCTAAGGAAGACTTAGAGCAGTACTTCATGTCAAGAAGAAAAAAGAAGGTGCTATTAATGACCCTGATTTTTCAAAACACTTATTGTATGCCTTGCTAAGTAGGTACTTAAGTGATTTGTTGAACTGGTATCACTGTGATTATCAGTGAACGTTATATTAAAATAAATTAGGCATTTAGTTTTCTAAAATGTTCAATGTTAGCAGTTTTTGTTTTTTAATATGCCAAAGTACAAAATCAATTTTGTGTTGCCAACTCTCCTGATTTCTTCACAAGTCCCTCAGTCTTGTTTGAGACAGGAGGCAATGAGAAATTCCAGCCCTCTGGCAATTTTAGACTTGCCTCCAAATAGCTACCTTCCCCCTCCCCTCTCCTTCTCTGCCTTCTAGAGAAGAGTAGCCAACCAGGGCTGCTTCAGGAATCAGGCACAGTTGTGCCACCTCCCCTCAGGTTCAGGATCTCCCAGCACCAGCCCCAGACCATGGAGCTGGCACTGGGAGATAAGGATCTCCCAGCCCCACCCCCTCAACCCTCCTGCTCCTTGATTGCAGAGCAGGGGGCTGGGAGATAATCATCTCCCAGTCCCTGTTCCCTGATCATGAACTTGGAGTTGGCGGGGGGCTTGGACAGGGGAACCCACCCTGGCAGCAGGCAGTTCCTAGGGGCATTCGGAGATTCAGGCATAGATATAGCTTTAAGAGTTTTTTCTACGTACCTTGAGGTACCAGCGCAACTCATGATCACTGCGATCATTGCGATACTGTGTCCACTTCCGGGTCTGCTGCTGAGCCAGCTGGGGAGCCCCTGTGCTTCTGCGGGGAGGCACTGAGGTCTTGGAGGGGAGTTGGGAGTCCAGGAAGAGTGGTCATTCCTTAAGGAGAAGATCCTCCAAGCCCAAAGGGTGACAATCCCAATGTAGATCAAAGAGGGTAAGAGTGCTCAAAAGCCCCCATGGCTCACCAAAAGCATCCAGGAATGTCTCAAAGCTAAAAAGCAGGCATACATACAATGGAGGGGAGGGGCCATGACCAAGGAGTATTATACCTCCATTGCTTAAGACTGTAGGGGGGCTGTTAGGAAGGCAAAGGTGGAGATGGAACTGGACTAGCAACCCAGATCAAGGATAACAAGAAGTCCTTTTTTAAATACATAGGGGGTAAAAAGAAGGTACCAGCTAACGTAGGGCCTCTGCAGGATACGCTAGGAAATCTGATGGTCACACCAGACGACAAAGCTAACCTCTTTAACAATTTCTTTGCTTCTATCTTTTTGAGCAGGGACCAGGGCATCCTCCCCACTGGGATCCCCGACAGACCCAGGGGAGGTGCTGCCAGGCCCCAGGCCAGTGAGGACCTAGTTATGGAACTTTTGGTGGAGAGATGTGGGCAGTAGGGTCCCCCAGGGCTCGGTCCTTGGGCCTCCACTGTTCAACATCTTCATCAGCAACTTGGATGAGGGGTTGAAAAGCACCTTGTTCAAATTCGCGAATGACATTAAGATGTGGGGAGAAGTGGGCACTCTGGAGGAGAGAGACAGGCTGCAACTAGATCTAGACAGGTTAAAGGGATGGGCAGATGAGAATAGGATAGGCTTCAATACTGAGAAGTGGAAGGTACTGCACCTAGGGAAGAAGAACCAGCAGCATACCTACAGGCTGGGGAACTCCCTTCTAGTCAGCACAGAGACAGAAAAGGATCTTGGAGTCATTATTGATTCCAAAATGAACATTTCAGGGCACCCCACTTCAAGAGGGATGTGGACAGCACGGAGAGGGTCCAGAAGAGAGCCACTCGCATGATTGGGGGGCAGCAAGGCAGGCCCTATGAACGGAGGCTATGGGACCTGAACCTGTTCAGCCTCCACAAGAGAAGGCTGAGAGGGGATCTGGTGGCTGTCTACAAACTGGCCAAGGGGGATCATCAGGCTATGGGAGAGTCCCTATTCTCCCAAGCACTACCAAGAGTAACAAGGAATTACGACCATTAGTTGATGGAGAGTAGGTTCAGGTTAGACATCAGGAGGCACTACTTCACAGTCAAGGTGGCTAGGATCTGGAACCAATTTCCAAAGGAAGTGGTGCTTGCTCCTACCCTGGGGTCTTCAAAAGGCAGCTAGATATGCCATTTGACCCCAGCATCCTTTCCTGCCCCTGGCAGGGGTCGGACTTGATGATTTGCTCAGGTCCCTTCTGACCCTACCAACTATGAAACTATGTAACACTCCCTGCGTTCCAGCATCGCAGTGTTCACGAGCCACCTGCTACCTAGAGGTATGTAGAAACAACATTTAAAGCTGTGTCTATGTCCGAATCACTGATTCTTCGAATCAGCACTGAATCTTCAGATTCAGACAAATCGAATCAGGGACAGTGATCCAAATCAAGGAATCGAATCTGTCCCTCATTCAGGCTGAATCCAAATCTGAATTGAATAGGGCCTGCTTTGCACACCCCTGCATACACTGCTACACTTCGCACACCCACAGCAGAAGGTGGTTAGCCTGTCTTCCTCCTCTCTGGGATTCAGTAAGATCATGCCTTTCAGTGATTAAACCTAGATAGGAGTTTCAGATTATGAATCTCACAGACACAGAAATGCCTATCTTGGGGCTGTGGGGAATAGCATAAATGTCTACATCACAGTGTAGATATATACCCAGCTCTGTTTCCTTTTCCTGACCTGCGAGCTATAGGTTGATTTGCTCTGTCCCATTTTTTCCTCCTCAGCAAAGCAAAGAACAGGACCCTGATACAGCTGCCCTTATTTCAGGCCTGTGATGGCTAGAAAATGGCATTTAGAGATTTGCTTTTGGGAAGTGACTTATAGGTAAAATAGATATTGCAATAGAACAATGGTCCAGGGCAATGGCAAGGGTTAATTTCCAAAAAAACCCCTATTTTGTGACAAAGTTTCCTCAAAGCCCACATCATCAGACAGGCAAGCAGCACATAGGCTGGGAAATTAAAGACATGTACCACACTGTTCCATAACATGAGATAAAGTGGTACCAGGTCACAGTGCCCAATTGCAGAGCCTTGGGATTTCTAGCTTTGGTAGATGGACCAAATTAGGAGGCCCAGAAAAAGCCCAAATTAGGGTGTGTGCATGTGATGGGTTTGTGAAACAGAGGAATATACTGACAGGACAGAATGTAGACAGTATGACGACCACAGGAAGGCCAATCAGCGATGCCCAGAGATGAAAAGTCATCACTGAAGGAAAAGGAATACAAATGGAGGGATTTCAGAGCAGCAAAGGGTCCTTGAGAGGGGAACCTGAGGACATCATGGACAGAGGGTATACCACCAGCCCATCTCACCCATCCCACTGGGAAAGAGTGGGCCTTAGCCTCCAAACCCCAGGCTGCTGACATCTGACATTCAAGAGAGAAGCTCAGAGTGAAGCTTGCACACTGGCCAGATGTACCTTGACTCTGAAGCTCTAGGACTGGTAGATATAGAATTGTTTGCATTATTCTTATCTACTATCAGTGTGTATCAATAAAATTCACCTATTATTGAATGGAGCGGTCGTGGTTGGTCTGAGGGTATAGGTCCGCTTGGTACAAGGTATCTGGGTCATAAATTCAGTGCCAGCAGCCTGGAGTGTGACTGAAGAAAGCAGAGCTGAGGCTGTGGGACAAAACTAATATGTAGGCAGAACTGCTGACAGAGTTGATCTGGGAATAGGTGCAGAATTAATCTGTGGTCAAAGGACCCTGAAGCACTGGATGAAATTTTTCTTAAATTTAGGAGTGGATAAAACTAATTGTCCCATACAAATGCACACGGAATGGTCAGGGAGGTCTTCAAAAATCAAAAGATAGGCCAAAAACCACAAAACACTTTTAAAAAACATTTTTACATTTTACATGATGTTTTATCGTCTAACTCAATGGTGGATAACCTGTGGCTTGCATGCTACAAGTGGCATAGGCAGCCTTTGTATATTGCATGTGGCTGGCTGATTGGAAAGGTTGCAGAGAAAACAGTAGCAAATAGGACAGGGAGCACAGGGCAGGGAGCAGAAACAAGAACAACATATTGGGCAGGGTATGCAGATTAGAGTGGCACTTGGGGAGGATGTGGAGCTTACTTTGTGGCATGCCTGCCAGAAAGGCTGGCCTCCACTAGTTCAACATATGAGTTTTGAAGCTGTGGGGTTGGCCATATTGTATATACTTATCCTTCAATTTCTTCCCTGCTGGTTACTAGATTAAATTAAGATAATAGTAAAAAATTAAATTTAACTAAATTTAATTTCAAGTTATTCTGCAGTTGGTTGTCTCATCAAGCAGCTAACTTTGTTTTACTCCTGAGTAGCTGTTAGACTAACATGATGGTAAAATGGTTCAAATTAACAAAATGTAAATATTTTAAAGCCTAGTTTAAAATTATATTTATATACTTATGTTAACAACACTGGGTTTAAAATAATCACTATTTCAGAAGTCCAGTATTGGTTTTAAAGTCAGTTTGAGTCTTGATTATTTAACAAGATTGATTCATTTTCAGAATGGTACACTTGGATGAGTTTAGACAGGTTTAATTCTGCCTTGAGCATGGCATTGGGCTAGATGACCTGAGGTACTTTCCAGCCCTGTTTTTCTATGAATCCATGCAAATGCCAGAATTTTGTAATTGCACCTTTACATTTCTTTTTGAAGAGAAAAGTGACATAAAATGCAACTTAGTCACTTATTTTAGTAAAGACGCATTGAATCAAACTTGCTAAGGAAAAATAATTGAAAAGAAAAGGAAAAACATGGTAAGATAAAACAGTAACAGTAAAAACAGGGTGTATTAGTTCATCTATAGATGGACAAAGTATGAAAGAACTTCAACTTACTGCAAGAGATTCCATTTGCTATACAGCAAGCATGGCACAGGAAAAAAAGGAAAGGAAAGAAAGTATAGTGTCAGTTTAATGCATGCAATAGGAAGCACAGCCCTTCTTTAATAGCACAAACTGTCAGCAGTATTAGCATTGCTTGCTAATCAGTTGAAAACAGTTCACCCACACAACATGCACAGCATTCTCATTAAAACCAAGCTTTAATCCTAATGGCAAATTATAATGTAATTGTCCTACGTTAGATCTCTAGACTTGTTAGTTCTAACTTCTCCCATGGCATGTTTCCAAAAATAAGGAAGTTACACCCAAGTTTTTATTGCTTCAGGATTCTTAAAATCAAGAATTTGTCTAAGTCTGGTCTTTTATATATGAGGTTATATGAAAGAAATACTAGGAACAATTATACAGTACTTTTAATTTTCAACAGAACTGAAGCAAACAGTTGTGTTATATGGAAGTTAAAAGGGCAAAAGATTTATGCGATCTGAAGAGAAACCAGAGTATATAGAAGTTAAAGATAAAACTTATTTCTATTGGAAGACCTATGGCCTATAGCGTAATAATTTGGCATTTTAAAAATAAAAAAAATCTGTTTGAAATCACATGACTGTTAGAATCTATTACAGGTTTTAGGCCATGACTATTACAATCCTTTTGAAAAAAAAAATTGAACTTTAAAGGAAGTCCAAGATTCATCTGAATTACTGGCAACTTTGTAGGTTTAGACTGATTTATACTTCTTTTTACCCTTGTCTCTCACTGCCTCTTAGGTGTGGTGGAGCCATTAAAATGTTAACGCATGTCCTGCTCCAGTGTTAATTTAAGTGTAACATTCAATTGCATTGTCATTTAAATGACAACAAGATTAACTTTTCAGCAATAAACTTTCCCAACCTGAAAAAGGAGATGTTATCTCCCTTTGTTTTCCAAAAAGCTAACATTTTTACTAGTATATCTGTCTAAAGTTTTTAAGGCAACTTTCACCATTAGATCATAAAACCATCATGTGGCTGGTTTAGCAAATATAATCCACACTGACATCTTATACTTAGCTACAATGTGATGTCAGCACACGTGCACAACATAAATGCATGTTTCCAATTGTTATTAAAATGTTTTATATTACCACTTCAACAAAGAAGACAAAATGCATCAATGTTAAATAAATAGTGCCATGAGACTATTTTGACATTGCCAAAGCTAAGGAATTCAACCTTGTCCTCAGCTTTTGGTATTCAAGAATGTATGGATGAAATGTTATCCTGGAATAAGTCAATGACTAAATGACAGACTAAGCTCTAAATTAAGTTTGCTTTTTTGGAATGTTTAACTTTAAGCCTTTGACATTACTGCAACATTTTTTCTATTTCTAGCATTTCTAGAGAAAACATTTCCTGTAAAATTCCATGCAGGTTACATAATCAAGCCTTGTATAAAAAAAGATCAAATAGAAAGAAATAAGACAGGTTACTATATCAGTATATTCAGAACCACATGACTGCATTTGTCAAAGCTTATCTGTGTGTAACTTACTTCTCTCCAAATTTTAATGTACCTCTAGTTTTTTACATTTTTAAACAAAACTGATAGAATAAATGTGTACAAATTTACCATGGAATTTACTTCATAAAAAGTGGGAAAAGCAGCAAAAAAGTGAACTCCATGGTCTACTATTCCAGAAAAGTTGCTTTCTCTCCACTGCTTCCAAAAATGTGTGCAAAAAAGAAAAAAAGAAAAGAAAAGAAAAAAAAGAAAAGAGGGAGTTGCATCATGTGAAAAACTGAAAGAAAATATACTAATTTTAAATAAATATTCTCCAAACTCCCTGGTTAATGAAATGGCTAATTTGATCCTAGAATTTGATAACAATTTTAGTTCTTCATCTTGAAACTGAAAGGAGAAAATATTACCTGTGATTTCATTTAACTGTCCTTGCCCTTTAACTGGTTCAAGTGGAATGATCACACTTATACAGCCTCTCAGGGCTTGTTTGTATCGCTGCGGTTGCCAGTACTTGCTGAGCATGTCCTACCCCTCCAAGTCTGTTGATTCACTCCAGAGCCAGATGTTTGCCAGTCAGGCTGTTCTGGGATCATCCCTAGCACCTGCTTTCAAGTTGGTTTTATGGACATAGGAGAGTTCCACTGTTGGAACGTGAGCCTTCAGCATTAAATGGATGTTGTTCAGGTATAGTGCTAACTGCTCAGTCTATAGCGGCACATTGGATACCTTCCTGTTCCTTCTCTGCAGGGGCTTGCTACCTAGTTATAGCCAGGTAGCAAGGAGGTCTTAATTTCCAGTTCAGGTTCTGATTTGTGATGAATTTTACTGCAATTGAGACTTAATTCCAGATCTTAATAATTCATTAGTAACAACCATATCATGGACCTTTATGAGGCCAATCCAGTAGAATTAATTAGTGTCAGTTGGAAGTCACATTTTACATAGTTTACAATGAGACTTGATACTGCCTTGCCTCACTGTCAATCTGTAGCTATATTTCTAGTTCTAGATTCACTGGCAGGTCTGATTCATATTAAATAACTAAACCTGAAGCTACATGGAGTCCTGTTCCACAAAGTACAAACTGGAACACTAGTGTGAACCCATATACGGTACAATTTGGTTTGGGTTGGCTAACAGCTTGAGTACCTTACAAAAAACACTTAACAGCTTTGGACACTTATCCCACTTACTTTTCCAACTTCAAAGCCACATACTTTGGCTAAGCAGAATGGGAGAAAGTTATTGTGACTTCGGCCAGTCCCCTGGTCGTAGGTAACTCCTGCAGGTTGCCCCTTAACCCTTCGTCTCGCCCGCCACGACTTTGATGATTCCAGATATCT
>JAGPOW010003316.1:159148616-159227503 GCA_030014935.1 Caiman crocodilus
AGCTTCAAGACATCTCTTGCTCAGGGAAAGCAAGGGAAGAATTTGACTACTAGATAAAGAATTCTCTGTTTAGAAGGGACCAAGACCAGTTAATCACATCTTAAATAGTAACCTGGTTACACATTCATACAATTAATAGCACAATAAAACAGGGAATAAGCCACTAAGTTATTGCACAAAATTAATGTAATGACTTTGTGGTTGGTTCTTGTTGCACCTTAAATTGAATGTGTGGCCAGCGCCGATCAGCTGACTGATGCTCCCAGCCACAGGAGCACATTGGAACGCTACACTGTTGCTCTGAGTCAGCTGACTGGTGTTGTAAGCCATGGGAATACTGGGTACCCAGCTTGCTACTTGTCAGTGGAGGAGGATCCTGGGCTCCCCCTGCACCAGCTGCAGGGAGCAATTAGAATCTGATTTCTGGTTCTTCAGTTGCACTTCTTGCCATGCATGTGTGACATGGCAGGAGATGCAATTGCTGGCATTGCAGATCAGACCCCACAGAGTCTTTATTTGAAACTCTCTCAGCATCTATAGTCTCTTCTCTGCAGAGTAGGCTACGAATACACATTCCTACTTTGGTTTTTCTAGGTAGGGTGTTACATGCATTTGAGAATCTAACTGTCTGCAGAATGAGCTATTTCTTACTACTCCATCTATTATTGTTAGGGTTGATTTAAGCAGTATTTGTATGTCAGGTGAGTGCCAAGTAACAACCAGACCCTCAGTTTAATCTTCAAGAAGGATTAACAAATTTAAATAGTTTCCTCTTCAGCTCCCCCTATAAGACACCCAGCCTTTCCAATAATTACTCTGTGCTTTAGTACAGATTCACTTCCTTCACTGTGTGCCTGGATTGTTATATCCTTTCAAGCTCAGGCAGAGAAGCAGGGGACATGCATGAAAATATATTACTACATATAGCAGTCACTTTTCCTAATGATACTTTCTCAGAGCACATTTCTCAAGATCTCTGCTTCCATTTTACTTTGGGTGACTAAAGAAAAGAGAGATTGTTGGGAAAGAAAGGTCTTCTTGTGACCAAATGGACAAGTGACTGGGATAGGGAAGAGAAATGTATATGTATGTGTGTACACACAGGTCTTTTGAGATAAATCAAAAGACCTTTCTCATCCTGTTAACAGCCAAGAAATAATACATTTTGTGCTGAGGGAACATTATTGGTCAAAGAATAGGGATTTCTACAGCAGTGAGAAACCCTTCTTTTCATTCTGAGTATTAAGTAATTCATGGACTAACCCTGGATTCCCAAGATACACACATGTTAACTCTGAAATAGAGAATACCTAATTAAAGTGAGCAAAACACAAGAGTAACATGACGTTCAAACTTTAAATAGTTTAGCCATTTAATATATGTACCCAGTTCATATCCCAATTAATTTGTATATTATTTAGAGTCCTCTACTGCTTTATTTCCTTTTTTAAAGAGTAACAAGTCACAAGGTGTAAAATTGGAGCAAGGATCACACTTTTGAGAAAAGGAACTAAAACCATGTAAGCTCTCAGGTTATCATTGTAAGAGCATTTTTCTCAAACACTGTTTAGTAGGAGTGTGCGAAGCGGGACGTATTCAATTTGGATTTGGCCTGATTCAGGGAACAGTGATTCAGATCACTGTCCCATTTTGATTTGGCCTAATCTGAATTCTGAAGATTCGATGCTGATTCAGAGAATCAGTGATTCGGCCATAGACACAGCTTTAAATGTTTCTTCTTCATACCTCGAGGTACCAGGCGCAGTTTGTGAATGCTGAGATGATGGGTTGGATGGAGCATCCCACAGGAGTGTGGGGAGGGTGCCCCCGTGTGCTCGGCAGCAGACCTGGAAGTAGTTCTGGTCCACTTCTGGGTCTGCTGCCAAGTATGCAGGGACTCCCCCTGCACGCCTCTAGCTTGGTGATCCGCTGCATGGGAACCCCAGGTGCACCCCCACAGACACAGGAGGCACCTGGGCACTCCATGGTAGACCTGGAAGTGGACCAGAAGTGCTTCTGGTTCACTTCTGGGCCCACTGCCGAGAGTGCTGGGACCCCCCCCAGGCTCCCATGGATGCTCCATCTGCCCCACCTTCTTAGCATTCACGAGCCACCTAGTACCTGGAGGTATGTAAAAAAACATTTAAAGCTGTATCTATATCTGAATCATTGAATCTCTCCGAATCATTTTGAAGGGTTCTGATTAGATTCGGAGAGATTAAAGGGTCTCCTGATTTGATTCATATTTGGAGATTCAGCTGCTGAATCAGGCTGAATTCTCCACTGAACTGAATCAGCAACCGAAGCTTCGCACAGCCCTACTGTTTAGTTTGTGTAACAGAAGAGTGGAAACACTAACTGACCATACTCTAGTAAATAACTCTCCACAGAATTTTATTTCATATTTGGATTCAGTTTTATTAATTGGATCTCTGTATCCATCTTTTCTTAATTTTTCAGCTAGCTTACTCCCAATATGCCAAGGTATGACCTCAGAGCTGGCCAATCTTTGTAGCTTTGTTAAATATAGCCCTAAAATTGCCAGGTATATGCAGTGTTACCAAAGTATTCATGGAATTTTGTTGGCACAAGTGCTACATGGAGGAGGCTTAACAGCTTGTTCATTGCTTGTGATCCTTCCACAGGCTTTAATTCAAACAGTGTCAAAGTAGACAAAGCATAAGGGGAAATGCCTAAGGCTTTTGAAATAAAAGAACTTGAACATAGTTTTAATCTGCTCCTATGTGCTTGGCAAATGCACATGTGCAAAAATCACGGCAGAACAGAAAAAAGAAGAAATAAGATAGAAGGGGAAGAAGATGAAGTAAGAACAAAAGCAGAGGGAAATGAGAAAAGACAAAAGAGGAAGAGCAAGAGAAAAATGAATCAATAAAAAGAGAAAATGAATGAAGATAGAAAATGGACAAAACTACAAAAATGTGTCTGAGAAAAAACTGGTTAAAACTTGGCAAAGCTTCTGAAAATGTTAGTTTTTTAAAATATATACAAAACACATGGAAAGAGAAGGTGCCATTTCCATTCTGTCTGCAGGGTCAACTCCTTAAGTTTATCTTATCAGTTTTTTTTCTTGTGTTTCTCTTGCGAGGAAGATTGGAATTGGTCTTTTAGAGGTAAGCATCTACAGTCAGAATGTTTGGTCTAAAACTAAAAAAATGCATTGCTAGCTTAGCCATGGTCATTCCATTTAGTAGAAAGGAAAAAAAGCAACACTTTCCAATTTTCCCTTCCAGTGGTGGTAAAGAAAACAATTGTTTGCTGTACTTTCTGTACATAGTTTTGCTGTGTTCTGCTCAATGGTGCAAAAGAGGTTATAGTGCCATAGCCTCATATATCCTTTCCCTCTGATAAGGCCTGTGCCAGTAATTATATCAGTCTTATGAGTGCAAGAATTAGGACTGTGCCCAAACTCTGTAAAGGAAGAAAGCATAACAGTGTTCTAGCAATTAAGAAATAATTTATGAATGGCACTTTAGAGGAAATAAAATAGCACTGCTCATTTATTACCTTCTCTTCTGAATCCCCCGGCTGACAAGTAATAACTCCATCTCTTGAGCCCCCAGCAAATGTTGCCTTGCAATTTGCAAGCCACTATTTTCCAAGGAAAAAAAATGTTAGATCTTTTTAGATTAGCTAGATTTAAAGATGATATTTTAAAATCACACAATGTAATGGCTGAGAAACGTGTTGAGTTAAGTTAGGTGACTGGACATAATCTAAGAAATTCTGCTTTCGCGGACTGAGTTAAAAAGCTTTTTCTGAGTTCTATTAGGGCTTACACTGTAGAAACAAAGCAAATAAATACATTAATTACTATTAAAAAGACATGAGGAGCTTGAAAAGCTAGAGATCCATAAATAGTTGTAATGAAGCAAGATAAAACAGCTTTTATTGTGCTGTAATTTCTAAAATAAAGTTAGGGAGAGACAAGTAGGCACTTTTGAATCCAATATTTATATTTAAATAGTTATTTAAACAGATATCATATCAAAATGCAGAATAGAATGCTTTAACACAGGGCCATCTAGCTGGCAGCCTGTGAATTACCTCTGGCCCAGGAGGAGTTAAGTTGCAGCCTCTGGGCTCCTGCTTTTTCATTGCTGCCCCCATCACTCCTGCTCCCATAGCAGTTGCAGTCTTCATGCTCCCCTGCGCTCTGCCTGCTGCCTGCCCCCAACCCAGGCATGGCCTGAGGAGCTGAGAGGGAGCCTGGGGCAGCATGCATGGTACAGCGGGGGGCAGGGAAGAGAAGAAGGGGTATGTGTTTTGTGTGGAAGTATGCAGGAAAGGCCTGCACAAGCATGCGCTGCAGCAATGGGAAGGGGTCATGGGTGCAAGGTGTAGCAGGAAGGGGAGTAGGGGTCACATCTCTGTGAACGAGGTCCAAGATACCTGTGGCTCACTCTGATACTACCCCTGCTGGTGTGGTCCATGGGGCATTCAGCCACCAGCTGCATAGAAGTTGAACAGCCTGCTTTAACATATGAATACATTGGGCAATAAAGCGAAGAAATATCTGCTTACTGAAAGAGTTGCTTCTTTTCTGTTGTTGTATGTATCCAAATATTCCTGTAGCTCTAAAACACTGAATTTCAGCTTTTCAAGAAGGCCACATGAGAGAAGCTGGAAACATTATGATAAAAAAAAAGCCAATGAATTCTACTATTAAGGAATATCAGTGAAGTAGAAACTACGACAGGCCTTGCAAAAAACACTTTAAGGTGTATCATTGCCAATTACAATGTTATGCTGACACTCTATCATGATGCTAGCTGTACTGGTGAAAGCCAAATCCTAGTGGAATTAAGGTTTAAAAACACAGTTCCCAAAACAACAAACATTTTGACTAATGGTGTTCAGCCTCTGGCCCACAGCCATGTCATCTGGCCTATGGAGCTCCCCACAAACCGGGAAATTTGGTGGCAGGGTAGTGGTGGCAATTAATGCTGCCATTACTTCCACATCACCAAATTTCCAAGCCCCATGGCCAGATGACATTGTCCTAGGTACCAGTTTGGGTTGGCCTGCAGGGCTGGAGCAGCAGGCCCAATCTAGTATGCAGGGTCAGGGCCTGATCTGGTGTGCAGAGTGGGGCTGTGTGCTGAATTGAGCCTGCTTGTCAGTTGCCTGATGGATTAAGCCCACGGACTGAACCCATGCACTTCATCCAGCCCCAAAAGGCTGGGCACCACTTATGCCACCATCTTGTCAGTAGTTCCACCAACCAGTTGCTGGTATGAACCAGAACTTTATTTTGATCCCATCCACAGTGGATAATGGTTGGTTGCTGGAGTTATGATCAGAGCCAGAGTGAGAGCTGACTTGTATGGGTATAAAGCCATTAGAACCATTTGTACAACAGCACTAGCTCCTGAACCAGAAGCAATGTAGCTACATTGATGCACTACTACAAATGAGCCAATTAGCTCTGCCTCAGAAACTTCTCTGTGCTGCTTCTAGGTTAGCAGCTAACGAATGTAGAGCTGACCAATTCCAGTTTCAGGTAATGTTCTAGGCATCAGTGGACAGTAACCTATTGACTTAGATGAAACTGGAATGGGTCATATGGAGCCCTTGTCATTTGGCTATCAGAGCCAATGGCTTCAGCCATCTCTGTGACTGGGATCAAAGTAGAATTTGATGGCAGCCATTAACATGTTTGAAGATAACTATGTCCCCATCACTTCAGTCCTGAGTATCCTCCCAATATAGTTTCATAATATTCTCTCCTTGAAAGGGAAAAGGAAATGAAAGAAGTTAATTAAGAACGGTGACGGGGAGGAAGAAATGGGAAGATATAGGGGAAAATGAGGCTCTCACACATCCTCTGGAATATGTCAGGGGGTGAATAGAGTATTCTAGTATGAGGGCAAATGGAGCTTCTGGAATGAGGGAAGGGAAGGATGGTGGACTTTGGTAAAGGAGAGCACCTAAAGAAATATGGGATGTGGAGAGAGGCTGGGAGAACCCTGGCACAGGAGGAAAAAAAGAGTTGCAGGGAGTCTCTGAAATATCATATTTTCTTGCATATAACGTCCATTGAGAAACATACACACCCCTCTTTTGAACAGCAGAATGAAGAAAAAACAATCTTGCTTTGAAATTACTGGTAAGTAGCAGTAAGTAACTGAGCAGCAGCAGCTAGGGAGCCAGAGTGTTCACTGTGGTACTCCCTGTAGAACACATACAGTGCTTTTTTGCCACCCTGGGCCCCCATGAGGCTGCAGAAACTCTATTACCATATTATGTTGCTTATAATGTGCACCCCAATTTCCAGGAGATGATTTTTGAAAAAACAGCGCGTGTTATATCCAAGAAAACATGTTAGTAGGGGAGCAGAGGGTTCTGAAACAAGGAGCTTGTAGGGAAGGAAGCAAGGAACCACTGGTGTGGAATGTGCACTTGGGCTACAAATGGAACAAAGCATGTGATGCCCCCAAGTTGTTATTATTTCAAATCTAACATGTAATCTGAAATATGGCTATCTGGATTTGGAGTTTCACCAGTGCGTATACTAACAAAATTCTGTTCTACAGTTCCTCCATACTTGCTTCCTTATTATAAATAAAATTTTGAGTGAACAAGAAAAAACCCCATGCCCAATAATGTGGAATATTCCAAGGTTCCCCAAAAGGGCTGTGCAAATATTTAGATGGAAATCAACTCTACTACCTCATGAATTTAGTCCATGAGATGTTTACAGTAACACCATACTGCAACAACACTATCAAACTGCTAAAAATTCAGGTTTGGTTGTACCCTTGCTAAACAGTGATGAATCCAAATCTAAAAGTCAGAGTTTGGCCATTCTTATTCTCTGGTGTTTGTAAGTGACTTAAACCCAATGACCTCAACATGGTTTGTGAGGGCTTCTATATTCAGAAAATTGTAAGAGATTAATAATAGCAATATTGGTATAATTCCTTCTAAGAATGAATGCACTTATGTTCTGGATGGGAAAAGGGTAAAGGTGACTTGTACTAGTATAAGTGTATTCATACTGGAGCTTATATAAATATACTAGTAAAAATAAGTCACATTTATAACCAACAGAGTTATATCAGTAACACTTTGAGACTAGGACTAACAAGCAATAGTACTGTATTATTGTAAAAAAAACCCTCCTAAAATGCATTTTATTTAAAAAAAAATGCTAGCAACTCAATCTCTAATAAAACAGCATGAATAAATGGAGGTTTGGTTGACCACAGAGAGAAAAAAAAAGATTGTAATCACTAGGGGTATCAGGGTGATGAGTAAATAAGCCAAAGGGACAGGTGTCCCCCTGATAAATACATTCTTGAGCTGACCAGAAATAGGATAAACAGAGAATCCCTTCAGAGATGATTTGAGATGAGATAATTGGAGAATACCTCTAACACTTATCTATAGAAGACTTGGTGAATCTAACAAAGACGACTAGATGATTCTAACAAACAAAAATATTTTTGTCACCCTGGTTTCCTTGACATGGCACACAATGGACAGATTATTCATGATCATTTATAGGAATATACTTACTGTTTCAGCATCTACAAAAAGAGTGGGGCATTCTGAACATGAAGTCAGCATCTGAGAAGACCTCACAAATTTTGTGCCTATTCCTCTCAGATTGTCTCCAAGGTAGCTGGCAGCATCACAAGTTAGGAAGCAGAATCTTTTCTGAATATTCTGTGAAACAAAGTAGTTCTTATTATATACTTTTTTCCAGTATAAACTTTGTAAACAGAATTGCACACATTCCTGCTTCATGCAACAAACGAGGGCAAAGTGAATGTTTGCTGAAGGATGAGAGGCAATAATTATTACATTGGACACAGTACTTAGAAGTTTCTCTAGCTGGCTGGCTATAAAACTATCCCTATAATTCATATCTAGCAATGAAATTGCAATTTGTTGCTGAAATATCATTTTTATCATTCTTTCTCTTGTAGCTTTTCCTTGACCTTGCTTATCATCAGTGTTGATCAACATGTGATTTTCTGCCCATTTGGGTACTGTATTGTTAGTATCCAATGTCAAGTGGCTATTTGTAAAGAATGTTCCAATACCAAACAGCGGCCTGAAAAATTATGAAAGCAATTTCCCCCCGTCATTGCTAGAGCATCTCTGCTGCTTAGGAAAGTTCCAATAGTATCAAACTGCATTTGGAAACTATTGCCTACAACAATGTTTGAAATCTTAGCAGTCATTGAACCCAGAAGAGCCCTTTGTCCTAGTCTTCTAGGAACATGCTACTGCTGTTATTTATTTGATTTCCAGTTAATTGATACCTGAACCTTTAATGAATTAATACAATCATGCAGATATAATGATCAAAATTATACTGACAGATATCATTAGTACATCACCGAAGCCAAAAGGGTGAGACATTTTATGGATAATGAGAATACTCAAAGATACACTAGCCAGAATAAGTAACTGAAAAAGAGACCTATAATCTCTCACACTCTGGGGCTCAAGCCAATGACTAATTAATAATAATTAGTAGAAAAGAACTACAGAAAGTAATGTTGTTAGCCAGTACTGAGTTTACTAATTATATACAAAAAAGTACTTGCCAATAAAATCTGTGCCCATTTTGTATTAATATAAAAATAGGAAAAAAGTGTTCTCAGAATGTTTTCCTTTTTTGATCTGATATTCTCCTCCCTCAACTAGAAAGAAACATGATTGTCAACACCAAACATATTAAACATTAAGAAGCTCAGTTATAAAACCCATTTGTCAGCCTTAAAATCCATTATAGCCTTTGATCTGAATGAACCTAAATACTAAGATCCATCTTAGAGCAGGAATTTAGCAAAGATTACCTTGAAACCAATGAGGGAATACTTTACAATTTTGAAAATTAAAATTTCTAGGAGAATGCACATTTTACTAGCAGTCTCTCTCTCTGCCTGAAGAAGCGTGTTTATGCCCAAAAGCTTGTAAAGAATATTTTTTCCAGCTATTAAGTTGGTTAAATAAAAGATATCACATCTATCCAAAGAACCTTGTCAATGTTGGTTAACATCCTTAACCAACATAGCTACAACCAACAACCCTAGGAATCTTAAATAATTAGTTTATGCTGCCGGCAAACACTACAGTCAAACAACTAGTGGTAGCTCTGATTCCAGATGCTACTGGAAATAAAGTCCTTTCACTAAATAAAATATTAGGTTAAGAGGCTGCTTCAAACAGCAGTTTTGTTTCATACACAAATACTTTGGCAGTTGTTCAGACTGCAAACCCTGCACAGTTTGGACTTGTTTATGAAACTTCCTGTTGGCCTGAGTCAAAAGTCTTTTTAAGTGAGCAGATGTGTGGCAGAGTTTTATCGTGCAAAAACACTGCAAATGCAGACAAGTTAGGAACTTAAGAAAAAAAGACCTGGGGAAGAACATGTGCTTTGACCTTAAAAGATTAAACATACTATTGCTCTTGTAATCTCTAACTTGGAAATGTCATTTTGAAATTATACATCACCTTGCATGTTAAATACTGTTAGCCAAACTTTGTTATAATAATTAAACATTGTATTTAGGAACTGTGATGTATACTTGGCATTGAGTATTACATAGAAGAAAGTATGTAAACTACTAATCATTGTATCATTGTAACAATGCCTAGAATTAGAGAGAAACAGTTCCCTTAACTGTAATTTTAAGGGTCACAGTTAACATAACCTTATTAATATTTTAGTTTTAATGTTAGCATACTGTCAATCTTTTTTAGCACCTTTATAGCAAACATTTACCCTATCACCTTCTACAACTGGCATACTTGGTAAGAAGTGGCTAAAATATGCAATATGAAAAAGCACAGGACTGACTTTCAAACATGGGCGCTCTAGTTGGGTACACAAATTAATGCTGAAGTGCCTAAAATTACTATTTGCCACCAAGTGCTTAAACAAGGACTAGAAAGGCCAAGCTTGAAAAGTGAACCTATACGTGTGTTCAAAGCAGAATGTAGTGTATGTAGCAGCCTGTAGACAGAGCCTAGAGGAAGCCAAGAATGAGTACTTCTTTTAAGGATCTACTACAAAACACATATCAAAGTCCCTAGATAATAAGGGGATGGCCATGTTGCCAGACATGTTATGATATTGAAATGTGAAAATTCAAGGTTCTTTGTCCTCTATGGCCAAATGGAACTAAATTCTACATGAAGAAGCCTGTATTCTGGAGATTCTTCTGCCACCTTATAAAAATTAAAAAAAAAACAAGCAAAGTTTTAAAAAATTAATTAGTCACGAAAATTATCCATAGGGGAGCTGCAGTAATAGCCCTCCGCCCCCACTCCCTCCACCCCCGCCTTGCTTGCATGTTTATTTTTGGTATAATGCAGAGCTTTGTGCTGCCAGTATAAAAGAGAAAAGGGAGCTGAAGCTGAGAAGGGACCCTCAGTAAGGGTCAGCAGAGCTCTGGCACTGAAGGGCAGTATATGAGGCAGTTTGAAATGAGCACAGAGCTGTGAAAGTGATCAGCTAGAGAACATGTAACCATGGTAACATTTGAACAGTTTTCTTTAGTTTTCGAAGTTAAACGCTATTTGATATGAATGTGACATTTTGCATCTCTCAAAGTATGGGACTATGAGCAAGTTTAACACAAGGTAAGCCAGCTTGTGAATTTATGTCATGTCAACTAAATCTATGGAAACTGCCCATGTGCATTATTCCACAAGAAACATGAGGGAGTTTACTACTCAATGAAAGCAGGTCAAGTTGTCTCATAAACTGAAGGGTAAGAAGGTATATTCAGGCACTTGTAAATTGTTCATGTCACAATCCTATAGTTTTGGTTTCAGGATATTTGCAGAATTGAAGAATCATTATCCTTTAATACTTGGTTCATATCTCATAAATGTTAACTTCATAAGTATATTTTAATGTAAGGTAATTTTTAAAAAGAAAAACTGTCCAAGGAACATGTATGCAACAATGTGTATTCTGTGGCCAATCCTGTGGCCAGGCAATTTTCCAATACGTGAGAGTATGAGTACAATCATAAACAATAATCCATTACTACTACCACTACCATGACTAAATAATGTGCCAGGGAGTCAACACATTTATCTAAACTCACTGGTTTTAAGTCATGCTGTCTTACCTTAAACAGGGAGGAGAACACATGAAAGGTATAAACTGCACAGGACCCATCAGAATCACACATCAGCTGGTTGATATGACTACGCCAGGCTTCTTCTGCATCATCACATGCAGCTGGCTGAAATGCAGCAAGGATGGCAGAAAAGAATGGTGAGGGAGGAGGGGAGGCATTTCTGTCACCTTCACCAAAACTGTAGAAGAGAAAATAAATCATGTAAGTCTATTTCCATCCTACTCCCTGTGTTTTCAGCTGCTTAGAACTTTCTGAAACTATTCCTTACTGAACTTTCCATGCTTGATCTCTGACAAAAAAAATAACATTTTAGAAATCTGAGCAAATACAGCACAGCTATTTTTGAGTAACAAGAGAATAAAACACACATACATATTTCCCATTATGAAATCTGTTTCCACCCTCAGCATTCTTTGAATAGCTTAAATTCCAGATTTCTTCCTTTGGATCACAGACAGACAGCCTCATGGAGGAAAAGTACATTGTGAGTATTCTGACCAAATTGGTATAGATATAACTTAGTACAGCCTATAAAAAAGTGTAGTAAGTTTAAAATTGGTTTTCCAACTATGGTGGGTACATAGTAGACATCCATTTTCCCAGGGGAATTTTCAGAAAAAATCTTACATGAAAGAATTCTTCCTGGAATGCTATGGTACAACAGGGTAATGTGCTGACTGATGCTTCTTCTATGGAGTGCTAAAATACTTGCTCCTGGGTATTCCCCCTTTGGAGTGATGTATGTACATGGAGGGATACATCTCTGTGCTTCTCAACATGCAGGGCAAGCAAAGAGAAAGGCAGACTTCCTGTGTGACCTTCTGCTTCCTAGCATTTCCACAAGGGTCAGCCACAATCCAGTCATAAGTGCACAGCTCTCGATGGCTGCAGTGTGATACCAAGCACTTAAATTTTCCAGTGTGTGCAATGAGGCAACCCTTCACAGAGCATCTGCACGTTTAGGGGAGTACCAAGAAGAGAGAGAGATGATATGACCTCTACCCATGACACACAAGAAATCAGTGCTGAGGCTATACTGCTGATTCAGCTTTGAGTAGTTTACCATGCACACTTTGGCTAAGTACAGTCAAAGAGCCTGAGGCTGAATCAGTTCAATCTTTGCAGGTCAGTCTAAGCTGTGTAGATAGAACCAATCAGCAAGTGAACAAACTTCACTTTTGATTCCAGAAATGCAGCCACATGCTTGCAGTGGCCCAGGTGAGAAGCTGGGAAGTGTTAGAGCATGCCTCTCTGCTCTGCTGGATCAGAAAGCTTGGGCCATGGTTAGCCTGCCCATCCTACAAAGGGTGGCTTGCAGGGCACATGCAAAGCATCCTGGGATGCTGAGGGACTATGAGTTAACTTGAGTCTGGAGGGGATCTAGAACGGAAGTTCAATAAACCAATTTAACCTAAATCAGGTAAGTTTATACTACATCCATCCAGGTTTATCTTAAACTGGCTTTGGCCATTTGGAAAGTGGTTTATGTGCACTGAACTTCTGTTGTGTTAGAGATGTGAACCAGTCTCCAATCATTTATACTGCTTTATGTGTAATTTCTGTCCCTAGCCTTTAGTTATAATTGTCCTTTTATAAAGCTTGCTTAACACAGCTTTTTATGAAATATGCAGTGACTAGAACTGTACAGATTATATATACATCTTAGAACTGTGCAAAGCTTCAGTCTTTGATTTGATTTGGCAGAGATTTGGCCCAATTCGGTGGCTGAATCTCTGAATCCAAATCGAATCAGAAGACCCTTTAATCTCTCTGAATTAATTCAGAAAGATTCAGAAATTCAGCCATAGAGACCACTTTAAATGTTTTTTCTACATACATCTAGGTAGCAAGGGCTCATCAGTGCTGCAATACTGGGGTACATGCAGCGTCCCACAGGCATGCAGGGGGCTCCCCAACATGCTTGGCAGCAAACCCAGAAATGGACCAGAAGCACTTCTGGTCCACTTCCGGGTCTTCCAAGAAGTGTGCTAGAGGGTCCCCCCACACCTCTCCTGGCTTGGTGACTGGTGCCTCCTGGGTTTGGGGGAGGTACCTGGGGACCCCTGTGGCTGATCACTGAGCTGGGGAGGTGCAGGGGGGCCCTGCAGCATGCTCCTTGGCAAAGCAGGAAGTGGACCGAAAGTACCTCCGGTCCATTTCTGGGTTCACCACTGAACACGTGGAAGCCTACCCCCACACTCTTGTGGAATGCTCCAGGCGTTCACAAGCCATGCCTGCTACCTCAATATATGTAGAAAAAACTTTTAAAGTTGTGTCTATGTCCATATTCCTGATTCTCCGAATCAGCATCAAATCTTCAGATTCAGATTCAGCCAAATCGAATCAGGGACAGTGATCCAAATCAACGAATCGAATCACTGTCCCTGATTCAAGGGAAGGAATCCGAATCAAATACAGCCTGCTTTGCACACCTCTTATAACTCTCGTTCAATTTCTGCTATAAAAGATGCTTTGCTTCAGTTTTTAGAGTTTTAGTAAATATAGTTGAGCAGAAATATGCGATGAAGTTTTTTTCAACAGTCATGAACTCAAGGGAACTTTAACACAGCTCTGGCCAAAATAGCTAGTAGGGTTATATACTTTATGAAGGCATATTAAAAAAATGCAATCCTTGTCTATATCTTTGATCTGTGCAGTAGAGGATCTTCATGTACTCCAACAATATGCAAGCACCTGGTAAGAGCAAATTGCTCCAGTCTGTTGCCTTTTTCTTCAGTTTCTATCATATCCAGGCTAAGGCTATCACTGCATTCAAATGCCACTGGGAGTTCATTTGTAGAGATAGAAAGGTCATCTTCATGTACAGTAGTGCCCTCCTCTTCATGTGTAGCTTCAGCCTGAGAGAGAATTTAAACAGCAATCATGTATCAGATGTAACAATGCATTTAGAAGGGATTTCAGCTAATAAGCAGGGAAGTTTATATATAAAAAGATATTTAACATTTGTTAAGTAGTGAAACTATAAAGTGACAATAGGTATCATCAATGACTAAAATTAAGATATTCTTGCTCAGAAACACTGTGTACATTTGTACAATCCATTCTCTTTATCAAGATATTTTAAAGAAACTTGCTTGTTCCTATCAAGTTATTTCTACCAGATTTCAACATATTTGGCAGGGCAATAGGAAAACATTTTATCAGAAAAAGAACAGAGTTCCTGTTATTGTCTAACGATTATCGCCGTTTATCTTTTTCAGTGCCCAAGAGAGTGCTAGAAACTTTGCAGAATATAGATCAAGAACAAACCCTGCCTGAAAGACCATATGCCTGTTTTGGTAATGAAGAATATTAATCAGTACGTGTTTTTCATTCAAAGGGATTCTAAAGTACTTTATAAAACTAATATAGGGATTACACTTCCACCATTTTGAAAGACAAAAGCCTTTTTTTGTCCTTTGAACCTTTTATGCTTAGAATATAGTCATCTCTCTCAGTGAGCCCATTCCAGATCCAAGTCCCTTGCATTCTCCTGATACTTCCATCCCATCCCAGTCTAACTTTAGTCTGAACAAAATCAGTTCAGTTACAGTCCTCTTTACTTTCCCTGCTCTTCCACATCCACACTAGGGTATTTACAAATCAGCATCTGTTGGGCATCTTAACATCACACTGAGTTTGTCTACACAAGATGCTGACTGTGCAGTAGCCGGATACTACTGTGCAATAGCATCACATGGCAGAAACTGCTAAGACACTACTGTGCACTAGTTTAGGCTACTGTGCACTAGCATAACTGAAAGCCATTTGCCATCACTACTACTCAGTAACTCCGGTCACTGTGCATTTATTTAGTACTTGCTTATACTAAAGATACCATGCCTACTGAACCAGATTTCCTTCTAGTTAGGGGTGGTCCCATAATGCATTATATAATTGATTTGGAGAAACACATTACATGGGATTTGAAGATAGTAGCTATTTCTTCACAACAGACTTGCTCAATTTTTATTGTAAATTCAGGATGACAAATTCTGCTTTTTCTCAGCATTCCTATCAGAAAGGATAGGAGAAAGTGCCATCAGGGCCTAGGTACGGTGGGCTTGGTTGTTTGTTTTTATAAACAAAAAGGAATGGGCAAGGTTTTGGGCCTAGGCCAGAAGAAATCAGCTCAAGAATCAATTTTTTTTTTTAAAGTAGAAATGAACAACCAAAAGAAAATGAGATGTTGCGCCTAAGTATTGCAGTTTATGCATTTTATGCTTTCTTCTGATGAAGTTACTGGCCTTTGCCACTTTCAGATATAGGGTATTAGACTAGATGGCCCATTAATTTGATTGTGAAAATATCAGCATGCTTGCTGGAAAGGAGAGGGTCCAATCTGGGTTGGGAGAATGGAGAAGGGAAAAAAGAAGCAACAAGAGACAAAAGAAAGGAGAGATGTAAAGAGGCAAGGGGCTGTAAGGGTTAAGTTTAGATAAGCTTTCAAAATCTGAAGGGCTTAAATATTAACAATAGGAGCTTTAGAAATGCATGTTACAGAGATTTGAACTTCTGAACTGTTTAGCTTCTCCTGTTATGGCCTTCTAATTTCTTAGTTTTGTACTAACTGTTCAAATCATTGCTCTTAATGAGAAAAAAAAAGGCATTTCGTTTTTTTCCAAAACAGTGCTGTCTTGTTGTTTCTTTAATACTAGCTCTACCTTTTGCACCTCACAAACTACTTTTTGGCTCTTTCAGGGTTATTAAGAACCTCATTCTTTCTTCATTCAACAGTAATCCCACTGTTTGTTGCTCAGAACAATGCAACAAATGACAACTGAGACTGGAAGATTACGCATCTTTACTTGCTTGTGAAATGCCTAGTCTACTTCTTATAGGGTGTATCTACATGGGCAATTCATGTGATGTGATAAACTGGTGCAGCTGGTGCCAGAGTCAGCTGCTCCTGGGTGCAGTGTCTACACATGTGCCCTGGGACAATAGCAGTTTAAGCCAGGGACAGTAGCCCTAGCAGTATGTTCAGGGGTTCAGCTCTGGGCTCCAGGTGGTGGCATCAGGCAGCAGAGTGGCTGGCTGGGGCATAAAAGTGCTAAAGTGTGGAGCCATGCGGCAGGCAGTCGCTGCACTTAGCAGTGCATTCTCATGCTCCAGCCAGCCCCTGCTGCCATCTACACATGCGTTTTGTTGCGCTTAATTACTCTGCTGTAAGAGTAATTTATATTAGCTCACATGTAGACAGTGATACTTTATGGCAGAGCTAACTGTTCAACTTTGCAGTAAAGCTATGTGTAGATACACCCACAGAGTACCATAAAGTAACAACTCTGTGTTGCTGATCTTTCAGAACTCCTGAGAAAAATAGACAGAGGAAATAGGAAAGAGGAGCTTTGTATTTACTAGGTTAGTCTGACACTTGCAGTTAAACATCTCTCAACTAAACATTAGAAGAATTTTGTTTGTATGCAGTTAAATATCAAACCAACTCTCTTCCCACATGAACAGGCATTTTACCTCTGTTTATAAGTTGACCCTAGATTGTTTGGAAACTATGCTGTACACTGGTAGCAAGAAACTTGTTACAGAAGCATCAAGAAAGCTTTTCAAATAAAGTTTGTCAAATGCTACTATTATCTTGCTAATGTTTCCAAGTCTCCTTCAGTTTGGTTATGTGCTTCATAAATGTTATACCTGTTTCAGGACTAGTCTATTCTGTGCATTAGCTTAGCAAACAGTTTACCTCTGTTTTTTTCCTCCTCCTCCTCTTTTTTTTTTTAACACTATGCATGCCTTCAACCTTGTTTCAAACATGAGGACTGACGAATTACATGGATTTTCATAGTGCTAGTTTAAAAAAAACCATAATCACACCAAAATGAAGCAAGTGACATTTATGAACAGCGGTCAAATACTATTAATTTATAAATCAATAACTATTAAAAGGATACTAAAAACATACAGTAACACTGGCATCAGGCAGTCTGTAGTCATATCCTATAAAAGAAGCTCTTTGACTATATCTAGTTGGAATAAGACCAATGTCAGCACAAGTCAACTCCATTTATTTACTTCTCTTTCCTCACTGATGTCCCTATTTTGAAGAATATTCACAACAAGGAATGCCTGGCTGGTAACTCCATTGAGTCATAATACTACAACAAAGATTTTAAAATTAATGGAGACTATATGTATTACTTATTTTTTTCCCTTTTCTTTTCTAGCATGTGTTCATGTGTTTATGAATGTGTGAGAAAGAGAGGGAGGGAGGAAGAAGAATTCAGATAGAAAATCATTAATGGAAGAAGAGCCTAAAAGAAAAAAAATAACCCCTGCCAGAAACACTGATAATGAAAGATTGGCTAAAAAAGTATATAGAACCAAACTCTCATCTCCAATGTGGTTGGCTTTAGAGAGCTACATAGAATTGGCTTTTACCCCTTTTGTCCAAATGGAGCTAAATACTACAATTAGGCATTTAATATTCAGGCAGTATGCTAAAAAGCAAGAACGAAGTCCAAAGAATGCAACTGCACAAAAGTTTCCCACATTCAAAAAAGTTTCAGAGTACATGCACACACCCACACCCTACTTAGCGTATTGCCCTTTAAAATCAATATGAAGAACATGAGAAGTATTCTTTAAGCACTACAACTTTAGACTCATACATTTATCTTGCCATTAGTCAGAGCCATTCTTGCTGTATGTAAAATACTTGATTTAAAATCCTCCCCCACTAAAATCAAATCAATTTACTAGAAAGAGATCAATGTTAAAAAGCAAGTCTATCAGTCACACAGGAATGTGTGAATACATACGTTAGAAACCCACAACAAACAAAGGGAGACAGAGGGAATCTAGTTGTCCAGGCAATGAAACTCCCTTGTGGAATTTTAAAAACAACAGCAAAAAGTTAATGTAAGAGGAACTGTAATAAAAAATTACCAAAACCCCCTTCACCTGAGAGACTTCAGACACTTGGAGATTGTTCATATCAGGCAAAGAGACTTCAAAGTTAGACGTTCGCATGTTAAAATGAGGAGGGTCTGCTGAGGTCGTATCACATGATGTAGATAGTGAGTCTATGTGATTTGTATCCTCAGAGGGAGAAAGAGTTATGATCTGTTAAAAAAACACAAAAAAAATTAAGTGTGAATCAACTCTGCCACATGGCTTTTTTCTATACATGAGATATGAACAATGCCGCCTTTGTACTACTGTTTAGTATCTTCTGTACTTATTCATCTTATAATATTTTAAATGCTTTCTTTTAAATTGTTTTAAGCATCCCAACAATGAAAACTTAAAAATCTAATGCTGTTCACAAAAGTGGAACCTTGCTACATTTTCTAAATGTTGCATACCCAAAGAATTTCACATCAGCCACTTACACAAATCTGGGATACAATAGCTCACTGAAAAAGTGCTACTTATCAGATTTGATGCTTCCTGTGTTTAGAACTTAAATCAAACTATTTTTTTTTACATTTGCAACTAAAGGCAAAGCAAACAGCAAGGAGGCATTCAGAAACATGAAACTTGTTCTGCAGTTCCAGCTGACCAGCTTCCATGTAGACAAGAGAAATGTAAAAAGTCAGTTTATTAAAAAGCACTATTTTTAATTTATAATTGAACAACTTACAAGATCTGAGTGTTCCAAGATTTGGCTTGTTGTTAGGTCCTCCTCCTCTGATGACTCATCAGAGTCCTCATGGTTCATTTTATTTAGACTGGGTGTACTTCCTGAGAGCTGGCTTTCCTCCAGAAGTTGCATATCACACTTGTCCAGACTATCTAGAGAACGTCTGCGCACTCCCCAGTTGAAGTTGTCCATACTCTCACCCTGAAACCATACACAGGTTAGTTTGCTTTCCTTGTCATCATATTAGTGGTTTTGAAAGTAATTTTATAATTTGTTTTAATATAACAGAAAAATTGTTTTGACAGGCTATATAGTACAATTCCAATATGAATGCAATTTTAAGCAACAAAGTATGCTGGAACTTTTGAAATTTTTGTAGATTCCCGTCTGGAAGTAAGAGCATAAGCATGGAAATGAAAGTTAAATGAGCATTCATTATTTGAATATTAAGTATTTTTTTCATGCTTTAACTTGTTTAAAAATTTACTTTTATATTTTCATAAACATGTCTTTGTAAATCTCAGTATCAATGAAAAAGTGGTAGGCTAGATTAAAAAAAAATAAAAGTAACTTGAAAAGATTTTTCCCACGTTATTTTAAAACATTAGGAACAAAAATTTGTTGTATCTTTATAGTAATATTTCCATAGCAAGCCATATGTTAAAGATTTTAGAGTCTTTGTATTACATACATAAACACAATAATGAAAAGCAGAGTTAAAGTATAACTGAATGCAGCTCTTAAGACAGCATGCATAATGCAATAGCTAAAGCAGCACAGCTTTTTTACTTTTATTTTAGGTCTAAGATTGATTGTTTTTCCCCAACAGTAAGAGGACTAGTTTGGAATTAGATTCCACTTTTTAAAAGGACATAGGCAGCTTGGAAATCCAGTTTGTCTGAACATCCTGTACTTACTTTAGGTTCTGATCCTATATACAATATATAAACATGAGTTAATTTTAAGCATTATCCACAATTATTTGCAGAACTGGGAAAACTTACAATCTTAAGGTAGTTACAAATGAAAGGAATTAAAACTATTTTCAATTATTTACTTTATGCATTACCAGTGCTTTGCAGATAGACTAATTTCACTAATTTCACTAAAATTTCACTAATTCCCTTCTGTGATCAAGTTAGGGGCTGTTCCTGTCAACGCTTAAGCATGAGCATAACTTAATTCCTGTGCGCAGGCCCTCTGAAATGACAAGGGCCTTGCACAAGTACAGGTGTCCACTCGTGTAAACCCAATGGAAGGCCCCAAGACTACATACTTTTCTCCCTTACTTAAAAGGCCCTTATAACACATCAACATGAAAATAAAAATATAGAAGAGAATTATTTTTTTACAGTTCACACATTTCATTTTAAATCAGTACTCTAGAAGAAAACAAAATCCTAAAAAAATAGGTATTACAGATGAAGCATTTTATAGGAACCAATTAGGCTGCATCCATGCAGAATAAAACCCTACATAATAGGCCTTTGATTCATCAAGATAGTTAAGCAGGTGCTTAACTTTAGGCAAAGAAATAGTCCCATTGAGTTTTATAGGACTGCTTTACTAAAATGAGGTCAAAAAGTGCATAAGCAGCAATGAATTCAGGTGGCAAAATTATTTTAAATCAATCATTACATCATTTTGGATCTATGCTTTTTAATGAAAAGAAATGTAACAGATTAATGCTGAGCAGAAAAGCTCTTCACAGTGGAGCAAAGTGAACTAACCCTTCAGGAGTGAAGACAGAAGAAAATAAAAAGAAGGAAGGATGTACACAGCTCTAGTAGCTATGTCAAGTGAAAAATGTGGTTGATCCTCTCGAGTCAACACCAAAATGACAATGTAGCCATCCTGGAGTTGGACACAGTGTTAGAAGAATAGTATAATTTTCATATTTGGAATTAGGATCCAGAGGTCATCATTAGAAAAGAAGAGAAACCATATTCAATGACTAAGGAAGTTTGTCTCCTGGAATTGTAAAAACTATTTTAGATTTTCCAATTATCTCTATATTTTAATTAATTGCTTTTCCCCCCCAACATGAAAGCTACAAGCAACTGCATCAGTGGAACATCTCCACAAGACACCAGTTATCTCTCAGAAAATACACTGGTTTCATACTTGTTCTCATGATGCCAAATGCTAGTCAAAATTCTACTGGTTTTACTTGGCAGCTGGTACTAAGAAGTATGACAGTAATTTTTTCTGGTGCTAATCCTCCTTGAAATTGCTCAAGGAAGAAAGACAGGGACAAAAAGATGAGAAAAAAAATGGAAAGCAATGCATGGTAAATGTAATAAGCAAAAATGGGGAAGATAGAGTGAAAGGAAGTAAAACAAAGGAAAATAAACTATAGATGCATGAGAGGAGGATGGCAGAAAAGGTGAAATACACATTAACTAACTGGGAGGGCCCGATCTTGTCAGTAAATACAAACTGGCACTGAATTCAGTGAGTAGCTGGCATATGTATAGTACGGCAGGATTTCTGCATCATAAAAAACAATGTGTTGAAAAAAAACGCAATCAAAATTATCAAGGAAAAAGGATTACTATGACAGGCTATTCTTCTTTGCTTGCAGTTAAAGAGAATTCACCTACACTGCAAAGACATGAGGAACGAACATGAGTCATTCCAATGAAAACCAGCTATTTCAACCCCTAAAACATGGCCAGATGTTACAGGAGACCCTAACAATCATAATTATCTAGTAGCTGGGTTAGATCCGCCCTGCATCCACTCTAACCATTACTATAATCTATACTGAAATTGGGACTTCTATTGTTTAAATAAAAAGGAACAGAACCCCCAGGACTCTTTACCAGGAGGATCAATGTTGTCTCCCCAACAAGCTCACAGAAATCACACTAAACTTATTCAGACAAGAATTCACTTTGCTTGGTTGACAAGATATAACTAACTCGCATGGTACCTAAACATAAATGTTGCACATTTAAACTATGCCCTAGTAATCTGAGAACAATACAGATTTTCAATATGCTTTTGTCTAGAGCATAAGCTTTTTGGAACAGAGGCCATTTTTTGTTTGTTTGTTTCTACAGCATCTAGCACAGTGTGGCTCTTACTAGAAACAGACAGGCAATGTTGTTGCTGCTGTTTGTTATCCTATACTAGGTTCTTGTGTTGTTTCAGTTTTTTTTACACAAAGTTGAAAAGTTACAAATTTAGGCCCCAAACCTGCAAAAAATGCACACTTTACCTCGTAGGCTATACAAAATTTTGCCAGCTGTTTCGTTATAATGATGTTTTGAGTTCAAAACAACAAAATCGAAACGAAATGAAAGGCTTCAAAATAGCCTCAAAATGAAACGAGGAAGTCGAAATATTTTGAAACTTTTGAAACGTTTCGAGTTTCAAAGCTGAAGCTGTGCTTGCTTGCAGGGAAACAGAAAGCAAGGAGAGGGAGGGGGTTGAGGAGGGAAGGACTGCTCTGACATTGACTGTGTAGCTGGCCAGTGACTGTGATCCTTTCCTGAGGTTCCTTCCAATCCCAGTGCCAGTGAGGGTGCGCCTTAGCACACATACAAGAGTCACATGTCACGAGTTTTGCTTGTCAACAGCTTGAGGTGCAGTTTCCCAGAAACCTCTGCACCTATCTTCTTGAAACCTGGCAGGCATCATGGCCTCATAATGTGCTACCATGCCTGCTGTTTTCAAACCCTGTGCCTTCACACTTACAAGTGACACAAGTTTTGCTTTCAAGACTTTGAGGTGCAGTTTCCCAAAAACCGCTGCACCTATCTCCTTGAAACTTGACAGGCTTTGTTGCCTCAGCTTTATGTTTTCATTCAAATCAGGCAAGAACTGACAAAATTATAGGCACTTCTGTGATTCCCCATTATAACCTATGGGAGAAACATCGAAACCTGTCAAAACAGCGAAACAGTTATGACGAAATGAAACGGAATGGTGCTTCAAAACGAAATGAAACTCGAAATGAAACTCCGTCCCTTAAAAATGTCAAAGCGGAAATCAAAATGAAATGCTGCTGTTTCACACAGACCTATTACCACAGCTTGTTTTATTGCAATAAATTTGATGGACAAGTCATGTGAGTAGTTTAGCATGAACAGTTTTGCAGTATTATATAAATTCAAAGCCAGCAAAACTATTTTCCATTTAGGGAAAAATTTGGACTATAGAAGGACATAACAAAGAGGCTGCATATTTCAATTTTACTAGCATACTAACAGGAACAAAGGTACCACAGGAACTTCAGTTTGGAAATTAAGAACGGTCAGTTATTTAACACTGAACAAATGCTACAACTGTGTTGTATTTTATTACAGGGGTGTAGGTTGTAGCCCTGTTGGTCTAAGGACATAGGCAGACAAGGTTCCTTGGGTGAATCTGATATCTTTTATTAGACCAACCCAAATAGTTGGAAAATAATTATTAGGCAAGCTTTCGGGTTAAAAACTCTTCATCAGGCTAAGAAAGTTGTATTTTATTATACTTTTAACGAGACATTAATTTTTAGTTTTTTAGTTTCTGTGTTCTATTTGTGTACTAAAATTATTTAGAAAGATAAATATTTTATAAAACATAAAATTAAGTGAGTGAATTTTGCCTAGAATCAATTTGTTTTTTGAAAAAGTTATTTTAAAAATACAAAAATCACATTCATATGTTCAATCCAAATTGATTTAATGATTTAAAAATCAATTTTCCTAGTTGTCTAAAGTGCTTCTAGAGTACGCCAGCAAAAGAAACACTCTACTTCACATTCTTTTGCTCCCTTCCCCCCACCTCGCTCTCTTCAAAAGAGAAAAAAAAGCTGTGATATTCTTTTATATAAACATTTGCAATAATGCATAGCATCTACTAGCATATCTGAGTTCAAATAGCATTATCTTACCTGAAGTTCCTGGATAGCAGATATAATAGATAGAAAAACAAATAAAAAAGTCTATTTAAAATTACTGTATTAAAGATTCCATAGACTTAAAACATTTGTCCTACAATAGTAAATAATGCCATCAGATAATCTACTGTCCTACCTTGAATTTAAAAAAAATATTGTATCATGTGTTTTAACCTCTTTATTAAATAGCAAACGTTCACATCTTGTGACCTGGGAATGATGCACTCAGTATCGGCCTGTTCCTATTGTAAGTGTTTCTAAAATAGCTACTTGTGTTTGTGCTACTCTGAGCTTTCCAACACTGTTTTATTCATATTTATACATATCAAATTCAGACCTGATGCCAGCAGTATGATGAAGTCATAGAGAAATGACCTTGCACAGCAAGGCTGAATTTTTTCAAAATGTTAAATTTACATTATGTCAAAAGAGTGGAAAGTTTAGTAACAGAACATACATTAGATTACTCAGTGATGCTGCCATAGTTCAAATGAATATGTTTTCTCCCACCAGTCTACATCCCTGTTTTCAGAGATTAATTTAGTCTGGGTTAGATTTTGGCATACAAGGTCTGAGGTGTGAGGCATTTCATATAGTGTTTGAAGTTTTTGTTAAATGTATTTTTAGTTTTCATTCTATGTAAAAACAGAGAAGTTGGATACTTGTTCCAAGGGCATCAAAATACAGGCTTAAATTTAAAGATTACAAGCAAGCTCTATCATCAGCCATTCAATTCTGGGAAAGTCATAACATATGAATCTGCTGTGGAGATTATACCCAGAAAGGAGGGACTAATCACTCTACGAAATTTATTCTGACTCCATAACTGCTATAGATTTGGTATGGTCAGTGGTAAGATCACTGAAATTCTTCCCAATGATGAGGCCTAACTCAGTAATTAATCTGTTTTACAGTATTAACATTTTGAATTACAATGAACTATCACTAGAAGATATCTTGCATACCTCAACATAGCATGATTGGCTGATTTTATGTTATAGTCATTTCCCCCATTCTTGTATTTCATATTGCCTAATTTAGCCTCAGTCCTGAAATTAAACTTATGGTCAAATCTTTTCAGAATCAGGGCCTAAATTCTGGGATAGGGATGAGTCTGTGCCAGGTCTAAGGGGCACCAATCTAGTTGAGGGACTTCTAATCTTGAGTAATGCTACTACTCCTGCATAGTAGTAAGAGGTTGCTAGTTGGTGTGCTGTCTTGTATACCTTTTAAATCTTGGCTCTGGCTAAATACTGAACAGCTACTACCATCTGATTTCAGTAGCTGAAGGGAAGAAATAATTCCCTTAATTTTCAGCCAGTGAATAAGGAGTAATGCTGTTTGTATGATTCTTGTGCTAACGTATCATTCTGATAATTGATCCAACAAAATCAACATCAAAATAGGGTTATAAAATAGGGTTATAAATTATGAATATATTGTAAATGCTGTAACAACTGCAACCATTTTAAAACAAAAGCAAACTGCTGTTATAATTATCTGGTGTGTGAAAGTTTCCCCAAAACAGCTCTGTCCACATACCTCAACCCTTGCAAATCAAAACCCTTGCTTTTCCAGTTGGGGGACCACTTTGGGTAGAGGCACCCAATAGAACAACATTTTGATGTGGAGAGTATGACAAGACAACCAGCTTAGAAAATAGGGAAGGAGAGAGGCCTCATAAAGTCTCTCTTTTATCTCATCATTGGAAAGAAAAAGTTGCAGATATATCATCTGACTACTCCTAGTAATGGAAATGTTGGAGTGCCTCTGTGCTCCTAGTAATGACCAGTGGTGGGGGTACAGGTGAGCTCTGCTGCACACATTTCTTCTCAAGGCTAAGAGTGATGTCTGAGCAAATTCATATCCAATCTGCATCTCCATTGTGGCAAGACAGATCTGCTGAGCTATTAAGTTGGTCAGAGTTTTGCATTTTAAATGCACGTACTTGGATTTTTAACAATGTGAGACATCTCACATTGGATATGAACTTCTTGTCCATTTCTGTCCAAGTCAAGAACTATTCACCATCGATACAGATTTGTTTAACAGTTTAACAATTTTAAAAAATTCCACAGCCCAACAACTCTATCCCTCAACTGTATGATGCACACTTAATTGCAGTTCCTTTGCAGCAGTTGTAATTAAAGATGAACTGACAGACTTCACCTGCCAAGACCTGATGTCAGGCCCTCAGAGTTCTGTTTTACTCCTGCAAGACCTGATGAAATCATTAACACCTAAAGAGAGGAGAAGCTATCTACCTTTAAGTGTTGGTGATTTCATTAACTGTTGTGGGAGTAGACAGAACCTTAGAATTGGAATTCAAGTTATGGGAGGTTATTGAAGAAGGAACTAATTTTAAAACAATTTTGTTTTATGGTCTAATATTTAAAGTCTGCACATGTATTATATTAATAATTTGTGATCTTTAGCCACTTTAAAATGAGAGAAATTTGACATCTGTATTGTTGCTAAAGCTTTAGCTTTGCCTTTCATTAATAATTTTGCAGCATATCTTAAAGTGGAGTCAGAGAGGAAGTGGTAACTCACTAAAAATGTTATGCTACTGCAATAACAGTATCTGACAATTATAAATAACCTAACTCAAGACTGAGTGTACAGTCATAGCTATTTTTGTTTTAAAGAGTTCATTATTTAGTGGTAAGAACGTCAAATTCTATTTTACCAAGAGAAAAGTTTAAGCAAAGCCATTTCAGACAGAGTATACCATACCTCCCCATCTTCCAGTTCAACATCAAGGAAATCGAAGTCCCTAAAGACTCTGAACTGTTGTTCACTGTTTGAATCATCCATGTTCTCTTGCTCCCTTGTTCCGTCTTCTGAGGACACCAAGCTTGTCTGGTGTTCAATCAGATCCAAATCACCACACGAAGAAAAAATAACCTGCAATTCAAAGGATTTCTCTTTTGAGAAACTGTTCCCTCTGGTTGTTTCTTAGTAAAAGCTGTAATTGGTTATTCAGAAGACTCTGTTTCCAGTACACACCTAATTCCTTCAGCTGATATTTTTAGAACGCTCTTTTATTATTTATGTTGGACAGGTGCCTTCAGATTAAACTTGAACAAAGACGTAACTTCACACTGCAGGAACGTGTCCAAGAAAATAACTGCTACCTCCTAATGGCTACAGATTGATGTTGCCTAAATGTTTATATACATTTATGGGAATGATATTCAAAGATCTCACTGCAGAGGAGAATGTTGAGGGGATGAGTTAATACTATTACCAGAAAACTTCTAGTTAAATATGTTTAAGTCTGTGGAGAGAGTAGCAAAAAACCAAACCAAAACAAAATAAAAACAGGCTAATTTATGCAGCAGTAGCTTTTCCTTTCTAACCAGAAAGTAACTGTAACTGCAGTTTAGAGAAAAACTAGTTATTTTACAGGACCAGTTTTACTCAAACTAAGAATCTGTCTATACTAGCAAGATTTAAATATTAATTACCTATCAAAAAGCATTCAAGGTTTGTACATTTCTATAAATATTTAATCATTATTTTAAGATGATAAATACAAATCCTTCCTTTAAAATAAAAAAGACTCTCTAAATAAAAAAAAATGGAATGGTCTTTTGTACATTCTACTACATGAGACAATATTCATTCCCTCAAAAACTAATATTGGAATAATTATCTAATAAAGAAATCAGGGCCCTAAGCCTCATTTTTCCCCTGTAATTAAATTTAGTGCTGTTGGAAAGAGTTAGCTTAGGAGTTCTGGAAACCAAATCTTCCATCCATAGAACAGGTCTCACTTTCACAGCCATAGCATCACTGTCCCAACAAATTCTTTGCAACCCTGTTCTCAAGGAATTGCATATGGAAGTGAGGGGTTACTCACACTATAGCTCATTCAACTGCTGTCTTTTCTACTGAGAAATTTACTATGTGCCAGTTAATGTTACCTTTGATGGTGATTGTGTTACATGGACCAATAAATCAGCTCAGTGATTCTGGGAAATAACACCCTTGGCATTTATAATTAATGACACAAAAAAAAGAAGAATAAGAAGCAGTCAATATGCCAAGACTTACTGAAGGGTTTTTACTTAGTCCTACTTCCTGGCCACAGAGAGAAAGGACATGTACCAGCTTTTCCTTTGTTCTTTTCTAAAAGGAAAAGAAAAGGGTTTAGTAGTAGCATCATTTCCTTATCTATTCATCCTCCTGAAGAGAGTACCTAAAGAGACTAATAATTCTCAATGAGGGAACACTGGTGAACAGTTCAATTGTAAAGACATTATTTTCTTCTACAGAGTGTTGATCTAAAAATGCATAAAAAGCAGCATCCAATTTTTTGCTCCTTAAAAATTAAAGCCACACTTGTGAATTCTATTCTAAGCGGAACTATTCACTGGAGTACATTTAATGACATGCACAGGCACAAGGCTGGTGCCGTCCTCATTTAAAATTTGATACGTTAAAAAGAGGAACGAATATATACATTCTGTATATATATCTTTTTATTTTATTCAAGCTGGTGGTTAACAAAAGCCAACAGTGCAATATTATCCTGTATTCAGGAGCAAGGCTTTGGGATTTTTTTTCATAACCAGAGCTGGAAGAGAATTCTACCTGAGAATATTGAGGCCTTTTCCAGCTCACAGGAACAAGGACATTGGAATTAGAACCCGATGAGGTTGATGAAGCGCTTCGAGTGACAGCCATTGCCCTGGGTTTACCATCTCGTCCAGAAGAACTCTGAAGTTCATCATATCGTCTCCCAATTATTGGAGTCTTAAATGAGAGAGAATTAAATTACATTCCATATGAGACTGTTAATGAGCTTATAAAGGCACCCCTTAACATAGGGATAGGCAACCCCTGGCACAAGTGCCAGATCGTGGTGCACACAGACCTTGGGGCAGATAGTGGGGAAGGGGCCAAGGCCGGGACTGTGCCGCCACAAGGTGTGGCTCCCCACACTCTCTGCCCCTGGCATGCCAATATCTTACAAGTCAAAGTTGCAGGTGTTTTTGGCACTCTGCCCAAAATTCTTGCTCCTGTTTTAGCAGTTGATGACTCACTCTGAAGGGGGGAAAATTTTCTGTGCCAATTTTTTTGTTCCCCTTTGTTTGCAAACACTATGTAAGTCTTTACATGTATATTTCTTCCAAAATTTGTTCTTAACTTATCTTTCTCATGCCTGTCCCCCCTATAATATGTGAGCAGTCATGAGCAACTTAAAACAAGCTAGTTTGCAGCACAAGAAATGAAAAAAACAAATTTTAAGTACACTTACTTGAACTTTGGATTTCTCACAGTTGTTGTTTTACACGTTTATCCTGACCCCACTCCAGCAAAACATTTAAGCACATACAGAAATGTTTGGCTAGATTAGGGGTGGAGTGGTCAGTATCTTGTAGGACTGAGGTCATAAACAACCATGAGAAAAATACTGATGTCCTTTTATGGTAGCATTTTTTTAACTTTATTTCTCAGTAGCTATTGCAAGAAAAACCCTCCAGTCATGCAAACCCTTGCTCAACTGCAGTCAGGCAAGTGGCCCCTTAAAACCAATGGGACTACTCAGTTGTATAACATTAAGATGGTGTTTAACTGTCTGTAGGCTTAAGGTGCAAATCTGTTGTAAAAGGATATGTGTACTGTGTAACAAACTTAGAGAAGATATTTTTGTACTTTTTAATTAATTGCACTTAAATTAAGTCATGTACTAGTGTTGCCAACTGTAAAACAGGCACAAAAATGCATTATATATCTACTTTTCCCTATACCCAATGAATGATTAGGTTGGATACGAATGGAATATTAAAATAAATTCTAGGAATTCCAGATGGAGACATCCCAAATGGGTTATTAAAGTTTAATTTTGGACTTAAACTAAAGCTTTTCATATGATGTTTTTTGTGCAATTCTCTCTGCTTTCATACTTCTTTAACTCTCATAGAATTAAGACATGTTTACTAGACAACAGAGGGAAGTTACAGTTTTAAGTAGCATAAGTTCATTAATTGTAGGCAGCACCTCTGAAATATCAAAATGAAACTCCAAAGTTTTCCCTGGTAGTTCTTTGGATGCACTGGTCCACACTCGATGCATTTCCATTTTTGAAAGATCACTGTGTTGATAGGAAGGTAAAACCAGGCTGGCAGAGCGAGAAACAACCAACTTCAAGATATTTAAGGCCTCCCTCCAGTGAATGCTCTGGAAACACATCATATTTACAAAAACAATTTGAAGTAAGAATTAACATACATTAAAATCGAATGAAAAGCCAGTTTATTACATGCATTAAACACTTTATACATTTTGCTGTTCAATCCACTTCTAATTCTAGTGATGATGCTTGCAGAACAAAAATACAATGTTAAAAGGAATGGACATTTATATGAATAACATCTACAGTTCAACACAAAGAATAAAGACTGCAATCAACCCTTATACTATGGAGCATGAATTAACTACTAGCCAGGTCAGGAAGATATTTCCTCCAAGGTGCAACAGTGGATGTATCTGAAATTAGATTCATTATTATTATTATTGGTTGTGGACAGCAAAGATATTCACATGGTACTACACAATCAAAATGTGAATTCCTTCACCTGAAGTACCTTACTTTTATGCCCCAAGTCTCAGCTGTAGTGAAAGAGAGAGGTATACTGGATTAGATGTTGTATATCAGGGTGGTCATTTCCCAGGGGTGAATCTACAGAAGAGCCTAGGGCTTAATTCCCACTTTAGGGATCTACAACAATTACTCAAGTCTAAGATGAGGTTTTATTCTCCCTAACCTGCCCCTCCCCATGTAGCCTCTGCTCCTCTGCCTGCCCCTCTTCCTCCCTTTTACCTTTGCTTTGTGCCAACAGGCTCCATCCATGCTGCAGCCCAGGACACTGAGCACAGCCCCAGCCCAGCCCCGTAGCAGTGGTACACAGTGTCTATGGCTGCTATGGAGGCTGTGCTGAGGTCATGCTCAGTGCCCTGGCTAGAATGGGAATGGAGCCTGCCAGCATGGAGTAGAGGCTGGGTAGTGAGGAGGGGAGCAGCAGCTGCAGGGGGGGTAAGCACACAAAGTAGGCAAACTGCTTGACCTCTCCACACTTACCTGCCCTGCTACAGCGGTGGGAGTTATGAATTAAAGACAACCCTTCAATAATTAGATTCTCTATGTGGAAAATTATAACAAATTCATATGTTTTCCATGTATAGAATCTAATTATTGGGGGGCCATCTTAAATTCAGAGTTGTCTTACATTTGAGTAAATACAGTAATTTCAAAATCACCTTAAAACCCCTTAGAGGTTCCTACAAGGCTATGTCTACACAGTAAGCTGACTATGCCTGGTAGCTGTTCTGGCCTATTAGGCTGCATAAATTGGCATCAACATAGTTTCATTCATGCAGCATTTCAGCAGTCTTATTAGCACTGTTGAGTGACATGCCAGTTAACCAACCTATAGCATCACACGGACATGGACACACCACTTCTGACTTAGGAGGCAGACCACATAGAACAGGCATTAGGGAGCTGTAGGCAAGCTTGTTTGCATGCATGCTAGGCCTCTAATGCATACAACATCTTTATTCTTTAAAGAGATTAAGTTTCCATTAGTAGTATCCCCCAAATTCCTAAATTTCTATTGCTGGTACATGCAGAACTGCCAAAGCCTTGACAGCATGGAGCTGCTCAGGGCCTGCCTTATACCTATGTCACAGCAGGATTTAAAAACCAGGATCCCTGCCACCTATCATAACTCTGGGGCCCAATCCATTACATGTACTCTGAGTACATCTACCCCCAAACAAAATGTGGGTGTAAGTGGCTTATGCCTTACTACTAAGTTTTTAAGTACTTAACTGGGACATGAGAAACCCAGGCTCAAATTCCCACTCTGCTTGATTGTGAGCTGAGACTGCAATCTGACACACACATCCTGATAGATGGCCCTTGCCACTAAGCTACAGAGGCCCTTTATTTGACCTGATATCCATTTATATTTAAATTATATTTATATTTAAGTGAATATCCATTCATGCAATATGGAATAACTTCAACAGCAAGGATTAACACCCAACCCAGAACACCAGTAACCAGATAGAGGAAGGAGAAGAGCTGCTTTCTACTCCAATTAGATGGGAGTGATTTGAAGCCAGGTCTCACAGGTGACTGCCCTGCTAGGAATCAGGGCACTTATGACATCACAAACTTATTATGAGTTAAGGACTGGCTTGGCTTAGATGGCTAAGTCCAAGAGAAGGCTTATGGCTGTATTAAGATAGGTAAGTATTTTTTTCCTCCAGCCTAGGGTTAGTTAGACATTTCTCAACTCTCTTTGAGAAATGGGGTTTAAACTCCACGCTTCTCCTGGCATTTCTTACTACTTGATTTAGGCAGATTCCTAAATGTGTTGTCTTCTGTGACTCCCATTCTTAGGTATCTTACTCTTCCCATGCATTTTATAGTGAGCCTAAGCTTGAGGCTGTGAATCCCAATAGATGTCAGGGTAACTAAAAGTTGCATGTGGCAATGCTGCCCCTCAGTCCCTTGGTGAATTAAGTTTCTACATGGAGGCTTGATAGATCACAGGAATTATTGTTCTATACGCACTTTAATATTTTAAGAAGATATAGTATTTACCTGCACATATTTTTCGATGGTCTTTAGAACCTCCATATTAAACTGTTTAACAGGAATAGTTGATAAGTCCATATAGCTAAGAAGACTGTAGATCATCTGCAAGAGGGACTGTTGCATGCTGGGAAGGCCTTTCTCCAGTAGCTAAGAAAAAACAAGTGAAAAATAATTAGATATTGAGAGATTGTTTTTCAAAAATAACAGCACCAAATCAGTTATACATAAATATCATTTGCATAGTTCAAAGGCGATTTCAGAATGTCTTGTTACAATAACTCATTATGATATTACCAAGAAGATGAACTACAGAAAATAAATTACAGTCTTGGGCTAGCTGTATGTTTTATTAATGAAACATGAAGCTTCTTGTCTTTATACTACTTCTATTCCAACCTCTCCAGAAAGCTTAGTCAAGAACTGACTAAGCTGGCACCTTTAAAACTTAGAATTGAATTAGAAGAAAAAAATAAATAAAAATAGCAGACTAGCTTTTTATTTTTCTTTGCTGGAAGCCTGGAGAAATGAGAGGAGGCACAGATGGAAGGAATTCAATTACTTTAATTTAGGCAAAAAATTGTATTTACCCAAATAAACTACTTAGGTTAAGGTAGAGGGCATCAGCAACCAAAGAAACACACATTCTTTAGGTATAGAGGTGTAATATCTGGTTTCTGTTATGGTAGGAGATGATACAGAGATGAACATGAACTAAAGCTTCAAACTGAAATATTTGGAGCAAGGGATCTCAACTTTACAAATGTCACTGTGCTTAACTTTACATGTGTGACTAAATCCACTGACATCAGGGATTAGAATAGTGGTCACCAACCAGTCAAATGCGATTGACTGGTTGATTGGGGAGCCTCTGACAGTTGATCTCAGTTCGGGGGGTTCAGCCTAAAAGCCCCACAGACTGATATCAGCCCAGCCCCCCCAGACTGATATCAACTGTCAGAGGCTCTGTGATCAGGAGCAGCGAGACGCACATGGGGAGCAGCGGGACACACGTGGCTGAGCTGAGCTGTGACCCCTGTCACTGCGGCTGTGCTGGGGGAAGTGGGATGATCTCTCTCAGCACCCCTTACCCCTGGGTGAGTTGGGCCCCATCTGGGACAGGCTGGGGGATGGTTCGAGCCTGGGCGGCTCATCCAGGTTTGTGGTGGGGCTCCCGCAGCTGCATGTACTCTGGCAGGGGCCCAGAAGGCACATGCCTTCCCAATCTGTGCACAGGGCAAAGCCACTGCACGCTGGGCTTTGTGCCCTGGGCCCTGCTGCAGCTGTCTCACTCTGGGCTTTTGCCTTAAGCCACCTTGCCCATGCATGATCTTTGCATGAGGCAAGGTGGCTGCCATTGTACACGGCTGTAGTGGAGCTTAGGGCACAAAGCCAAATGCACAGCAGCAGCAGCCTTGCCCCGCACACAGATCTGGGGGGCATGGGCTCCTCCAGGCCTCCCCCAGGGTGCGTGCAGCAGCAGGAGACCCCTCACATGCCTGGACAAGCTACCCTGGCTCTGAACTTTCCCCAGCTCAAACCGGCCAGGGCCCCACTCTCCCCTGCCCCTGCCCTACTCCCTCCCTCACCACAGGGGCCTTGATCTGCGTCTCTCCCCCATAGGTGGATTAATGAACAGACGGACCCCAGGATCCTCATCGGCATGGAAGTGAAAGCCTCAGTTTTAAACTCGGTGCCCATTTTTGGCACCAAGTTTAAAACTGTGGCTTTCACATTTGCTTCCCTGGGAGCTGGAAGCGGGGTCCCATGACCAGTGGAGCTGGAGGGAGAGAGGGCAGAGATGGGGTTGGGCTGGGAGAGCCTTGCTGTGCATGAGGGAGTGGGGTGGGCCGGGAGGTGCCACATCTGGGGAGGGGCTGAGCCGGGCTAGGGGAACTGTACCCCACCTGGCGGGGAGAGGGGGAGCAGTTGGGGCCAGGCCAGGAGCGCTGTGCTGTGCCTTTGCAGGCGGTGGCACTGGAACGGCCTTGGGGGCTCTAGCCTAGGGCTGTGCGAAAAAGCATCCTTTTGTTTTGACTTCCATTTAGCTGTTTTAAAGGGACAGTGTTTTGTTTTGCTGTTTTAAAGCACTTAGACTCTTCCTTAGTAATTAGTTTCCTACATGCCCAGCGCACACTTTATCAAAAGAACATCAGATTGGAAGGAACCTTTTGGGTTCATGAATCCACATCTTTACCACTACAAACAACCACAAATGATCTCATAAAATGATGCTGCTGATCTTAGAAGTAGTTAGGAATTTTGTATCCACTCATTTTATTCATACTTTATTCATACTTATTTTATTCATACTTTGCCTCAGTCTTCAATAAAGGTGAAGACATAACTGAGGTTACTGGTGGCATGACACATGGCAATGAGGACACTAATACACCTTTTCTGAGATGGAAACAAAACTTGGACTGCTTGTTGTTACAAAATCTTAGTCTCGGTAATCTCTGTTCTATAACAATGCGGGAACAGCACATAAAATGGAAAATCTAGCATGGATTTTCACTGAATACATCTACTCAGGGATAGTACCCTACAGCTGAACAATAGAAAATGTAATTCCTGTCTTCAAAATGGAGGTGGAGGGAAGTGATCCAGGCATTTGCAGATGTGTTTGCTTGACTTCAGTAGTAGGTACGAATTAGAGCAGATACTGAAGGAAAGTATATTTAGAGGTATCAAAGGATATGGAAAATGGGGTGAAACAAAATATGGGTTTATCTGAGGACAGTACCATCAGACTAATTCTGATGTCTTCTATTGCAAGATAATGGATTTCTTGGATTAGAGTAATGCAATATACTTAATGTATCCAAATCCAAGGAGTATTTTTGGTACTGTGCCTCCTAGGACATGACTTGCCAAACTGGAGGAGATGAAGATCCATGTTGCAATTGTGAGGTGGATAAGGAATTGGCTTAAAATAAAGACTACTATTGGTTATGTTAAAACATAAGTTATCTGAGTTATCAACATTTTATAGAAGCAGGACACTAGCTGCTGTGGTTCCCCTGCTTTACTTGTGGCAGGTTAGGCTGTTAGGTCTATGTTGTGTCAGGTTTGATAATAATTTTATGTGGAGTTTAGATTATGGTTGTTACAGGATAGTTTGGATAGGATGATCCCATCTCAGGCAAAGAGTTGCATTAGATGACCTCTGGAGGTCCCTTCCAGCCCTACTTCTCTATGACTATGATTTGATGACTTTATGATCAGAGAGCAGTTACTAGTGGTGTTCCTCAGGGATTAGGCTTGGGACCTAACCTATTTAAACTTTTTATATTAGCTGTCTTGGTACTGAAACTAGAAGTGTCTTCATGAAATTGATAGATGACTAACCTGGGGGCATTCCCAATACAGATCATTGGATCATTATACAGGAAGACTAGGAAAATCTTGTGGAATGACACACTGAAAATGAAATGAAGTTTAACAGTGTGAACTACAAGGTCATGCACTCCAGGACCAATAACAAGGACTTCAGGAAGGAGGGTGCATACATAAGGGACACCCAAGAAAGAGAGGAGTCTGGGCATAATGGTTGATTGTAGGATGGCCATGAGCTGCTAGTGTGAAAGGATACCTACTTACTTCACAAGTCTTAAATAATTTAGGAAACACCTACAATTATTCCAAGCTTCACTTAGTAAAACAGGAGCTATTCTGAACATGGGCAAGGATGCCACTCTTATTCCTCTGGAATCCCATGAAGGTATAGTTGTGGAAGAAATTGAGCCTCTGTTCTGGTCAAAAACTGCCCAAAGTGCTCCTTATGCTTGGGTGTGGAGCTAGACTTGTGAAGGAGACAGCTGAAGAGAAAACTTACCTGTCCTACATGTCAGGACCTGACCTTTTTACTAAAGAATGCAGGTCTAGGGGATGAATTCCACTTACATTGAAGCTGAGGCAGAACCTCACGGCAATAACAAACACTGCTGCAAGCCTAAGGTGCTGCAGCATTGGAGAGGACTGGTGAATGCGACAGAGTACAAAGGAAATGAAACTCTGTCTCGCACTTCCCTGAGGATGTGAAGGCAAAGGAAAAAGATGTAAACCTTGATTATTAGTTTTTTTCATGCTGTGTTCTCATTAAAAGTACACATTATTGCTATGAAGGAGATGCTTAGTTTTGCCCTTCTGGGACCCAGTGGCTCTGGAGCTTGCAAGAATTATAGCTGAACAGATTATGACAGGCTCTAACTATGGGAACCATAATGCTGTTGGACTTCCACAGTGGAGGCATGACTTCAGGCAGGAGTCAAGACCCTAGATCAGGGGTAGGCAATGTTTTCTGGCCGGAGTGCCAAAAACCCCCCAAATTTCTACCTTGGAAGGTGCCGGAGTGCTGACATGCTGGAGCCTGGAGCAGCTGTTTGCAGCCTCCCGGCTGCAGCTGACCCACAGAGCCTGGTCTGCTTGCAGCAGGGCTTGCAGCCTCCCAGTTGCCTGCTGGGAGCACCTTGGGCTCCGTGGCTGGCTGCAGCTGTATAGAGCTTGGGCTGGCAGCGGCCTGCTGAGCAAAATGGCCTAGTGTGCCATGTTTGGCACATGTGCCAGGGGTTGCTGACCCCTGCCCTAGATGCTTATCTGACTCACAGCCCAAAGTTCTGGCAGGGAAAATGTCAGTAGCTTTAGGCAACAAGGAACTATTTGCTACCCCACACCCCTATTTAGCCAGAGTATAGATTAATGCCCTGTAGCTGCCTTCTGAGACCTCTAGTACCTCTTGGATTTAGCTAAGTGCCCAAACAGCTTTTCTTCTGCCCTGGTGAAGGGCAGAAGGAGCCTTCACCAGACAAGCCAGAGGGTGAAAATCACTGATTCCTCACCTTGTGGTGGGGAGGAAATGAGGGAAGGGCTAGAAGCTCTGGACAACTTCATGAAAATGAAAAACACATAAGAGGTATAACAGTGCAGGTAGGAGAAACCAAATCACCTACTCTTCTATTGTTGGAGGTAGAAACGGAGTCAAAGGGTGGGAACTGGTCTTGGATCCCTGAGCAACAAACATGGACCATGTGTTTCCCCAGGTGCAAGGTACTACCTATTAGTCATGAATGAGGAGAGGAACTACACAAAAGAATTTTTCCCTTTAGTGTTAAAAGAAAAAAAAAGGCATTTTAAATTAATAGGCCTGGACATTTTTACTGGGAAATGCCTCTTCCTTAACACGATACAGGAAAAGCATGTGTAACCCTTACTAGAGTTGAAGAGCGCTTTCCAGAGTTGTTTGTTTCACATAGTTGTGCTGCTGCTTTTTGTCCTGCCACATGCCCCCTCACATGGGGTTAGTATGGGGAAAAATGCTCTGGATGGGGTAAAGAGAGCCTGGGGTGAGCACCTTGGTCGGTGCCAGCAGCCTAACCTAGGGTCCTGGGAGCTTCCTGGGGTTCCAGCAGCAGCGATCTAGGTGCGTGGAGTCTGACTGGCACCTGGAGCTTGACTCTGGCTGGCCAGGCTATGGTTTTGGGTAGCACATGCTGCCACCACATACACTGCCCTGCTTTTTCCTGGTGTGCTTTTTTTGACATTGGGATCTCTGGTGAATCTTTGCAAATCAGCAATGTGGCAAACGCCTGCATGTGTGGTTCACGCAGTGCGGCACTGCAGACTGCAAACTACACATGGGCGCTCATCTGGTTATGCCCCATGATTGTAGTCAAAAACTCTATCTGTTAATGTAGGGGGATGCAACATCTGGCCTGCCAAGCATTTTCATCCAACCCATGGTGTCCACCAACAAATTTAAGGCCTCCTGCCCAGCCCTGCCCAGCCCTTTCACCCATGGCTCTGGGCAGCAGGTAGGGAAGCAGCAGGGGTGGGGCTGGCAGCACCACAGAGCCTGTGCCCAGCAGGGCAGTGGCAGTGCAGAGCTGAGGTAGACAGCATGTGCGTTTGGAAGCGGGGGTGAGACCCCAGTGGGACCCCTCCCACACCCCTGATGATGTGCAGCTCTGGCAGAGAGTGGCAACAGCAGCAGCAGCAGCTGGTGGGGTGCTTAGGGTGCAGGTGCTGGGTGGGGCGCAGCTCCAGCCAGCACTGCATATTGCAGGGAGAAGTGCACCTTCCACCAGGCCACCTGTATTGCTGGCGGTCCCTGCCACTCATGCGCAGACTCTGCACTTGCACAGCACAGGAGGGAAGCTCCATGTGCTGAAGCTGGCTGCCCTCCCCGCTGGGGCTGCTCAGCAGTGGAGCCTTCCCTGCCTCCCTGAGAAAAGCATCTGGGACTTCCCTCCACTGCCATGTACACCCAGTGGGGGAGGCAGCCGGCTCCAGAGTGTGGGGCTTCCCTCCTGTGCCCAGCGAGCGTAGGAGCTGCACATCAGTGGCAGGAACTGCCGGTGATACAGAAGGCCTGGGAGAGGCTGTGATCCTTGCTGTGATGTGCAGCACTGGCTGGAGCTGTGCCCCAAGTGCCCCGCCTGCTGCTGCACCATGAGGGAAGTGCAGGGGGAGAGGGTTCCCCACACCCCCCACCCTGCCCTCACCCCCCCACATATTCACAACCCTCCAACATAACCCATGCCTCCCCCACACACAGTCATATCCCCCCACACACCCTCCCACACACTACCACACTCCAGCATACACACCCACTATACACACTCCCACCACACCCACCCACCCCCATATCCTACCAAACACCACACCGCACCACACCGTACCATACACACCCACTCACATCCCATTATATACAAGACTAAGAATTTATTTTTGAGCTATCATGTAATCATTTCTAAATTCACTGCACAAACACAAATCATGACAAAAATATTTTTCATAATAAAATTACAATATGTCATAGTAGGTGTTTGACTTTTAGTATATGATTTGTTTTTTTTCTGGTTCTAAGATGTCAACCCCCCTCCCAAAAGAAGTATTTCTGGGCTGGGGGGCTGGCAAGAGGAAGGACTCCTGGTAGCAAAGGTCAGAGGTTAGGTCCCAAGAGGGTAACAAGGAGGCAAGGCACCTGTCAAGGGGTGGGACTACCCACACTGCCCTTGACAGCTCACCAGAACTCGTTAAGCAGCCCAACACCCAAAATAACTGCCCGCCCCTGTGTTAATGGGTGTAGTGAGCAGATATCTAAATAACTATGTTCTTAGCATGAAATAATCAGATTTGGTCACTCCACACAGGAAGGTCTACCCCTGTGTTGTCATGCTTTTTCCTTCAAACCCATCCATAAAAGGACTGCACAGAAAACTGTAACCATCTAAACAACATGTCTCTCTCAAACCTAATCTTGCCTCTTGCCTCGCACTCACCTTGGTTTGTGCTCAGCTTTACCATTTATTTCTGCCCAGTCCTATCTCTAGCTCCCTTGCACCAATGTGGATTTTTCAGCTCTTCATATTTGCTTTGCTTTTGGATTTAGATCCTGGCCTATTGGCAAGTCTACTCTAACCATTACTCTACACCTCAACAATAGCTGAGCACTACTTTATCAACCAGTGATCTTGAAAACCTTGCTTGACTTTAGAAAAAGTAATTTGAATCTAAAAACAAAACACAAGACAGTGAGTAGCAAAATTCTGTTCTCAGACTTGTGAGAAAGAACTAAGGGTACATATCCAAGAAAATACAGTCCTTCAAATTATATACCAATGAAAAAGGAAAATAGAGTTCCTGTGAAAAAAATAAATAGCTTACCTCAGCCAAATATGTAACCATATTCAGGGTAATGTCAGCAAAGGCTTCATGAAGGTAACGGCAAACAACATTTACCCAGGTAGCACAGTCTCTCGTATAACTGTGAGTTTTATAAAGGGTCATGACATGTGCGAGATTTGATAGCTTAGGGTTTTTTTCTTCCAGACAAACCTAATTAAAAATGAATTAAACAGTGTTAAGAACAAGTACAAAATATTCACAAGATGGAATATGTTGTGTAATGCAGTAAATAAGCTTGGTACCTGAGCAATCCTTTCTGCTATTTCCTTACAAAACTGGTTTGGACTGTCAAAATGCTGAATTAAATGAGGCAGGAGACACAAGACATTCAGTGGGAACCCTGGCACAGAAAATAGAGTAAACAGTGGATATTTGATGAGAAGGTAAGGATATTCACTGTTTTAAAACAATACTTTTCTGGTAGTCATGATTGCAAATGTATGTACGTTAACAGTGCTACTACATAGACCCAATTAAATTTGTTCAGTGCCTTTGTCACCTTAAAATTGTCTTTATTTCAGACAACACACAGTCTATTACACAAATGACAACATTATAGTGTCCTTACAAATATGGAACTGGTTCTGCAAACGTTACTAAGTAGAGTGCTTACTACTAGGCACAGTGGGTGTTTGTACCCGTGCAGGATGCCTGCTCCAATATGTTCTATTTAGAATGCTCCAATGGCCTCACTGTCACATATATTCAGTGTCCCTGTGTTTCAACATGGCAGTGGGGGTGCTTTAACCAAAGCTTGTAAGATGAGCTTTAGTGAAAGTGCCCCTACTGTCATTCTGAAGTGCAGGATGCTGAATAAATGAGACATGGCAGGTTTGATTAGAGCAGCTCTCAAGAGCCACTTTAATTAAAATGCACCCCCCCACCCCCAGAGTATGGGTATAGATGCCCATGCTATTTCAGTATAAATAAACACTGTTCCTTATAACGAGCATTTGCAGAATTGAGCCATAATGCCTATATGCTGCTAGTTCACAGAAATACAGTTAGTTTTTGGCTCAAAAATTAAGGCTCAATTTCCTTTGTTTTACACTGCTGGAGTGCCAAGAATAGGATGTCAGAGGAAGAAAATTAGGCAGATGAGAATTTCCTGGCAGCAGAGAGAACTCCTGTGCTAGCTAACTGTTCGCTCCCTCTGTGTCAGAACCATGTCAGGATAATTGAGCTGCAGAGCTTAATTCTGCTATTCCAGTTTATGGTTGGCGTGTGATCACATGTAACCATTAAGGTAGCAACACCAGTGGGACTGTCACATGAGAGAGGACTTGGCCTTAACAAAATGTGCAATAACAGCCTATCTAACTTCAAAGATGAATTTAGCTTTTTATGTTTAAAAAAAAAAACAACAAACCACAAACAAACACAAAGAACCACAAAACAGTTGGCAGCTTGTTCATGTTCTTCATGGAAAACCTGCAGAACTGCTTGATTTACATTTTCTACAGATAGACAGTAGAAATATTCTACTATATAATTCTGAAGAAAGTGGTCACAATTTCAGCCATCTGTTTGGGAATGTGACTCCCACTGACTCAGTACTGTTATCCCCCACTAATTCATTACCGTATATCTCCTAATAAGTGCACAATGAATAAGTGGTGAGTATCTACATGTGTATGTGGGTATATGTGTTTTAAAGTAAAAGTCCAGTATTGCTTCTCATTTAAAAATTGACAAGCAGATGCTAAAAATGAGAAGAAAAAATTGACCAAATTTATCATCTATTAATTCTGATAGTGTGTCTTTAAATAGTATCAACACTATAAATTTATTAATCAAGCGCATTACCCTGATAGAAAGATTGACCAATTTAAAAATCATCCAAAAATGATCATTATCAGGGTGGGTTTAAGATGCCAACTTCAGCACTGAGTTATAACTTTTTTTCCAAAATCTGGAGGCATATGGGGTAAAAAACCTGGTTTTAGCTTGAGACTAGTAAGGATTTATATGTGTTTTTCAGAGGCACCTCAAGAAAGGAGAATATAATGAGAATATAGTGCTTTATTACAGAAATATTGCAATAACTCTGTAGGCTTTGGTGGTTTCTTTCACTAGAAATGAAATGTTACAGAATATTTCATTATAAAAATGGCATCTCTCCTCCTCCTAATACCAAATTTTACTTTAGTTTTCAGTTAGAATCTCACTTTGGTTATTTTTTAGAAAGGTCTAATAGAAATATAACTATATACCTATTTTAAAACAAAAACCAAAAATAAATTGACAACGCATAAGGTATTACTACAAGTAAGCTTTATATGAAATAAAGAATTTTCTAATCAAAATGTGAAAGACTGAAACATATAACAGATTTACCTATAGCTTGAGATGAATCCACCATGGATATTCGTGACACTGGTGTCAGCAAACTGAAGAGCTGTAATGTGAGGTCAGTGGTGGTAAGGGAAGTGAATCCTTTCAGCAGCAGCTGCTGTAGTCCTGAGAAATCAGCCCATTTTAGCTGTCCTTGTAATTTTTCTAATTTCTCCCTATTTTCAACTTTATCCAGTGGCAAATGAGCTAGTAGTTTATTTAACAACCGTAATGCCATTAAGTACTCAAATTCAAAATCTGATTCCATCAAAGCCACTGCAACCCAGAAAATGGTGGCCAGCAGATTGGCTGGATTGTTAATATGAGATGGATCAGTCAGGCTGTCTTTCAGAGAGGATGAGCTCCTGGTTTTGGAGGACAGGCCTTGTTGAGTGCATGCCTGAATCCTGTCCAGCGTGGCACTGCGTGGTGGATCTGAGGATTTGTCTACATCCCCAAACTTTTTGGGTACGGAAAAACTCCTCTGGTGTCTGCTTCTTTCAGCAGTGGTTATGTTACTGCTTACAGCTCCAGGATTTACATTAAGTTGGCCTGTACTCTTCCGGTTTGTGGTAAGTTTAGTGCTTGATGTTAGGTCTGGTGATGATGAGCTAAAGATGCATATCACAAAAGAAACATTTAAATATTAAAAAGCAACCTCCCCCTCATCCCCAGATAAAACCATAAAAACCTCAGTGAAAGCTTGCTCTGGAAAATATTTCTTAGTTCCCTCCATTCCCACATCTGGAATACCCTATAACAAATCTATAGAGCCCCAACTGCATGAAATCACTAGCAGAAGAGATTATAGTGTATCCCACGCTCTTCCACAGATCTGAGGACATTTCTGCAGTAGAGAGGAACATGTGGCTCTTGATCTGGAAAATGGAAGGGTATACTAGACTGCAGTTCCAAATCAACTGCTCCTCTCTTGCCACCTCCAGGTAGTTCTGTTGTTTGCTTAATGTGCAGGAATATCCTAAGAATTTTAACTTGTGAATTACTAAATTGCTGAAAAAATTGAGATCTAAGGGATTTCCTTTAGAGCAGTGATTCTCAACCTTTCCAGACTTGAGGCATCAGGTTCAAAGCACCCCTTACTGGATTTGAGGCATGTATGCATGTTTTTTGTTAATTGAATGGGATCCAACTTAAAAACCAGTCTGTATATTACAGTGCTTACTACCTTGCAGAGGGGCTGGGCAGTAAGGGTAGAGAATCATCTAGGCAAGGACAAGCCTGAGTCTACCCCGCTCTCATATCTCACAGCACCTTTCAAAGAATCTCATGGTACCTGAGGGTGCCATGGTACTCTGATGAGAATCACTGGTCTAGAGACACACGCAGTTCCCATCCCAGCTAATCAGGATTACAACAGACTTGAGCCTCTCCAAGGTATACAGTAGGGCTGTGTGCAACAACACTGTTTTGTTTCGACTTCCATTTCCCCATTTCAAAGGGACAGTGTTTCATTTAGGTGTTTTGAAGCACTGTTCTGTTTCATTTCGTTGAAACGGTTTCACTGTTTTGACGCATCTCAACATTTTGCCCATAGGCTATAATAGAGAATCATGAAAATGCCTGTATCTTTGTCATTTCTTGCTTGATTTGGATGAAAATTGCAGGGATGAAAATTGCCCTTATGAGGGCATGAAGCCTACCATGTTTCAAGGAGGTAGGTGTAGTTTTTGTGAAACTGTACCTCAAACCATTCAAAGCAAAACTAGTATCACTTGCTGGCACTGGCAGCACGCTGTCATTCTGCATGCAGATCTGGGGGCCCACTCCCACCAGGAGGAGTCTGGCACAGCCCCATAGCTCTCCCAGGGGACTCAGGCCCCCAGATGTGCATGTGGGATGACAGCAGTCTGCCGCTTCTGGCTGGGGCCAGCACCAGCACTGGGTTCTTCCTGGAGCTTGATACGGGCTGTGCTGGGCAGACTTGGGTGCTGGCACTGGCCCCAGCCAGCAGCGGCAGTCTCCTGTCATCCACATGCTCTACAGCTGGTGCATGCGGAGCTTTTTTAAAAAAAAGCCCTGCACTCACCAGTTCTGGCAGCAGTGATTGGGGCCTCTGGGTGCTTGTGGCAGAACAGAACCCCCCTGTGCAGCGTGGGGCAGTGGGGATGGCCACCCCACCTCCCCCATGGCACCGATGCAGGTGCAGAGCAGCTCTGCAGGGTACCACACCCTGCCTGGGAGCAAGGGTGGCTCCACCTGTCAGCCAGAGCTCCTGGTTCAATTCCCCAGCTCTTCCCCGTGGGGTGCGGCACCTGGATCTGCATGCAGGGTTTCAGCAGGCTGCTGCTACCAGCTGGGGAAATAGCCCAGAGCTGCCACCATCCCCAGCTGGTAGTGGCAGCTTGCTGTTGTGTTGCATCATTCGGGGGCTCATGCCCCTTGGAAAGAGCTGGGAAAAGTGATCAGAGAGCTGGGGGATAGTTTGGGGAGCTGGGGAATTGAAACAGAAATTGGGGGAATGTTCAGGGACCTGAACATTTCCCTAACCCCCAGTTCAATTTCTCAGCTCCCTGTTCGATTCCGCAGCTCTCTGATCACTTCCCCCAGCTCTTCCTGGGGGGTGCAAGCTCCCAGATATGCACACCAGGTTTCAACAGGCTGCCACTGCAGGCTATGACCAGCAGCAGCACTACAGTCTTCCTGGTGCTTGGCATGGGCTGCGCCAATGCTACTGAAACCCGATGTGCAAACTGGGGGCCCGCGCCTCCTGGGAAGAGCTGAGGAAATGATCAGAGAGCTGGGGGAAGTGATCAGAAAGCTGGGGAAATGAACTGGGAGTGCTAGATGTCAATATCAAAGCAGTCCTTCCCTCTTCTTCCTCCTCCCTTGCCTTAGTTTCTGTTTAGCTGCAAGCAAGCCTGGCTTCGAAACTCAAAATGTTTCAAAACTTTTGAAATGTTTCAAGTGCCCTTGTTTTGTTTTGTAGCTGTTTTGAAGCCTTTCATTTTGATTTTGCTGTTTCAAGCTTGAAATGCATCAAAACAGTTTTGAAATGAAACACCCATTGAAATTTCACACAGTCCTAGTATACAGGTTTACTGTATCTATGTTACAGAAAAAGGGAGGTTTGCTAGACCTCAGCCTAGGAGGGCCCTGTGTGAAGTCAACAACGTCTAGCTAACAAGGCCTGGGGTGAGTATAGAGGCAGAGAGTGGATACTTGTATTTCCTTAAATACCAAATGGATTCTGTGGGGAGCTTTCCTCCAATTTGTGAAACCTTCTTTCCTGGGGATTCTGTAGAGAGCTGTCTGGAGAGGTAATTCTACACACCTGCTGGTAAGAAGTAAGAGAAGGGGAAACCATGAACTAATTCAGAAGAATAGGGCTACTGCAAGTATGCTATTAGCCTCCTGAGGAATCCTTGGATAAGTACACGCTGAAGGTAAAATTCCCTATTTCTTCCACAAAAAGGATCAAATTCTGCCTGTTCAGGTAGTTTTTTAGGGAAAGCTTGATAAAAGGTGTTATGAGTTCTCTGAAACCGGGAAATGACATCTGCTCCTACATGCCATATTTTAAGCAAAGCATCCTGTGTATTTTTTCAAAATCATGTTTAATACAAAAACATATTGTGAAATCCTGCTGCTTTTTATTTAAAGAGCCTGCCTGCAGGAAGCAGAAAGGAAGAGAAGTTTATTACAACTGTTGTTGCCAAATTGCTCAGGATTGCCCGTAGACATTTCTATGAGTATGCTCTGAGTGAGATCAGTTATATCAAAATCACTGTATGTTGCATTTGCAACATACTTTGCATTAGTGGAAAAAATAAAGAATGTAGTTAAAGATGACAGGTTCTTACCGAGATAAAACAGTTAAGAGGTCGCTGTTCTTCAAACAATCAGATAGATTATCCACAGCAGCCTCCAAGGTCAGTAGGGCCTCCATTACATAACCCTATCAAATACATAAGGTCATTCATTTCAACAAAAGCATTCACCAAGAAGTCAGGAAAAGCAATTGTGGTGTATGGAGAACTGAGAAATGCATAATTTATCCCAGGAAAAAGAAAATTATTGCACCAAAGTCATTTCATTGCTGATGTAAAGGTCATTACAAATTTTATTTTCTCTTTTTCTAAATGGTCTGTGAAGGAGTTTAAGGATACCAGATAACCTGTCACGGAACTGATAATGGAATATAGAGTCTCTGACTTCCAGGTTACTGCTTCAGATTCTGAATAAGCAGCATGACAGAATATTATTGTCATTTTATTGTTGTTTGACTATCAGTGTGAAATAAGCAGTCCATTTCTTAAAAGACAGACTAGGCTTTGGTTTTGTGTGTGTTTGTGTGTGTGTGTTTTAATCTTAATACCATTAGCACTTAATACTGCATTTTTTTAAAATCTCAGAAGAAATGCCATTGATTGACTAGCCGTGCAGCTTAGATGCCCAGTCTGAAAATCATATTAGGTCAAGGTGGGATTTGTGTTTTTTTGTTTTGGAAATTATTATTTTTTCCCCTAGCTAATTATAAAACAAGATGGTGTATTAGTCTATTACAGACCACCAAATCACATTTCAGAATATGAGATGGACTCTTTAAGCACCTATCATGACGAGCGGGGAAAAAAGGGTGTATTATTCTAAGGATTTTAATCTTAGTGATGCATGCTGGAGATCTCATGCTGTCAGTAGGAAAACACTACTAGAATTTCTAAAAATTATAAATGTCACTTTCCTAATACAAAATATTGTATTATACTCAGGGGAAATCTATATTATCTCCTCTTTATAGATAAATATCAGATTATATCAGAGAACTAAAATTGGTTGATCACTTGTCAAGTGTAACTGAAACTAAGTCCCAATCAGTCATAACTATTTGTTGTGGTCTAGAATGAATCAATTTCACAAAGATGAAAATAATTATGAGCAGAATCAGCTGGAGAAATTAATTAAATAATAAAATGTAAAAATTAGTAAAACGTTTAAGAATATTTTACTTGTTACTAAAAAAGCCATAACCGAAAAAGGTTGTTAAACTGAATATAAAAACATCATGGCTTTGAAGGCAAGTGAAAGCAGCTGTAAATTTAAAAAGTAAGAGAGTGGAAGAAAGGGTAAACTGTTCATAACAAATATAAACTAGAATGTATAGAACATAGTTTCTCAACCTGTGGTATGCATACCCTTGGGGGTACACGAGACATAGGCAAGGGGTATGTGGGTACCCCAACACTCTCTCACCTCTTTTCCTCTCTCTCTTGCCCCTTCCTCCTCTCAAAACCATGGGAAAAAAATTGGTGTGCTGTGCATTGTGCAGAGCTTTAAATTTCCTGGTAATAATCTGGCGTGCCCTCCTAACTTTGGCTGACATCACCTCTAGCCCAGGTACATATTTGAGTTGTGCACCCCTTGTGTAAAAAGTGGCAACCCTACCCACACCAGATCAGACATCTGTCATATCATGCCCTTATATAAACAGCCTTTCTTCCAACATACAGCACACAGTAGTCTGTAAATATAAAATCCCCTGGAAAATTGAGTGTTGGTGTACTTATTAAAACTTTCAGAAGTTAGGTGGTACTTGCTACTTAAAAGGTGGAGAAACATTGGTAAAGGAAACTGATAATGGAAGTAAAAAGACAAAAGAAGAATTCTCTGTCCAACTGAATTAAGGACAATGAGGAGATTTTAAAAATGTATTAGGAACAAAAGGAATATTAAGAATCACATTGGTCCACTGATAAATAAAATGGTAGACCTGAATGCAGCAAAGGCAAAAATACTCACTAAATATGTGTGATTTGCATTTTGTGGAAGAAGCCAGATCATGTACTTGCATCATATGATAATGACATATCTTTTATTCTAAAAGTAACAAGGATGATAAACAACATATAATAAAAAGTTTTCCTGTCCTTCCTCTTAAAAGTGTGTAATCTGTACCCAAGAATTTTGAAATAACTGGATGAGGATTCTCCCAGACTAGAGGTGTAACAGGGCTGTCAGATATCCTGGGTAAAGCAAATGCATGGGGCAGCAGTAGCGCCTGGCAGCACAACTGGCTAGCAGCTGTTATTTTTGCATCTGTACCCTGCCTCTTCCAAATCAGCAGCCAGAGCTGTTGCCCAGTTGCCCCTGCTTAGTTACACTGCTACTCTAGACTGTTCATGTTTGCATTTTAATAAGTTTTGGTATGCTTGGAAAGGTGTAAAGAATAAGAAGGAATCTAATATTATGTCAACTTTTAAAAAGGATAGTTACAAGACAGTTAGCCTAACATTGATCACAGACAAATGGAAGAGCTGAGTTAGCACCAGATTAATTGAGTATTTAAACAAATATAACTAATGCCAATCACATTTTTTAATTAAAAATAGATTTTAGCAAACTAACTCTCATTTTTAAAAATATAACTGTTGTTCTTTTCTATGGTTATGCTCATATTTATACTACAGCATACTTCCTAAATTCATTAGTCTTTAACAATAATTTGAAGTAAATTATAAAGTACATGTGCATTATGTTATCAAGAATATACCACATCACTTACGCATACCTGAATCTCATCTCCATGCTCTCCTATAACTTCCACCAACCTTGAGAGAAGGTCAGACAATGCATGTGCAGAAAGAGGCTGTTTTAGAGCCCTGAATATCTGGAAAGAGCGACCTGCATAATGTCTTGAGGAACTTGACAGAGCTGTTTGTAAAGCAACTTCACTCAGATGCTGTTCCAAATGGAATCCTAAGTAGCAAAGAAATATGTTAATATTTAAATTATGAAGTAGCAGATTTTACTGTGTGGTATATAAAGTTAATAGGTTGAAACCTATAGTTAAGCAATTCTTTGCCATGTTTCCTAGCACTTCAAAGAGGTTTGGCAAGAATTTTTATGGGATAATAATTTATTAAAGGAATAGGACCATTTTTCATTTTCTCCAAATAGAGAAATAACACCCATTTCAGGACAATACAGCATACTGAAATTGCTAGTAGCTTAGCAAAGAAACTTTGGTGGTGGTGGCAGGGGAAGGGAGTACTGGGGAATCCTGGTATGGAGGAGGAGGGAAACAGAGGCTGCAAAGACTTCCTAGAAGGGGAGCTATAAAGGGAGGAAGGGGAAGGAAAGGAAGGTTGCAGGAAATGGCTGAAATAGAGGGGGATAAGAAGTTCCTACACAGGGAGCTTGTGGGACAGGACTGGAGGAATGCCCAGGAGTCCCTAGGGTGCGTCTGACAGAAATGATGATGGGTAAGACTCTTTACTACATTCTATAACAAGGAAAAGTCTTTTCAAAACAGGAATTACATTTTTCCATTCTAGAAAGGCCAACATCTTATCAAAATACTTTTTCACTTTTATTTTTAAATGGATTTTCAAAGAAGACACATTTGAAACATTCAGCTTTCAATTAATTCGTATTTCTGACCACCTATAATAAAGAGCATGTTCTAATTATAGTCAATGATTTTCTGTGTGATTGTCACTTCCATATCTCCCAACATTTCCTTCAAGACAATAGTACTTTTCTTCCTCATAAGGGTGTAGTAATAATTACCTTATTTACACAAATCTAAGACAACCTGAATTTAAGATGACCCGCCCCCAATTAGATTCTATATATGGAAAACCTATAAATTTGTTATTTTTCAGGTACAGAATTTAATTATCAGAGATTTGGCTTAAATTTATCCCTCTCCCTATGCTTTAATACAGAAAATAGTGGTTGGGGAAGCTCAGGTGGTCCCCTTGCTCTCTGCCTCCCCAACTTCTTTTCCCTGAGCCTCGTTCCCTGCCTTACTGTCACTGTGGAAATAGGAGGTAAATATGAAATGCAAGAGAACAAAAAACACTGACTTTAAAATAACTGTACCTGGAGTACTTTGGAGATAGGCAAATTAGTATGGGAACCTATAGATACAGTTAATCCAGAATTGATTCATTTTACATTTTTAAAACTGCTGCAAGTTTCAACACAGGTACTGCATAAATACACTTGTGATCAGCACTTCTGACAAATGATGCATGGTATTAGTCCAAAGCTAAAAGGCTTATCATATATCATACAGCTCAGTGTTTCTTAACCTGTGGTAAGCGTACCCATGGGGGTATGTGAGATACGGGCAGAGGGTATACAGGTGCTGCGTTTTGAGTTTGGCTCACCCTCCCGCCCAGCGGGTTGGAGGCATCTTTGCCTGTTCAGACTGGAAATTCAGGCTGCTGACCCTCCTGCCGTGCCCAGTGCACCAGGGCTTTCACTCTCTGTCATCAGTGTGCCAGGGGGAGAGGGAGGGAGTTTCCACGCAGGCTGCTTTGCCCCAGGCCATGGTTCACAAGGAAGAAGTGGGACTCGGCTTGCAGGAGAGAAACTGGAAGTACCACAGTGAGACTACTGGCTTCACTTTTGCTGCGTTTTACATTTGCCACATTGATCGGCAGGTGGTACCAAAGGTTAAGAACCACTGATATAGCTCATTGAGCTGGGCTCCATCAGAATCAACTGCATTTCAAACCAAGGTGCTCTTATAGCCCAGAATTGCTCAGTATATGTGTGTACTTCAGATCCCCCCCAAAGTAGCTGTGTGCTTAATTAGCCTCCCACTTGTGACTGGAACTGGGTGTTCTTTTGGGAAACTCTAAAAATGTATATGCAAATGAAGCATGAATCTGTGCCTGGTCTGGCTCCACCACATGGAGGGCAGGGCCATAAAAATTACATGCAATGGGCTGACAGAGCTGGTGACTGAGGCTCTCATCTACATAAATGTTTGGTGATGTTTTCCAGACTGTTAAGGCTGAGAAAGAAACAGGAATCATTGGAAATGGGAAGGGTGTTGCTCAGCTGTCACAGTAAAGAGGAAGTCAAAATGTATTCAGTGTAGTGGCTCACTATGACTTGAAAAAGAGTCAGCTCTGGAGGGGACTGAGCACAATGAACTCTATATATTATTTAGATGGACTATACTAACCTAGCCTTGTGGTAGGTTCCCATCAGTATGTTTGTCTAATATAGGTCATGTGTTTTACAGGCATGGTAAGTGTGGGCTGCATTCAATCAGCGTCTTAGTTGGTTCCCATTACTAAGCACATTACTTCTGGCAGCAGTTTAATTGTAGGCAGTGTATTTAATTAGGTTTCCTGGATGCAAATATAAGATAAGAGAACTTTTTCCGTAGGCTGTTGGGGAGTGGGGAGGAGAATCTCATCCTATAGTTAAGTAAATATGGCACTGTGGCACTAAATGTAATATAGTGTTTTGAACCTTTGAATACAGTATCTTAGGACCTGATTCAAAACTCAGTTGAAGTTAAGGGAAGGAAATCTTTCTGTAAATCTCAATGAGCTTTAAAACAATTCTTTATTACAAATAAAATGACTGTGGCCTAGCTCAGCAGACATTCAATAAAGTTTTCTGTTACTGATGAAAATATTATTTAGCATATTTATTGGTATGCTCTGACATACCATAATAAAAAAACAAAATACTGAACTGTCCTGCATACAGCATGCTCCTGAATATAACACACACCTTTTTTTTGAAAGGCCAAATAAAGATTGTTTCCAGATTAATGGCTGCATAGAGTAGAGTCAGACTGATCTTCAGCTGACTCACCCTCCCTTTCCTGCTTAATTAAAGCTGAAACCCTAGCTACAAGTGAAGACTGGTCTCTATTTGTGGATTTATGATTTTGAAAAGAGCTAAAATCTGTCTAAGACTGTGTAACAGGGAGCCAGGAGCTACTGTTACTTAAGGGAGAAGCTACAGCAGGGATGTCCCCATGCAAGGGAAGCCCACATATTATGGGCTAGCTGCAGGGGAATAGGCAGCCAGGGACTCAAAGGTGGCAAATGCCTATTGTGAGGCTAGCTGCCTAGCAATGGGACAGAAGGGCAGATTCCTGGTTAGGCGGCAAGGGCCCTACAGTTCAGCCAGAGAAATGGCAGTAAGCTGCTCTAGAAGCTGAGGGGATAGATCTGTGGCCAGCCAGGAGAGCACCTGACCAGAAGGGGAGGAGCCTAGGGGATATAAGCCTGGGTCCCTCTGGCAGAGGGGCAGTGAAGCCCTGAACTCTACAGTGAGGTGGCTTGGCAGTGGTATGGTGACCTAGAGGGGGGATTTTGAGTGTTTGATTTTAAAGCAGTTGCTTGCATTTTTGTTTTAGTTTGTACTGGAGGACAGATGGAGGCTGTAAGGGTAGAAAGGAAGCAATAGGGGCACTTGGGGCATGCTAAACTTTTAATCCTGCCAGGGCAGGAGGTAAAAGACAGGAGCAGGCTTTAGGCCAATGGGGCCAGAGCCTGAGCCCAGAGGTGGTAACAGAGGTGGCCTGAGGCTGAGGGCCAGAGCCCAGAACATAGCCAGGGGCTGACATGAGGCTGAGACTGAAAAGACCAGGCTGGAGACAGTGGGTTTAGGCTACCAGTCAACAGCCAGAGTACCCTGTAGGCTAAGGATAAGAAGGCCAAAACCTACACAGGAAGGCAAACAGTGACCAAGTAACATCTGCAAGGCATGGGCACAGGAGGTACCCATGTGCTGGCAGGAGGCCAGAATTAAGAGCCCTATGACTTAAATTAGGGCCTTCTGGGGCACACGTGGTGACCACTGACTCAAATGCCACACAAGCACCAGTGGGTACACCAGAATAGAGAGATACCCATGGAAAATGGAATAGTTTAGAGTATAAGAATTAAGGACCTAGGGACCCTGAGGGGTCAGTTAGATAGATAGAGGACAATGAGAGTGCTACAGGACTCAGGGGCAGTCTCCTAATTAATAACAAAGGAACATCAAGGAGTGCCAGGCAAAACAAACAGGGAAGTTATATAGAGGATTAGGAGTGCAGGTGGTATTAGGGAGGCCTAGGGGAGCCACAATTGTTCAAGGACTCATCCTGTCACACTTGTGAAATAGGAGGACAGAGACCAGGAACAGTGAGCTAATCAAGCTAACCTTGCTTAAGGGGAATTTTCTAAGAACATCAAGACCATTAAAAAGGAGAGAGTGTTGTTAACACTTCTGGAGTGATGAACAATGAGCCATTAAGACAACTGATCTCCTTCCTCAACAGTAATGCAGCAGCCGCTGGACAGTGGAGCAGGAAGCAAAGCAGGTGCATCGACCATGGGCAGAAAATCAGATCTCCTGCTTATATCAGCCCCCAAAAACTGGGGTTCATTTTGGGCTGTGCATGAGAAAATATAGTATAGTTTGTCAGGAAAACTGATTAATTCTTTTGATCCATTTTACAAATAAAAGGCAAAGATGTTTTCTATTAATAGAATAATCAAAGTGTTTTAGTGTGACATGTTTGAAGAACTGCTTATTTTAGTGTCTGTCCACAGTCCAATCCAAGACAATGTTTGTCTAGCAAATTCGTAACACAAATGCATCCTTTACAGGATATACATTTTGCTTTAGCATACACAGATCTAAGGAAAGAATCACAGAATCATAGGGCTAGAAGGGACCCTGAAGGATCATCGGGTCCAGCTCCCAAAAAGAAAAAAGACAAAAAAGAAAAAATCGCGGGATAAAAATGTACCACGGACCAGCAGAAAAATATTAACTTAATCCTGTTATATGTTTGAATACAATGTATTTTCTTTAAACAAATACAATAGGGGTGTGCGAAGCAGGCCCTATTCGATTTGGATTTGGATTCGGCCTGAATCAGGGAAGGTGATTTGATTCGTTGATTTGGATCGCTGTCCCTGATTCGATTCAGTCACATCCGAATCTGAAGATTTGATGCTGATTTGAAGAATCAGAGATTCGGACATAGACACAGCTTTAAATGTTTTTTCTACATACCACTAGGTAGCAGGCGGCTCATGAACACTGTGATGCTGGGGTGCACAGAGTGTCCCACAGAAGCATGGGGGACTCCCGAGCACGCTCAACAGCAGATCTGGAAGTGGACCAGAAGCACTTCTGGTCCACTTCCAGGTGTGCCAGGGAGCACGCTGGGGCCCCCCCTCCGCATCCTCCTGGCTCAGCGACTGGTGCCTCCTGGGTCTTGATGGGGGGCATCTAGGGTCCCCCTGCAGCTGATTGCTGAGCTGGGGGGCACACGGGGGTGGGGTCCCTAGTGCACTCCCTGGGAGACCCATAAGTGGACTGGAAGTAGTTCTAGTCCACTTCCAGGTTTGCCACCGAGCACATGGGGGACTCCCCCTGCACTCCTGTGGACACTCCATGTGCCCCAGCATCACAGTGATCACGAACTGCGCTGGTACCTCAAAGTATCCAGAAAAAACTTTAAAAGCTGTGTCTGTCTGAATCTCTGAATCTTTCTGAATCAATTTGGTGGGTTCCGATTCAGAGATTAAAGGTTCCTCTGATTAGATTTGGAGATTCGGCCACCAAATTGGGCTGAATCTCCGCCAAATTGAATCAGGGACCAAAGCTTCACACAGCCCTAAAATACAAGATTGTATCAGCTTTTGGAGAAGTATGGTAAAAGAATACAAGGTAAGCTACTATTAGATGGAAATAATGTTATTTAACATTAATTTGAAAGTGTTTATTTGCAACTTTCAAATGTATTTGAATCTGCAAACAAAAATCATACTAAATATTATTTTAAACAGACTATAAAACAAAAATTATTTAAAAACTTCTAACATGGAAAAAAGGTGAACTATATTATAATGAAATTATAATGTCATAGAACAGAGGGCACTGTTGCACAAGAAAGCTCTTATAACAGCCATTTGAGGGAAAGAAACTGGCAGTTAGAGGAAAGTTTACATAAACCAATACCAGAAATATCCCACTGGCTGGTATATTAAACTAGGGTATGGTATCTAGCCATTATGGGGAAAAATATTCAGTACCTGACTTGGAATCTTTAAACACAGACACAAGATGACGTAGAAAATTAGTAAGCTGCTCAGTGCTTTTTGTATTCTGGTTCTTGGGTGTTATATCTTCATGGCACCAAAGTGGACCAAATGCCCTAAAGAGAAATGTAACAAAGTGTACAGGTATTCCTTTGAAGCATTTGAAATGAATACAACTAATTTAAAAAAAACTATTCAGTACATGCTATTAGAAACTTGTAGTGCTTTTCCTGGAAAACTGATTAAACAGTTCCATGAGAACTAAAAATAAATAAATACTTTTAATCAAACTTTATAAAACTCTCCATTTCAAAAGGTAATATTGGCCTGACATTTCAAGGCTTCTGGTTTTCAATAGCTATTTGCAAAACCCATTGATGATTTTTTCTGAAGGGGTGTTTTTTTTCTATAAGTTTAAAAGTACTGGGTAGATTTCAACACTTAAAAAAAAAAAAAAGCCATAGAATACTAGGGAAGCTTGAAAAAGAATTCTCAGTTGCTATCATAAATTCCTAGTATTGGCAGGAGCTCTAAGGTAGATGGTGCTCTAGTAGTTTCTAGTGTTTTTACCACTGTTTCAAAGTAACCTGAAGAAAAGAAGTGAAAAATGGGTCAGTCACAGAGGCCTAGTCTACATTAAGGCTCTTACTGGTGCTGAAATTAGCAGGTTTTTCTTGGTTAATGCCTCAGTATAGAGGAGGCTCTGCAGTGTTGACCTTGATTGCTAAACCTATGAATGCAGTGCTGCTCAGCAGCTTGGCATGAAATGCCCGAGTTGTGAAACAGCTAGATGTAAACATGGAGACCAAAGGATCAAATTTAGCATCTTTTTTTTTATTGTAAATTCCCTGAGGAAGCACAAAGCAGACCTCCTAGGGCACTACTGTAAAACAAATTCAAAATATGAAACTAAGGAGTGGGTGCCAGTTGAAAAACACATTTACTATTGAGTGCATAATTTTAATTTAATCAGACCTTTTTGGTGAGGTTTTATTTATTCTCATTTGTGAAGTCTTAGCCATATTACCTGAGATAATTAGGGAGGGTATTTACTGTGGTAGGCTATATGATATTATGAATAATCACAAAAATACTGAAATCTGTAGTAAACGCTAATGCTTGCTAATAAATTAGATATGAACCACTTGTAGTAATTTTAGTGTAAACCTAGGATTTCATGCTTGTGTCCTGATTCAGACAAAATTCCATCCAAGTCCATAGCAGTTTTGTATAAATCAGGAGTTCAGGCTTCTCTCTGGCCTATACAGACATAATATAATATACCATATTTTCTCACATATAACATGACCCAAAATAAAAAAAAAGTCTTATTTTTAGAAGGAAGAAAGTAGAAAAAGATTTTTCCAGAGTTGTGGCCAACTGTGTGACACAGAAGCTCTTATGCAAACCCAGAGTGAGGCATCCAGAACTTCCTGGTGTGGCAAACTGTCTCCTGCTCTTTTTATAGCTGGATAGTAATTTTTACTGTGTGATAATTACTGAGTACATGTGGCTGTTATAAATTTATTGCACGATTAATTTTGTGATAATTACTTTGCCCTGGTGGCTGGTCTTACTTTTCATATATGGCCGGTTTAAAATTATTACATGATTAACCAATAACTTGTATAATATATGTAACGTGTAGTAGGGGCCTATTTCACACAAGATTAGGCCCCAGAACCTTGCAAAAGGGCAGTAATAAGACTGTTAGTTCTTTACTGTAAGTAAGTATTTATATTAATTCCTGTAAATAAAGTGTTGCTTCCATATCACAAGCCTCAGCAAGATACTACCAGTAGCTCGCTTGCTGCTTCAGGCACAGTCTATGCTGTTCAGCCAATAGCTATGGCCATGAGAAAATTAACACAAGACTCTGCTCCTTCAGCTTGCTGAACAGACACAAATGGCTGCTGAATGGCATTCACAGGGTCTTCAGGAGTACTCCTTTTCCAGTGAAGAAAACAACTTTTCAAGTTAAAACATGCACCCCAATTTTGGGGGGCTGATTTTGGAGGTGAAAGATGTGTGTTGTATGTGAGAAAATATAGTAGCCATTTGGCTTATGGGAGCGATGTACTTATTATCAAAACAGTTATGTTGATATAACCCACAGTGACTGCAGTTACATTAGCATAGTTTATTCTTCTTTCCATACTGGAATAAACTATATTGGTATAACCTGTGTTCACATTTTTGGGGGGGGGGGAGGCAAGGCAGCGTTCGTTAGTTGGTTGTATTGCAATAGTTAGTGTAAATTCTTCATAAACAGGGTTAATTTGGAATTCTGTCCCAGGGGCATAGTTAGATTTCTTACCCCCAATCCCAGCTGTTATTTAGAGTCTATAATTTTGTAACTGATTCCATGACATACATCATGTAAGCAACTGGAAGGTTACAAAGTTCAGCAAAGAGCCTTTGACTCTGTCCTGAACTATTCCCCGTGCAGCTCCAGTCATGTAGGAGCTGCAGAGTGTGAACAATGAGGGTTTCAAAAGATGTTATCAAGGTTGTCCTTTGGGTTCTGGCTCCAGCTGCTTGGGCATGTATAAGGGATGCATGGAACCTGAATTTAACTTGTCACATGGACAGGACATGGGCCATGGACAGGCATTCACTTCTGACTACTAGAAAAATAGTCTGGCAGCTAAAGAGTACAGATGTTCCAGCCCTACGGCTGGAGAGCTTCACAGGCAAGCTCCATCTGTGAGAACTACAAACCTGGGCCACCCTTATGCTCTGGGGAGCCTATTGACAGCCTACCTTCTCCCCTGCTGGGGAAGAGGGCAGGCTATCAATAAGCAGTTAACAGCTTATGAAAAGGAGCAGTTGCCAGAGGCAGTCCCAGACTGACTGTCAGGAGGGTTCCTGCCATGAGAAAACAGCTGACCCACAGGGGTGCAGGGAAGGAGGAAGGCATCCTCCTGTGGTGGCAAAGATCCAAGAGCCTGCTGCCATGGCACAGCAGCCTGCCTCCCCCTGCACAGGTCTGGACCAACCAGTAGGATTATAGTGGGGTATGGAAGTGAGTGGCTGGGAGTCATTCTCTCCGGAATCACTTTCTTGAGGATCCAGGAGGGATCCCACTGGAGGAAAAGTGCCTGCCCTACCTCCTGCCCATTAGCTGACTGGCTGAACAGTGGTCCATTTTCCTGCAGTGAGAACATGTTCTGGGAGGGTTCTGGCCACAGGAAAATATCCATCCTCCCACCAAGCTGACTGGTGGGATGGGGACATTTTTCAAAGTAGAGTCTCTGTAGGGTTCTCAGACACCTCACCTCTGGGTGGGTTATCAGCAAGGACCCTAGTTTTGTCTGATTAAAAAACTGCAAATTCTCTGTTAACCCCCCCACAAACCTATGATAAAAATAAAAGCCCCCCGCTGCAGCCCTGCTGGTGCCCCTAACTCCCCCCCCATACAGTCCCCCTCAGCCTTGCTGGTGCCTCTCATTCTCCCCACCCCACACAGCCCCCTGGCCCTGCCAGTGCCCCTTGCCCCCCCAGCCCACTGCCACACCAAGCTGTCAGGGCTATGGGGTCCTGGCCTTGGGTCCACAGCCCCCTGTCTCTGGCAGGAGGCTGCAACTGCTGCAGCAGAGTGAAACCCGGTTCTCTTCTGCTGCCTCCCTGCTGTGGGGTCAGGTGGGAAAGGTCAGCTCCGCAGTGCTGCATGCATTGCCAAGAGGGCAGGAGGGACCTGTGCCCCCCAGATTTGTGTGTGGGGTGGACACAGGCTGTGGGCTCAAGCTCCCACCCTGCTGCCCTACCCCGGGGCCTCCGCAGCCCAGCGGGCATGACCCAGCATGGCAGGGAACAGTGGGCTGCATGGAAAAGCTGCCTGCTGCTGAGAGCTTCAAGCTACCCTGGTGACATCTCTGGTGACCAGATTATGACATGCTGGGGCCGTAAACTAGGGGTTCACAGCCTTTCTATGCCATGGCCCGGCAAACTGTGGACCAGAAGCGGCCGTGACCTGGCAAACTGCAGACCAATGTGTGGAGCCCCACAGTCAGAATTTCCGGCCAAAACACAAGTAAAGATATGGTCACACGCTCTGGGTCGGGGGGAGGGTGGACCAAAACCTCAACTGCAGCTGCCATGGGCTGTGTGGGAGGAGTCATAGCCTCTGCCTGGCTTCGTGGGGCTGCAGTTTGCCGGTTTGCGGTCACTTCTGGTCTGGCAGCTGACCCTTCACAGTTTGGGGGTTGGTTTAGAGGCCCCTCATAATGTGAGGCCCTAAGCTGAAGCTTACCTAGCTTATGCTTAAATCCAGCACTACCCACCCCCACCCCTGCCCCATGCATAGATCTGGGGGGCAGAAATCCCCCCTGTCCCTCAGGATTGTGAGCAGCACTGGGGAGTCAGCCCTGCTCTCCGGACAAGCTGCCCATGGCCCTGTTCTGATCCCTCATGGGGCCCTGAAACTGCATATTGGAACCCCAGGGCCCAAGCCCCATGTACTGCCCAGCTGGGCAGCATCCCCAGTCCCAGGCTCAGCCCTGCCCAACTCCCACCCTCCCTGACTACACGGGCTCAATACCCCCACCCTCCACCTACTTATTTGCGGGAACTGCTCTCCTGGTTGCTTGGGGCCATGTGTATGTATGTGCACATAGTGCCCCCTGCCTGACTGCCCTTCTCTCACTCCCTCCGAGCTCCCTGCAGGCTGAAACAGCATTCCTTCTGAGCTGCATGGTGTGCACGGCTGTGCACGCAAGTTCATGCCATGCTGCCCCGGTGCTCCTGCGCAGTTGTGCATGCTACACAGCTTAGAGGGAACTCTGGGCTGGAACTGTGCCAGCCTGCAGGGAGCTCATTGCAAAACTGCAAAATCCACAGGCTTCTCTGGTAAAATGAGAAATCTGTTTGCCTCCAGTAGAAGGTAAAAGCCGTGGTTTACTCTGTTTTTATGTGGAAAATGGAAAACCCAGACCCAGACTCAGACCTGGTTATCGGGGAGTCAGTGCTCCCTTAAAGGGAGAGAAAAGGAGGGAATGCAAAGGACCGTGGGATATAGGGTATCCTCAACACCTGAGAGTAATGTATAGCCATTTAAGTTGGAAAAGGGTGATCTTCCTCTTGGGAATTGATCTAACTTTCTTGTGGAAAAGCAAATTTTCTCCTGCAAGAAAGCTCTTGAACAACTGTGGGCACAGACAGAAGTGATAGTTTTTGAGTGATCTGGCCCCTGAAAGTGCTCTAAAGTCTTGATTTAACATATGTGCACAGCTGCAGACTGCTTTTCAAATGGCCAATAATGCAAAAAATTAACCCTGGTTAAATCAAGTATTACATTAAGGCACTCAAAAGCAGAGCACCTTAGGGAACTTGTGTTCCCTTCAGGATTAATTTTTCATATAGGTGCTGGGCTGGTCCCCAACCCTGACCCCTGGGCTGTCAGGAGAAAGGAGAGGAAGCTGCTGGCTGCTGAATGGCCAAAACTGGCAGGAGGGGGTGGGGAATGGGTACCCCTCACCTTGTGGCTAAGGTATTGGGGGGAGTTGGGTCAGGCCCTGGAGGCAAGGAGGCAACCTTGGAAACTTTGTAATAATGTGACCTTTTCCATTGTGTTTTTCTGAAATGCCTTTTAAGTGATTAGAAAGACATGAAAACTATTTACTCTAAAAATAAAAAATAGAAACATCAGAGAGAGAGAGCCAACCAAATACAAGTGCCACCCAAAACAGTAATAACAGTAGAAATTAATAAAGCTAAATGCAAATGAGATCTATACCTAACAAAATTCCATGTACAAAGCTGACTTTTGCTGGTTTATCTTTATTAATCATCTTGAATTTTTCCCCACTTAATCCAACCCCTTTTTACTCTAGGAGTTATGTAGTATACTTCTGGAAAGTTAAAGTGTAGTCCCACCTGTGGCTGCTCTTTGGATGGTACAGCTTAGGTTCCAACACTTTCAAAATCTATATACTTTAAGGCTGCTTTCCTTCACAAGAGCAGTATAAAGCAGATTTAGTATAAATGAGATTCAGGCCCTAACTCTTTTCAATGCCAGTACAGGACAAGGACCTGCCAGTCTTATTCAGCAATTAAAATTAGGCTCACTATGGCCCCTCACAACACCTGTGAAACTGCTGTCACTTTTATAGCTATAAAACTGTCCTCTTCCATTAATTCTGCTTGGAGTGTAATACTATTAATCATTTAACTCTTTAATCCTGGCAGCTGGCATTTTCTTATAGGAGCACTGACATTCTAATGCTTTTAACTACCTCTTTTCTGATGCAAGTATCAAAAACACAGAAACTGGAATCTATTACTAAAGGTAATTACTAAATGTAATTAATAAAAGAAAATGAAAACTTAATAATTTTCATCTGTGTCTTTTACAAGATGCTCTAGATCATTTTACAAAACACTGGAAAAAATGTAACCAAGGGTACGTTCTCTTTATCTTGATTACCTGGTTGTCAGAAACTCAATTAACTTGTTTGCCTTTTCATCTGTTTCAACAGCTGTGTCCATGTCCTCAATCTCTTGGGTGATCTGTGGAAGATTTCCACTGCTGCCCCCCAGACTGATACTGGAGGAGGTAGAGCTGGAGCTTAAACCAGAGTCTGGCACTGGAGATGACTGGTATTCCCGTAGAAAGTCAAAGCCACCTGGCAGCAGCAGAGGAGAAGATAAGGATGTAATGTACTATTTAGATCAGCATTTCAGACAGTAATGAAGGAAAACAGTCTTTTAAAACAGTATGCTGCTCAAAACTTTTTCTGGGAAGAAGAAAAAATATGTTAAGTGTGAATATCTCCAAAGAGTGAAAATTAATGATCTTATATTTTCTAGCTTGCAGGATGGAATACAAAACAAACTCTTTAAAAAAGTCCAAGATAATTTTCCTGTGCTATAGCTGTAGCATTTGAACATTGACTTTTTCTTAGTATTGCTTCATTTAGAAGGAGGGCTTTCTGTAAACTGCATTATATTTAAGAGGTCTATATCAGCTGAGCCCTTGTAAGCTTATATGATTTACCCTGATGGTCTGATGTGAACTATGTTTAGCAAGGAATGCACTATCAGTCATATTATATTATCATTGCTTCCCAGATGAGGCACAGAACGATTTAAAGCATAGTCCAGCAAAGCAATATATGTGTAACTTTAAATATATATGAATCATTCAACTGAAGTTTTCCATCATTAAATTTAGGTAGGAGACTAAGGGCATGGGTATATCATAGAATCATAGAAAATTAGGGTTGGAAGGGACCTCAGAAGGTCATTGACTCCAACCTCCTGCTCAAAGCAGGACCAGCCCCAACTAAATCATCTGGGCCAAAACTTTGTCCAGCCAGGTATTGTGGCGCACCTTGCTGCACTGCTCCTTGTGTCAGAAGGATGCTGGGGAAGGCCCCAACAGTTTGATTAGGCAGCACAGCTGCGGGTTGCTGAGGCAACTAATGAGAGTCAGCTGACCAAAGGGGCAGGAGCTCTGGGAGACAGAAATGTGAGTGCAGCTCACGAGAGCTCCAGAGGCTGGAGCAATGATGTGGAGTGGTAGCCAGGAGGCTTACATTGCTATGGCCAGGTGCCTTATGTTTGAGTTACAGCCAGGAGGCTTGTGTTTACTTTGATACTGTTATAACTGGTGGTTTGGGCAAGGCTGTAGGGGTTGGAGGAGGCCTCATAAGGGCCCACAGGGCATGGGGCCCTAGCACCCGGGAGGGCGTGATTCAGCACCAGGGAAGGTGCAGTCAGGCCCTAGAAGGGGGCAATATGTGAGAGCCTCTAGAGAGGGGGCACTGACAAGAAGGCCCAGAGCGGGCTAGATGATAGAGAAGGCCCAAGAGAGCGGGCGCAGTTTTTTTTTGACACACCAATGTCCAGTACATCTGCGAGGCTTGGGCTGCGGTATTGGGGAGGAAGGAGCTGTACATGGCGCCCCCTAGTGGAGGGGGCAGTAGAAGGGCAGTCTCCCTCTAATTAATTAATTAATTAATTAACATCAAAGGTGTGGCAGGCAAGACAAGGTGGGCAGTTGCCCAGAGACAGGTGCGTGGGCCACATTGAGGGTGGCCCTGAGTGACGACCTGTCACAGTGGTGCATTGGCCGGGAAACGTAAGTCCGTGCACGGCTAAGGAACCAGTAGTCCCAAAGGGGGAAAACGAATCCTAGGGCTGAAACAGAAACAGAAATAGATATATTGATAGGCAACAGGAACACAGACCTGAAAGGGGAACAGAGTAGGAAGACAGTCCCTGAGGCTGTACAAAGGGAAGCCGGAAGGCACTATCAGGAAGGGACTAAAACAGACCAGGATGGAGAGACTGCAGACAATGCAGAGAGAGATGAAAACGTGGATAGCAAGGCCCCAGGTAGCTGGAGCAACTCAGGCAGATGAACAGAAGGAGTTGCTGAAAAAATTGGAGGTATCAAGAGACATAATAGGGACCTTGCAGGGAGAAGTCTGCCATCAGGAGGACCAAATAGAGGGGTTGCAAGATGAGGTGGCAGACTGGCAGCAGAGGTGTTGGCAGGCAGAACGATTAGTTCAAGAGCTGCGGGACCAACTGCTTGAAAATATCGCTCAGACCAAAGAAAAGGGGGATGTGGTTGCCTGGGAGTTGGAGAAAAAAGAAGTGTACATAGCCCATTATGAGGAACTGCGTGACCGGAATACGGCCCTGGAAAAGGAGTTGGAGGCTGGAAGAAAAGACACCAGTAGGTTACAGTCTCTAGTCCAGAGGGCAGAGGCAGAAAAGGACAACCTGGAAGAACAGGTGCAGTGTCTTAAAAGCCTCCTGGAGGATAGCGTGGCTAAAAAGGCAATGACCAGTGCAGAAAGGGAGCAGGCACAACTTCAAGTGCAAGCCTTGAGCCAGCAGGTCCAAGCCTTGGAAGCAGAAAATAAGATGCTTCAGGTGGCGAGCGGGCAGAGGGCCCCAAAAGGCCAAGATCCTGGGGAGTCAGAGGTACCAGGAATAACAAGTATGGCAACCCAGACAGATGCAGGACAGAAGGCCAAAGCAGAGAATGTTGCAGAAGCCGTGAGAGAAAAGCTGGAGACACTGGGAGCCAAACTAGTGGAGTGGGTGACCATGGCTAGGGCAGAATGCCTAGAGCAGCACCAGGAACTTGAGGCAGTGAAAAGGTCCTGGAGCAAAGTGGAGGCGCAATTAGCAACATTGCACCGGGAAAGCCAGAAAACACCGGAAGATCGGAGAGAGGAGGCTGAACAAGAATCAACCGGGAAGAAAGGTGTAGAGCTTCCTAGAGAAGAAGAGGAACCAGAACAGCAGGAAGAGAATGCAAGAATGGAGGCACTCTCAGGGGTAAAACACCGCAAAGATGAAAGAAGAGATCCAGTCCCTAAAGACCCTATTAAAAGACAGCACAGTCAGGGAGCTGGCATTACGAGAGGTGACCGAACACCAGTCAGTACAGGCTGCTCAACTACGAGGCGAGAGGCTGTTCACAATAAGTGGCCGGTTGGGGGAACTTGCCTCTGAGATTAAGGCAGAATATGGGGAGCACCTTAAGGAGTATAAAGGCTTGAAAGAAATCCTATTAAATGCAGAAAAACGGTTAAAGACAGTGCAACCCATGTTCCTAAAGGCTGTAAAGAGCCAGGATCTACTTAGGATGAAAGGCCTAGAAATTCCTAAAAAAGAGGGGGGAACAGAGCAGCAGGGAAAGAATACCAAGATGAAAGCACTCTCAGGAGCAGGCTCCACAAGGATAAGAGAGGAGATCACCTCCATAGTTATGGAGTGCCTGAATTGAAGATGAGGGTCAGTGGGCAAGTCAGTACGCTCAGGACATGAACAGCTTAAAAGAAAAACTAGAAAAGCTAGCCAGCAGGTATGACCCTAGAGTGTCAACAGTGCCGAGACGAGGCCAACAGAATGAGAGCAGTGACCTCAACAACCTTGTTCACACTCAAAAGGGGGAACAGACAAAGCAAAGAAACCAGGGATCAGAGATGTCCCAAGCCCAGACAGATACTAAGCAAGGGGCAGCGGCTAAGGATGAAGGAATAGTAAAACCTCTAAGGAAGGGCGCAGTACAAATGCCTGTGATGAAACAGAGGGGCCGAAACCCCAAGGAACTTAAGCGGGGAGGAGGAGGATGTCTTGAGCTCCACCCTAAGGGGGAAATATCCAACTCTACACAGAAACAGGGACCAAACTGTACCCAGATGGCAGGTTCAACTAACAAGGCAGAGGGTTCATCAATGGCCAAGGTAACCCAGTTAGGGGTAGAACAAAGAAGTGGAAGAAGGCCTTGTGTTTATGTGAGCAACCTCCCAAGGCTAGTCCAGTGGTGGACTTTGAAGGAGCTTGTAGAGGCAAGAGTTGGGGTAGTAGCTTACGTGAAGATCCAGAAAGGGCCTAAAGGAAGATCCAGCCACGGAAAAATAGAGTTCTGGGAAGAGAAATATGCCCAGAAGGCATTGAGGATGCAATGGGAGCTCTGGGGAAGGCTCAGAGATTGGCAAGAGGCCAGGGAAAGGAGAGATCATTAAAGGGGACCCTGAGGAAGAGACCGGGACACTAGATGGAAGAGAAGGGGCAAGACACCCCAAACAACAGAAAGCAACTCTCCCAGGGGGAGAGGGGAGGCTGTCTCCGCAGTAATGAGGCAGTAAAAAGGAACAGAGAGAGGCCTGGTTTGCACCCTACCAGGGGTGGCTAATGTGGGGGGACTACCTTTGGCAGGGTAACTCCCAGGAAATCCCACACGGTGCACCCTGGGGAAAAGGCGAGGAGGAGGCGCCTTAAAACCTCTGCCACTTGTAAGTGAAATGCTGGATGTGAGAAGAAAGGCCAAGAAGAATCGCTGAAACTGAACAAAGATGAAGATCTGCCTCGGTGAATCAAGATCTTAAGGGCGGAGGTATGTCGCGGCATACCTTGCTGCACCATTCCTTGTGTAAGAAGGCTGCTGGGGAAAGCCCCAGCAGTTTGATTAGGCAGCACAGCTGAGGGATGCTGAGGCAGCTGATGAGTCAGCTGATGGAAGGGGCAGGGCCTGGCTCCTATAAAGCCCAGAGCCAGGCTGGGAGTTCTCTGCCAGCAACCAGAGGGGCAGGAGCTCTGGGAGACAGAAATGTGAGTGTAGCTCATGAGAGCTCCAGAGGCTGGAGCAATGATGTGGAGTGGTAGCCAGGAGGCTTACATTGTTATGGCCAGGTGCCTTATGTCTGAGTTACAGCCAGGAGGCTTGTGTTTACTTTGATAGAGTTATAACCAGTGGTTTGGGCAAGGCTATAGGGGTTAGAGGAGGCCTCATGAGGGTCCACAGGGTGTGGGGCCCTAGCACCCGGGAGGGTGCGATTCAGCACCAGGGAAGGTGCAGTCAGGCCCTAGAAGGGGGCAATATGTGAGAGCCCCTAGAGAGGGGGCACTGATGGGAAGCCCTAGAGAGGGCTCTGACAAGGAGGCCCAGAGCGGGCTAGATGATGGAGAAGGCCTGATAGAGCGGGCGCAGTTTTTTTTGACACGCCAATGTCCGGTACATCTGCGAGGCTTGGGCTGCGGTATTGGGGATGAAGGAGCCGCAGACGGCACCCCCTAGTGGAGGGGGCAGTAGAAGGGCAGCCTCCCGCTAATTAATTAATTAACATCAAAGGTGTGGGAGGCGAGACAAGGCAGGCAGTTGCCCAGAGACAGGCGCAGGGGCCACATTGAGGGCGGCCCCGAGTGATGACCTGTCACACCAGGTCTTAAACTCCAGGATGGAGATTCTACCACCTTGCTGGGTAGTCTGTTCCAGTGCTTTATTACCTTCCTAATGAGAAAATTCTAATATATAACTGAAACTTCCGTTGCTGCAACTTGAGACCACTGCTCCTTGTTGTGCCATCGCTGAGAACAGTCTAGCTCCATCTTCTTTTGTAACACCCTTTAAGTAGTTGAAGACTGCTATTAAATCCCCCTTCAGTCTGCTCTTCTCTAAACTAAATAAGCCCAGTTTTCTTAGCCTCTCCACAGAAGTCATGAGTCCCAGCCCCCTCACCATTTTTGTTGCCTTCCACTGGCCTCCAACTTGTCCACATCCTTTCTGTAGTGGGGGGCCCAAAACTGAACACAGTTCTCCAGATGTGGCCTCACCAGTGCTGAATAGAGGGGAATAATCAATTCCTTGACCTGCTGGCAACACTCCTACCAATACAGCCTGGTATGCCAGTAGTCTTGTTTGCAACAAGGACACACTGATGGCTCATATTGGATTTTTGTCCACTATAACACTCAGGTCCTTTTCTGCCAGTCGGTCCCCAGTCTGTATTGGTACATAGATTGTTCTGTCCTGGGTGTAGGGCTTTGCATTTGTCCTTGTTGAACCTCATAAGATTTCTTTTGGCCCAATCCTCCCAATTTTTCCAGGTCTCTCTGAATCCTAGCACTGTCCTCCAGCATATCAATTACTCTCCCCAGCTTGGTGTCATCTGCAAACTTGCTGAGGGTGCATTCTATCCCATCTTCCAGGTTGTTGATGAAGATATCCAACAAAATTGGAACCTGGACTGAACTCTCAGGCACTCCGCTTGATACCAGCTGCCAACTAGACACCGAGCCATTGACTATTACCCTCTGAGCCTGATGCTCCAGCCAGTTTTCTATCCACCTTACAATTCATTCATCCAGTCTATACTTCTTAGCCTGCCTGTGAAATGTTGTGGGAAACTGTATCAAAAGTCTTGTATCAAGGTACACCACATCCACTGGTCTCTCCCTGTGATGAGAACCAGTCATCTCATCATAGAAGGCAACTGGGTAGGTCAGACCTGACTTGCCCTTGATGAATCCATGCTGACTGTTTTTAATCACCTTCTCCTCCAAGTGCTTAGAAATGAATTACTGAGGATCTGCTCCATGATTTTTCCAGGGATTGAGGTGAGGCTGGTCTGTAGTCCCCTGGATCCTCCTTTTTCCCTTTTTTTAAAATATGGGCACTATATTTGTCCCTTTTCAATTATCTGGAATCCTTTTTCATCAGACCTCTCCTGATCACCATGAGTTTTCAAAGATGATGCCAGTGGCTCTGCAATCCCATCAGCCAACTCCCTCAGGTCCCTCGGGCGCATCCGATCCGGCCCCATGGACTTGTATATGTCCAGCTTTTCTAAACAGTCCCTAACCTGTTCTTTTGCCACTGTTGGCTGCTTATCTCCTCCCCAAACTGCTGCCAGGTGCAGTAGTCTGGGAGCTGACCTTGCCTGAGTGAAGACTGAGGTGAAAAAGGCATTAAGCACTTCAGCCTTTTCTGCATCCTCTGCCCATTCAATAAGGCACTCAACCTTTCCGTGATCCTCCTCTTGCTACTGACATACTTCAAGATACCCTTTTTGTTATCTTTCACACCCCTTGCTAGCTTCAACTCCAATTACACTTTGGCCTTCCTGACTTGATACTCCTCCCTAGTTGTTTGTCTAAGTTTCCACTTAAGTTTCCTTTTTGTGATTTAGTTTACTGAAGAGTTGTCTGCTAAGCCAAGCTGGTCTTGTGCCATTCTTGCTAGTTTGCCTGTGCATTGGGATGGTTTGCTTCTGCACTCTTAGTAAGGATTCTTTAAAGAACAGCCAGCTCTCCTGGACTCCTTTCCCCCTCAGAATGACTTCCTTGGGGATCCTGCCCATGAGTTCCCTGAGTGAGCTAAAGTCTGCTTTTCTGAAGTCCATGGTCCTTACTGCGCTGCTCTCCTTCCTTCTTTTCCTCAGGATCCTTAACTCAATCATCTCATAGTCACTGTTGCCCAAGTTGCCATCCACTATAACATTCCCCATCAATTCATCCATTTGTAAACAACAGGTCATAGTTCTTTAGTTGGCCGTTCCAACATTTGCTCTAGGAAATTGTCCCCAACACGCTCCAAAACCTTTCTGGATTGCCTGTACACTGCTGTATTGCCCTCCCAGCAGATGTCATGGTGATTGAAGTCCCTCATAAGAACTGGGAAACTTCCTCTAACTGTGTGAAGAAAGCCTCATTCACTACTTCCTCCTGGACTGGTGGTCTATAGCAGCCTCCTACCATAACATCACACTTGTTGTTGTCTCCTCTGACTGTAACCCAGAGGTTTCAACAGGTTTATTCCATACAGAAGCTCTGAGCAATCATATGGCTCTTCTACATAAGTGCAATTCCTCCTCCTCTCCTCCCCTGCTTGTGCTTCTCAAACAGTTGGTACCCATCCATGACAATGCTCCAGTCATGTGAGCTCTCTCACCAAATCTCTGTTTTTCCAATCATGTCATAGTGCCATGACTGTGCAAGGACTTCCAATTCTTCTAGCTTGTTTCCCAGGCTCTGTGCATTCATATACAAGCAGCTAAAATAATTAATCGACTGCCCTGATTTCTCAGGAAGTATGACAGCACCTCCCCTGTTGCCTCCTTCTGCTTGCTCTTCCTCCAGGTCACCCACTTCCCACTTACCTAAAGGCTTTGGTCTCCATCTTCCAGTGAACCTAGTTTAAAGCCCTCCTCACTAGGTTATGAAGCCTGTCTGCAAAGACATTCTTCCCTTTCTTTGTCAGGTGGATCCCATCTCTTCCCAGCAATCTTTTTCCTTGGAAGAATATCTCATGGTCAAAAAAGCCAAGGTCCTATTGGCAACACCACCTGTGCAACCAGTTACTGATCTGCAGGATGCACCCAGGCCCTTTTCCTTGACTGGAAGCATTGAGAGAACATGACCTGAGTTCCAGTCCCCTTCACCCTTGCACCAAGCCCTGTAGTCACTTTTGATCTGCTGAGGGTCTCCCCTGGCAGTATCATTGGTGCCCACATGGATGAGCAGCATGGGGTAGTAGTCAGAGGGTCGGATGAGTCTCAGTAACTCCTAACTATGACATCTTGGATCTGGGCTTTACGCAAGCAGTAGACTTTCTGAGATAACAGGCCAGGTCAGCAGATGGTTCCCTCCATCCCCCACAGAAGGGAGTCTCCAAACACTATCTGTTGCTTCTTCTGGGTGAGGGTTGTCATGATCCTTCTCACCTTGGTGAGGCCTGGCCTGTCCTCCTGCACCAATGGAACGTGCACCTCCCTCTCTGTCGCTAGTGTTCCATATCTATTCTCCAGACAAACTGCTGCAGGTAGAGATGAAGATTTCTGCTTGCTGACAGAGGTAACAAGCTTCCAGGTTCCACACTCCTGGGAGTCCACATCTTCTCTCTTCTCTAGCACTGCCTCTGGCAGTTTCTCCTCCACAGTGCCAGAGATCTCCTTTGGCATCAAATCAATTAACTCCTTGTGGTGGAGGATGCTTCAGAGCCTCACCACCTCTTCCTGAAGTTCTCTTGCCTGTTTCCTGAGAGACACCACCAAGAGGCACCACTCACACTGCAGGCACTCCTTGACCTGGCCATCATGGGAAGGAACCTGCAAGCCATAGTTCCCCACAGTGCCAAACCTAGACCTCAACTGATGAGTAGTTCTGCCCGGACAGAAAGCTCACAGGTGCAAATAGGCAGTGGCAGTGGCTCTGGCATTGTAATATCCTCTAGCCATTTCCCTGGGTCTCTTAATCTGCCATTTCTCTCTTACTGCTCTTACAAACACACCTTCTCTAGTGAACACACCTGGAAGCTGGCCTGTTTACTCATTGGCCCCACAGGGTTCCTTTTTTCTTACTTCTTCACACCAACCTGATAGGTGTGAAGATAGGCTCTTCCCTCAAGAGGGGCAGGGAGGTGGAGGGCAGCAAACGGACCTGCAAACTGTTTACCCTGTTTGTAGCTCCTGGTTGCTGGTCCCTTGGTTGCTGTAATATAAGTTGCTGGGAGGTAAAAGAGGACAGGCATTTACAGCATGTCAGTTGCTCTGTGATAACTATCCCTGTTTATATTCACACTCCATGATGAATGAAAGCTGATCCTCTCTCATTGAGCTGTAAACTACGACAGGTTAGCAGATACCTGAGGATGGGTACTGTGGTACCAGGAAGCTTGGCTATGTCCCTCCCATTTATATAGTTGGTTCACTAAAGGTATTATTCACAAGAATCCTTGCCTTTCACATTTTTCCTGGATCATCATGGCTACATCTTTCTAACACTACCATAGATTAGATCTCATTTTACTACAGGGCAAGAGTGTGTAGTTGTGATTAATCCTAATCAATAATCATAGCCACAAAACAGGCCTCATTATGGGGGTATGAAGGGTAGGAAAAACCATAGGAGTCTGCAAGAATACCCTCAGTGGATCTGCCATGTCATCATTTCTTGGTTTGGCTCATGTGAATGGAGCCATGCTTTGCAACTGTGCACTCAAAAATGCTCTCAAAGCAAAGGCACTCTTACATTATTTTCTCCACATTCTTTCATTTTCTCTATCATTTGTCAGGTAAAAAACCCCCCAAAACTACAGTGGTTAGTGATGGTTAAACTTAATACATTTTTCAGATAATCATACAAATTATGGCAAAAAATATCCAAAGCTTGTCCAAGACACTTCCATAGCTTTCTGTCCTTTTTCTCTCCTACCTTTGCTTCCTTCATGGAAAATAAAGCAAGAAGAGATCTATTAGGTAATTCCATCCATATCCAATTGCTAAAGCTGCTTCTCAAAACACATTTTCTAGTTGCGTGTCCAGTTTTAAATTTTAAATTAATTTTAAATACCCCAAACAAAGAATTTATTACCATTCCTGGAGACACTACTCAACACGGAGTGTTTTCTGATATTCAGCTCTGACTTTCCCTTGCTTAATTTCATCTCTACAACCCTACATAATGGTCACACTAACATAGTTTTATCTTTCAAGTGTTTGTAGGCTTACCTCCCAGCTTTTTTCTTGCATGGCTATGTTCTAAATAAAATTTATTATTTCCCCTTCTCATCCACTCTGTTTGTGTGTATATATGTGTGTATCAATGTGTGTGGTTGGTAGGATTACAAAACAAATTATCTGGTCATTTTATTCTTTATAATCTTGCACTCCTTATTGCTCTTGATTCTAATACCATCCTCTCTCTTAATAGTCATACTATTATTTTACTAATGCTACAGCTGATATGTATGAGATGGCAACTGCCAGGATTATTCCTCTTTGCTTCTCACTTCTTGCTTCTGTTCCAAACAAAAGCTTATCTTTTTATTTGACCTTAGTTAATTCTATCTCCACAACTGTAAACTGGCTCCATGTCTTCCTTAATGTCCAGCTTCCCCCTTGAGTGTAGTGACATTCCATAAGTCTTAAAACTAGTCAATTGGGGTGCGCAAAGCTTTGGTCCCTGATTCGATTTGGTGGAGATTCGGCCCGATTAGGTAGCTGAATCTCCAAATCTGAATAGAATCAGAGGAACTGTTAATCTCTCCAAATCAAATCAGAACCTTCCAAATCGATTTGGAGAGATTTGGAAAGATATTTGGAGGTAGACACAGCTTTAAAAGTTTTTTCTACATACCTTGAGGTACCAGTGCAGCTCATTATCACTGTGATGCATATGCTCAGCAGCAAACCTGGACTTCTGGTCCACTTCCAGGTCTGCTGGGGAGTGTGCTAGGGCCCCCCCGGCATACCTCCAGTTTGGCAATTGGCTACAGAGGGACCCCAGGTGCCCCCCCCAACCCAGGAGGCACCAGTTGCTGAGCCAGGAGGCACTGGGGGGGGCCCTCAGCGCACTCCATGGCAGACCTGGAAGTGGACCAGAAGTGCTTCTGGTCTGCTTCTGGGTCTGCTGCTGAGCATGCTGGGGAGCCCTCCACGCTTCTGTGGGACATTCCATGCGCCTCAGCATTGCAGTGTTCACAAGCTACCTGCTACCTAACAGTATGTAGAAAAAACATTTAAAGCTGTGTTTATGTCTGAATTGCTGATTCTTCGAATCAGCATTGAATTTTTAGATTCGGATTTGGCTGAATTGAATCAGGGACAGTGATCCAAATCAACAAATCAAATCACTGTCCCTGATTCAGGCCAAATCTAAATCCGAACTGAATAAGGCCCATTTGCACACTCCTAATAGCCAGGTGCTTTTATCAAACTTTGCCCAGCCAAAACCTCTTAAAGCCCTGCAACTTGCAAAAAGTTAGTAAGAAATCAGCTTAGCAGGGATTCATAGTAGACAAGCCAAAATTAGAAATGAGCTTTGGAAAACTAAGCAAATGTCTATCACTTTCAGAAAGTGGGTGTTGAGAGGAGTACATGATATTGAAACTTAATTGAACTCAAATCAGGTTTCAGTTGGATCTCGAAGGAAGGTAGCATGTTCCTAACTACATAAATCCCCTTCTCTTGTACTGCAGCTGTATATTAGATCCTTCAAGTTTGTCTGATTTATACCCCTTCCCTCATATCTAACAGAATTGTCTCTCTCAGTGGACACATCTACACATGAAATTAATGTGACACAATATACTCTGGCACACATCACACCATGTTTACACGTGTACTTGGAACTGCATCATATTGAGCTGGGTTGGAGCAGCTCCAGCTGACAGGGAGCCCTGGGACTACTCTGACTTGGCTTAGTGGCTGGGGCATGAAGGTACTCTAGTGCAGGGCTAGCAGACAGGCAGCCCCTGCAATGAAGCAGCCTTGTGCCCCAGCCAGCCCCATCAGCATCTACACATGCATTGCTGCATGTTAAAGAACACCACTGTAGGATAGTACTTGTTTTTACAAGTACTAAGCTATGACAAAGTTAATTCGTTTACTGCAGCTTAATAAGGCTCCATGTATAGACACTGAGACTTTACTGCAGAGCTAATTAGGCAGTTCCACAGTAAACATCTTGTGTAAATGCACCCAGTGTGTTGGAAAGTTACAGGGAAGTGGAATGGCTAGTTTCATTTTTATAACTATACTAGACATTTTGCCTTCTAGCAGTGCTCTTGGACTCGAGGACTCAAGGCACCCCTCCATCACTTTTGTAAACTGAGTGGCACCTGATTTAAAAAACTTTGCAGAGTGGTTGGAAATTGGGGATAGGGGACAGCCAGGGACAAGCCAGGGCCTGAATTTATCTAATTAGATTACTTGTTTATCGCCTTACACCTCATGGCAACCCCCAAAGGGTCTGGCAGCACACGAGGATACCCTGGCATCCTGGTTGAGAATCACTGTCTTACAGAAACACATTTTTCTCTATATAACAAAAATGTCTCTCTCAATAATTTAGGATGCTTTTCCAGAGTAGTTTGAAGGAGTTATTGTCAATGACAACTGCACAGTTTTACAACTTTGATAAGATGGCCTATAACCATATTTACTCAAATACAAGATGAGGTTCCCCCCTATCACCATAAGGAAAAAAACCACTTGTCTTACATTTACATACAAAGTCATCTAAAAAAATACACTGTCTATCATTAAACTTCAGCAAAAGCAGCATGTGTTCAGTAATGGAAAACAACTATGAAGTTGATTAAATGCAGCTGACACTGAGCATGACTATAAAACGTATAACCCAATTTGGGCAAACAAGCTATTTTTTTTTGGCCCTAAAAAATGGGTGGGTTTTCCCTCCACAGGGAACTGGCACCAGGCCTGGAAGTACTGCAGTACCAGGCTGGCGCTGCAAGGGCCAGAGCTAGCACTGATACCGTCTCCTTGGAGCCAGTAATGCTCAATCTTAGCCAAAAGACCAAGATGCTGATGGGAATCTACCACAAGACTAAATTAGTATAGCCCCTCTGATTCAGACATATGGTAAGTGGAGTGCTCTTTCACAAGTCATGGTGAGCCACCACACTATATATATTTTTACTACTTCTTCACTCCTACAGCTGAGCTATGCTTTTCTTTCCCATTTCCAAGATCCCTGTTTCTTCATATGTCTGGCAAACCACCAAATGGGACCCCAAAGAATTCACTCAGAATCTCTCTGTTGCTCCCCACTTCTGCCCCTCAGCCTGTTGTATATGATTAGTGTGGACCCATCTTTCCATGTGGTGGAGCTGGACCAGGTTCAGGTCATGAGTTGGGGGTTAATTAGTACATGGATTATGTGAGGGAGTATCTGCAGTACACACACATATTGAGCAGTGCTGAGCTGTGGGGTCACCATGGTTTGAAATGCTGCTGACTCTAATGGGGCCCAGCCCAATAAACTATATGTTAAATGATAAGCCTTTTGACTTTGGTCTAATACCATGTGTGGTTTGTATTACATATAAGTAGGTACAAAAATGCTGCTTAATAGTGTGTTTATGGAGTACCTATGCTAAAATTTGCAGCAGTTTCAAAAAGGTAAAATGCTTCAATTCTGGATGAACTATATGCAATTCACTACAGATGTGTTTATTTCAAGTTTAGTGTTTTCAAATTTGTTCCCCACTTCCATGTGCTCAGGGAGAGCACAGTTTGTCAGTAAGAAAGGGGAGGAAGAATGTCCAGGGGAAAAAGTTGTGGAGGCAGAGGTCAAAGAGGCTACCTGATGCTTCAGATTTATTTTCCCTGTTGTGGCAGTGGGAAGGGGGCAAATTAAAGGCAAACCTCCAATAATTAGATTTTTTATCTGGAAAATTATAATAAATTTGTAAGTTTCCCATATATAGAATCTATTTCTTGGGGAGTTGTCTAATAGTCAGGTCATATTATAGTTGAGTAAATATAGTACTTATTAAAAGCTTTACAGTATTTCAAACAACCAAACCTTTCCATTCCACTACTTAACTCTTCGAAATACAATGTAATGTATTATCCTATTGCACTTGATTACCTGTATAGAGGTATTCAGGTAGATATGCTGGTTGGACTGTCAGAGTTTTGGTTTCATTCATCTCTCTGGTCTGAAGAAGCACTGAGGCAATGGCTTGATAATTGCTGTTGCAAGACAATGCAATCAAAAGGTGGAGCAGTAGCTTTTTACTGTGTTCAAAAACCTCAGGGCGATAATGGTCAAGACCTGAAGGAAAAATTTACAGCAATCACTTCATATGAAGTAATTATAAACAAGTTTATATTCCAGACATAAGGGAGTTCATGGCAGCAGTACAGAACAAACAAGATACAGTAAGTCTGGCCACAGTCCCATTGTGTTTCTTTAAATGTGAAAACATAGTATTTGAGAAAGATGGCAAACTGACAGAGTAAAGACATTTTTGCATCTACTGAGCAGTAGATAGTACAAGTAGTAGTACAAGTTTCCTGATACTGTTACCCCTCAATGTCTAAATCTTGACTTGGTAAGACCATAGCTTGAAATGACACTTTAGTCCATTGTACATGTACTTCAATGCTTGGCCTCTTTGTTGAGACTGTCAGCTTGACAATTAGTGTTAACGTTGTCAGATTTTGTGACCTGGAGAATTGGACAGACACACAGAATCATTTTCTATGGGACCTCAATCAGCCTTCAGATGGTAACTAATTTTGATCTCTAGTACCCTGTATAGAATTTGAACTAAAGATCTAGAAATGAAAGAGTTTATTATAGCACTACATCAGTCTATGAAACCATTCACTTATACTTCCATTGATTTTTGTTCAACATGACCTACAAACATAGATGATTCAAGTTTTAATAAAATATATTGCAATGATGATTTTATTCATTTTTCATCCAAGTTTCAATACAACATTTTCTATGGTGAAAGGACAGGTCAATCTCCATGTGTGTTCAATCCTCAGCTTTCATTTTTAACTTAGAAAGGTAATCTTTGGTGATGGAGTTTGTGATACAGACATCTTTCTGTCAGGACCTCAACTGAGCTCATCAATTCATGTTACACAGGACAACAGATCTGTCAAATGGCAGTGACTTTCAGGGACTACTAACTTGGGCAGGCTCAACAACTGGAATTGATATCTTATTAGGATCATAGGAAAGTAAGGCTGGAAGGGACCTCACTTGGTCATGTAATTTAGCCCCCTGCTCTAAGCAGGATCTGTCTTGATTAAAACATCCAAGTGTCTCTGTCTAGCCTGCTCTTGAAAACTTCCAAAGATGAAGATTCCACAATTTTTCTAGGTAGCCTGTTCCAATACTTGACCAATTGGAACTTTTTCCCCTGGAACTAGTCAGAAAGTTCCTGCTAATCTCCAACCTCAATTTCCTCTGCTACAGCTTGGGGTCCTTGCTCAGTTATGTCAACAGAGAAAAGGCCACCTCCATCCTCTCTATAATGTGCCTTAAAGTATTTGAAGACTATTATCAAATCTCTCTTCAGACTTCTCGGGCATGTTCACACATGCAGGCATATGAGCTTGTAGCAGCCCAAATAGAAGCGGTGCAAATTTGAGCCGGGGCTTTTTGCCTCAGTGCACATGCCTGGACATGTACTTTGGTGTGGTGCAAGTTGTGCCACTTAGGGCAAAATAACCCTGTCGGGCTCCTCCTGGATCTGCAGTCAGGGAGAGCTCGAGCCTGGGGCCCGTGTAAGAAACTGTCCTGTCCTGGCCCCATCAGTAAAAAAAAATGCCCTGGCAAGCAGCTCAGGGCTACTCGCTCTCAGGAGTTTCTGGGGCCCGGCCAGTTGGTACCTTGGGACACTACCCCTTGTGCCAGATGGACTGCTGAAGCAGCCCTGAGAGTTCCTTGCACCCCTTACCCACTGCACCAGTCTGGCAGTGGGGGCTGCTGCCTGGGTGTGACCTGCTGCCACCTGTGACAGCATGTGGCCCCAAGGCTGCATACCTGCCAGACCTGGATGGGGACTGCACAGCCAGTAGAGGCATATGCCCTCTGGATCAGCTGCCAGTGGGCTGTGACTGCAGAGCTGGCCTTTGTGCAGTACTACTGCCATGTGTGCCCCTGCCCGGCCATCTGGGCAGATAACACCTGGAAGATGTTCCCAGGGTGGTAGCCTGCTTTGAACTGTCAAGGCGTGTTCTCCTGGCCCCAACTGGCCAGGACATCAGCCACCTCCAGCTGGGTCCAAGGTGCTAGCTCTGAGTAGGCTCCTCTGCCTGGGTCCTACCACTTGTCACCCTAGCAGGAATTCTGGTGTTCCCTATTTGAAAACTGAAAAATCCCTGATAAAAAATCCTGAAGTCACTCTGTAAAATACCCCCAAATCCATGCTCCTCCACAATTAAAACAAAAGACAACTATATATAGAGAGAGAGAAAAAGAGAGAAACAGAGACAGTGATCAGTTGGGCAATGTTTTATTGATATATCTACAGCGTTAAAACAATTTGGAAGCCCACCAGTGTCTCTATCATCATAATAAAATGATTTCTAAATACCAATGTTTTGCTGTTTGCTTTTGGTTTTCTTACAATAGAGCAGTTAGAGCTCCTTCTGACACCTTCACTAACCAGGATGTGGGGAGAGCTGCCCCTGTAGCCACAGCTCTTGGCAGAGGGTCTCATCCTGTCTGGCAGCTGGGCATGCAAAGTGTGTGCTGGCGGGATGTGAGGTTTGTAGGAGGGGGGTGGGAAGAGGAGTGGGTGGCTGTGGAGGGATGTCCAGGTCATGGGGTGTGTGGGGATTGTGGGGGGGCTGCTCAGGAGGTGTGGATCCCTTGCCTCCCGCAGGGCATAGCTCCCCAGCAAAGCTCATGGGCTGCCCCCACACTGGGCCTCTGAGAACCCCATAGGTGGCAGACATCTCTTGCCAGTGGGGCCTTCGCCCACTAAGGAGACCATGCCACAGCCCCTCCAACAGGGTCCATGTACCCCACCCCCATTTGCTCCCCCAGACCCCTGGATTTCTGCCCCGCCCCACCCAACTCCATCCCCTGCAGCCCCTCAATGGCTGCCCCACCCAGCCCCAGCCCCCACCAGCTCCCGCAGCTCCCCCAATGGCTGCTCCACCCAGTCCCACCCCTTGCTTGCACCCCAGACCCCCCAATGGCTGCCCCGCCCAGCCCCACCCCCTGCTTGCACCCCCAGATCCTCTGATGGCTGCCCTGCCCAGCCCCACCCACCACTTGTACTCCCAGACCCCTGATGGTTGCC
>JAGPOW010003316.1:159234994-159259095 GCA_030014935.1 Caiman crocodilus
CTTCCCAGGGAAGTGGTCCTCGCCCCTACCTTGGGCAAATTCAAGAGGAGGTTGAATGATCACCTGTCTGGGGTCTTGTGAACCCAGCATTCATTCCTGTCTATGGCAGGGGGTCAGGTTATATGATCTGTTCAGGTCCCTCCTGACCCTAGCTAGTATGAAACTATGAAATAGTTCTGCACTCTGCCAGGGATCTTAAGGTATTCTAGAGTGCTACAGCACCCTGGTTAAGAATCACTGGTCTATCTGCTCATTGAATCCTGAGTGTCTGTTCTGAGACTACTGATAAGAATGCAAATTAGTTGCAATTATGCTGGTAGATTTTGGACTGTGGCCTTCTTCCCATTAAGAACTCAACTGAGAGTGCCAGTTATTATTAATTCATTGCATATGTGTTTGACTATTTTCATAATGTACTACATAAAATCTTTAGCACTTATATAAGATAATATTTATACATTTTTTAGTTACTTTAGCATGGTAAACACTTGTTTATGAGAGCCTGAAATGTCTTATTAAAATTACGGCAAAAGAAGGCAACAAAATACTTGGAGCAGCGAGTGCCTGTATAAAAACTACTGCAATAATGACTATCCAGATGATCAAGTTAATTTTCAAGAACAGATGTTACAAAACACTAGTGAGAAAAGAGAGAGCTTATAAACAACGTTATAGTGGAAGGTATAAAAAGAAAATTTTAAATATTGCTAACTCCACTGTCTCAGTGAGACTACTGGCACTGGAATGCACTCATACTTTAGTTCTTGTTCCACTGGTCTTACCTAAAAAGAGAGCATGAAGTAATAAGGGAAGGTGGAGGGCCCAATCTTCTCTTACACTGTGATCCACTACCATTTCAGTCATGAAGATGACAGCAATATTGCACCTAGTAAGAAAAATCACAACAGGAATTTAAAATCTTCTAGGAGATAGAAAGAGAAATAGACTATGAAACCACATAAGAACTGATAAGACATGACAAGGTGGGACATGGATTAATGCACTAGATATACAGTGCTGGGAAATGAAATGTAGCTCTTGACACGGATCCCAAGTAAAATTAGTTTCCAATTTTTTCCAGATCTACATCTATCACACAGTTTGGTAGAGCTCATGACTGCTGCTCAGCACACCAAAAAACAGCTAGATAAAATACAGCAGGCTTGGCTCAGTGCATATTCAGGATGTACTCAGGTCATAGCCCTCATGTAATTGCCCTCTTATTCATAGCTGGAACTGATTATTGTTTTACATTTTACATTGCGATCATTTCTTAAAAATCATCAATATTAAAAATAATGTTATTAAGGATAATAATGATAATGATAAGGGCACATACAACAGTGCCCTGGACCAATCTCTGTCATAAGCTCTTATGGTGCAAGGTGCATTTAACCAAAAAAAATGAGTGCACATAATGCTTTAATGGAAGAATCAAATAATCTTTATATTTTGTAAAATTTAAACTTTCTTTTGAATATGATAAATGTCAAAATGAAGTCACAGTACCTGAAATTATAATACTTTACTGTAAAATACAATTTTTGAAATTAATGGTATTCATGTCAATATAGATTATGTAAAGAGGAGTTCCAGCATATGTACAGCATAGTAAGAACAAAAAAAGGAAAAATCAGGAGAAAAATGTTTTCTGAATAGCAATTTTTTAAGGATTGGGAAAGACAATGTTCTGGTTTCTAGTCAGCTTTTGTTGCTTCAGTACTTTCTATCAGTACTTCTGATCTCACCCATCAGGAACAAGCTACAGTTTTAATAAGGCATTAGAGCTATAAAGTCTAAGTGAAAATCTTCCTGATTTCAAATGGAAATATTTGGAACAGTAAAAATGTATGGTGGAAGATTAATCTTTTCTCTGTAATGCTCACCTATGTAGGGGTCCCCGTGGCGTGATGGTTTCTGGGAGGTAGTCAACTAGTGGTGCCCAGCATCCCCCATTGTAAGGCATTGGCAGGGGTTGTGGCTGTTTGGTTTCAACAATATTCAACAGCCAGCTTGTGTATGGAGAAACAGGATCATCTGCATGGTAAAGTAATAAAATATGGTTTAGCATGTCATAAAAACCAACAGCTTTATTATTCAGTGTTGAAAAATAGTTCTTGCTAAATGCAGTGGTTCAATCATTCAAAATCATTTAGCTGGATGACATTAGGCTTGCAATAATAAATGCTGCATGCTTAATCCCTCCTTCACCAATGTAACATAGTTCAAGCAAGCAGCACCATAGGTGCTGACTTTTAGTTTTGCCAGTTGGGGGTGTGGTGACTAAGATGATGCCCCCCTCCCCCCCCCCCCACAGTGGCATGGCTGGAGCAGAGCTGAGCAGAGCCCATAGAGGGGTCCGGGGCAGATGCAGGCTGCCTGCTGGGGGCTCAGAGCTCCTGCCCTGCTGCCCTCCCCCTGGAAGCCCTGTGCTGGCTATGCCACCAAAGAGAGGCACTCTCTCTCATCCAGCAGTAATGGGGGGCACAACTCTGTGCTGCCGCCCCTGCTACTGCTGGGCAGGCAGAAGGCACCTTACTATGGTGGTGTGGGGTTCCCAGAGGGAGAGCAGCAGGGTGGGAAGCCCTAAGACCACAGTGGGCAGCCCACATCCACCCTTGCCCTGCACACAAGTCTGGGAGGCACATGCATGCATGGGGTAATCCATTATTTCCTGCGGTAAACAGATAGCTGGATACCTGCACGATACTGGGAATCCGGGACAAATGCTGTTCCTGAATCATGCAGCCCAGGACTGCGTCTTGATGTTCCCATTTTGGGACTGTCCTGCCTAATAAGGGATGTGTGGTCACCCCACCTCTTCCTGAGATGGGGTCAGGGCCTTTGGGCCCCCATGTACTCAGCGCCTATGGGCAGTGTTGAATTGTATGGGCTGCAGCTAAATTTGCTTTTTTTTGGTTTGTTTTTTAGTAACTTAGGATCTACATCACAGAGCAGATCACTGGCAATGAATGGACTCACTCTTGAAAAATTAAAATTCAGTCAACATAGCCATAGCCTGGCATCTGTTGCAGGGAGCCATATAGCAGTGTCATGTTCTTGTAATGTCCCACTGAATGATTCTATAAAAAAGCTAAAAATTAAATCTGCTGATTTATCAAGAGAAAACAAGGAATGTGAAAATATCTTCAGTGTGATAAACTTCCTTCAACAGGGATGAAATATTTATTAAGCTTCTCAAATATGCATTTAGGTTAGATTTAATGAGACAGCTGTTGGATGTAATAAACAATAGATTTTTCTTTTATTCCTGTCCATCAGCTCATCAGCAATGTTGCAGAATGAAATCTCACCACCACTTTATGTCTTGCCCATGATTCATGGCCTCATTCATCTTTATAATGTTTTGTTCTATGTCATTCTTCAGAGTCCATGCAATTCATTCTCAAGTTTTTCTTTGTTTTTGTTCATTGTACGTAGATATATAGCATCATGTTGAGTACTTTGCAAATCCCCTTCTGACACATATCCAAATAAATGGAGTTGTCTTTCTTAAATATTCTAAAACTGATTTCTTATCCTGCCCATTTCCTTAACCTTTAATTTCTTCTTTTCTGTATTGTTTAAATTCTCAGCATTATCTCTTAGCCAGTTAATTTATGTAGCCAAGATTTTATGTTGGTTGGCTTTCTTCAAGCTCCAACATTCCCATTGGCATGCCACTTGTCTCATTTATACTACTTTTAATTCTTATCAAAATGTCTTTCATGTCTTCCAGAGTGCAGGAGTGGCAAGTCTGATTTTTCTTTTCATGTTTTTTTTACTATTACCAAATGCAGTCAATTAGGGAGTGAATTTTTTCCATTTATTTAAATTTTTTCTCTCTGGCCTAAATGTATGTCAATTTTTTTTGTATTCTAGTAGATAATATTTTACTCCTTCTACAGATAAATCTAGACATTTAAATCTGTATAATTAAATTTTCTATAAGTAGAGTTAAATAGGATGTATTTGCCTTACAGAACTTAGGACAAAGATTTACCAGATAGTTTCCAAGTTTTGCACATAAAAAACACAATATAGCTGTTATTTACTACTGATCTCTTTAATACACAGTACAATAACTGCCTCATTAAGGCACAGAATGTCACTGTCCCTTTGGTGAGGTTCTGTGTGAGCAAGGGAGATAAGAAGCTTTTTATCCTTTCAAATAAGATGTCTTCCATAAAGACCTGGGGAAAAAAACAGTCCTTGTGCAGAGGGGCAGTGACAGACTGATCTGGACTCTTGGGAATGCACTCTATATCAAGCAGGCAGGGGAGAGTGGAGAGAAGACATGGCATAGTTTCACTTTCTGCAACTAGTCAGTTTGTGCAGGTTTCCAAACATGCAGAAGGTAGAAGTATGTTTGTTCTGCATTCTGAGGAACTGAAAGAAGAATTATCCTTCTTCCAGGTGTGAATAAATGCTGAGAACTCTAAACATGCCCATATAAGGCACCTCATCTTAAGTGTTACATATTTTATCTTACATCTTGATATTTGTCAGAAAACCTAGAAGTAACCACTGCACCATTCTTTTTATAGTTGTGCAGCTTAGCACTTTGCAGGTAAAATCAGGGATAAACAGATGCACGGCTTGAGGAGATGGACCAAAGGAAAGTATCACCTTTCTTAACTTAGCTCTTGATTTGTTGTGAGTTTCTTCCCACCCCCCAGTTTTCCTAAAAAAACAGAAAGTTACTTTAGCAGGTAAGCTTGTTGCAAATGCCACTATGATTCATCCAACTGGAGAAAGCAGCCTGATATTTTTGGTACCAGTTGTGGTAAGTGCATACCTGGGTATGTAGTTAATTGGCGTGTTATACAAAATGGAAGTTGAAGGGAAAAAAGAATGAAGACTCTGAATTAAGGTGCTGTGCCCTGATAATAAGTCAAGAAGAGGGTTAGAAAGAAAGGTAAGGCAGATAGGTAGTATGGTGAAGGGACTATGAATAGAACTGAGGGCAAAGACCCTGCATTCTAATTATGACTTGCCACAGAATCCCATTTTGCCCTAAGCAGTTTCAACAAGACTGTTTTTCAGGCTTGGCTATCTGCAAGAGCGGAATTAGCAACACTTATTTACCTCACATTTTGTGATGACTGGCAAACTAATGGAAATATAGAATTATGCTCTTTCAGGTATGGGCTGTTTTTTTCTCTCTGTACAGAGCAAATTACACTGCTGATATTCAGGAAGTAAGTCCTTTCCGAACTCTGAAGATGAAAAGCACCAAATGCATGGGTAAACTTAACTGCATGTTGGATTGATATAAAAATAATGTAAGACTCTAGACCAGAGATTGTAGGCTAGATCTGAGCCATGAAGTGATTGCATTGTGTCAATGGATGCACGTGCGTTGGGACCTTGGCAGATATAGGAAATCAGAGGCAACAATGTGAACAGTGACCAGGTTGAAAATAGCAATCAGTAGCGTGTTACTATCCCAGCTGTCCTTAATCTCTTACACACACCCCTTCTGCAGCTGTGGCTCCTGCTGCCATCAAATTGGCCCTAGGCAACAAATCAACAGCATGGTTGTGGGGCAGCTACAGTGAGAGAGCAGTATTTGGTACAGAATAGAGAGGACTGGGATAGTAGTTTGTGGTTTGAGTGGAGCAGGACACAGAAGAGAGTCACTAGCTCAGGACCCAAATGTTATTATTTACATCTCTGGAAGTGACTCCTTCTCTAGACAGCTGCTGTAATTGTAACTAATTTGGAGATCAAGCAGCAGTGGTGTACATCCATTTTTTCTTAAAGTCTTCCAGTTCTTCTCTTTTTGGAGCTACTGTTGCAGAAATATTTAGTTTGTTACTGTTACCCCAATTTGATCCAAATAGTAATATTCAGGTTTTTCCAGATTGTTTTCATTGACTGGAGAAATTGATGATAGTGTCCAGGATTTCTTTAATGCAATCCTGTTTGTTTACAAAGAATACACAAAAACTCTTGCTTCCCCAAGCAGGAATCAACAAAAGGAGGCAGTTTCCTTACTTAAAATTCCAAAACTTCATTCAGCCAGCACTCTGCTCTTCCCTTGAACCCAGGTTGTCCAAAACCTTAGTTAAAACTACCCAGCTGTAGATGCATTTAAAAATATTCAAATGTAGTTCATTCAATCCTCATTAACACTGTTGTATCAATTACCATATGTTGAGGAATTTTTGTCCTTTCTAACATAACATACAGTTTAGGGTTTAAATGAAATCTGTTTATTAGCTTCTTCACCATCATTTACAGAAATAAATGCATGCTACCCCACTTCCGAAATGAATAGCCAAATTGAATAAAAAACTGATATGTCAAGTTTTTACCAATACTCTTGATCTTGATATGAAATATCAGAGGCCAATTTCTACTCCTCTCCTGAATGCCCTGCCATGGGAGACAGTCATAACTTAGTTACAGGTGGCAGGGATAAGTTTTGCTTATGCAATATGTCTTAGGGGTCCCATAGGTATACTGGCCACACCTACATACTTACAAGACTGGGGAGGGAAAAGCTGGTTTCATCTGTTACCCTGATGTGTCAAATGTTAATGTTCAGTGTGCTGACATAGAGCCCCTGGGAGCATTATACCTTGTGAAGTGAAAGCATCTCCAAGCACTGCTGCTTGGAAAGGCCTCCTTTTTCACTCCAGGAAATCTCTGCCTGTGCAGTGGTTCTTTTGAGCCCTGAGATAGCAAAGGAATGAGTTAAGCCTAAAATCAATTTAAAAATAACATGGGGAGGCTATCAGCACTGAACTTTCTAAGCTGTGCCAAGACTATACACAAGACTTTTCCAGGTTTTATTTACTACCTACAAATAAAACGTTTCCTTTCCCACAAACATCCAAAGAAATTTCACCAAGCTGAACATGAGGACTTACTTTTGTCATCATCGTATGATCCTCCAGAGCTGTTACTGTACCTTGACTCTAGCCGAGTATGTACTCTGATTACATTACTGAACCTTGAAATGCAAGAAAAATCCTCATTAAAAGCTTTCTTTAGATTAATTTAACAGTTAGATAAACAATTGCTTCAAGAAGGAAATATCTCTATTTTCATTATTTCCAGCTATGATTTCTTAATGCATGAGCTGACACCATCTTTTCTATTTATACTGCCTGACACCTCCTATTTTGGAACCTGTCTGTGAAAAGCTCTAACATCTCCCTTGTTTGCAACAAGTGTTTGGAATTCAACAAGGGGGAAACCCTCAGGATACAAAAGTAACTTTTGTTTGTACCACTAAATTATTCAGGCTTTTTTCAGGTATAAATTGTTAACAACTGCCATCTCCTCACCATCACCTGTGTTCCTTGGTGAAAGTTTGGTAGCTTGCCAAAACAGTAACGGATTACAAACATTTTCAGGCTATGGCCACAGTGTTATTAAAGAAGCAGTTGCAAATATGTTATAAAATTCTGGAAGCTGCCAAAGTAGGTATATTGAAGGGTCTGGTAGATAGCTGGTGGCAGACAAAACCCTTTACAATCACTCCTCAGACTTATCATATGGCTTTAGCAATTGATCCTTTTGTAGCACCCATCATCCATTGCTTTCTCCAAATCAGCTCCAAAATTAAGTGGCAGAAATTTTTGCTGCAGGTTCAAGGCCTGCCCTGCCGATGGTGGAAAAATGAGATAGAGACTATCACAGTAAAGTTAGGAAACTGCATAAAGGTAACTGCATTACAAGAACATTAATAAAATCAAGTCCTCCAAAGTTAGGAAACATCAGATGTAATGTTTCAGTTTTAATTTTGCCCTTTATTATGCACTATATTATGATAGTGTCTTGTAAAACAATCTTACACTTTTCACCTAGAGGACACCTACATCATTCAGGGGACAAGATACATGCATAAGAAGGCAAAATTAAGTTTGCTGTCTCCCTTAAAATTAGCACTAACTGATTTTCAAATGCCTGAAATAATGTTCTTTTATTGAATTTTTCTGCATACATACAAATTGAAGGTTACTGGCATATTTATCTGGCTTTTGTTAAAAAATTAGCAAAGTGTATTGCAAGACATGTTGAGGGAAAAACACCTATGAAGAAATACACAATAACCAATTCTATTCCAGCAGAATGCCATAACTTTAATAGGAAGCATGGATGATGACAGAATATGAGTGGATAGACTTTGAAAATAAAATAAAAGTGATAAAACACCATGTAAGATACATGATGACATTACAAACATATAGCTGTCATAACATGACACATTAATAACAATGCATTGGTGCCTCACTACAGTGTCATTCATGATATAACCTCTCCCTTCTTCCCCCTGCATCACATTACCACATAAAGTAAAGCAATATCACCTGGGAAAGCTATGATGCAGCATGATGATGTTGCACTAGCACAAGCATTTTTTCTAGACTCAGTGGTATTTTACACATCTCAAAAGCATATTTCTTTTATGTGCTATTTCTTCTCCAACATGAACTGTATCATCTGGTTTGATTGTAGCTTATTTCACAATGGCCCTATTCTTGTAAGAGCAGTTAAGAAACCTTCTATTACTAGCTGTAGATTTTTTTTATAATCTCTTGATCCACAAAGATATTAGTGAATACTAAGAGAAATTTCTAAGATTGCCATGGTGTTTCTGAAGTACAGTACTGAAACAACTCAGGGCTATTGCTTTCTTTAAATCCATAAATAGCAATAAAAACTGTGATAAATTGACAAATTATTCTTCATTTCTTCTTAAGAGTCCTCCACTGGGGATCAAGAATATATACCATGGCAATCTTCCCTTTGCTTTCACTCTTTCAGTCTCCTGTAGGTTTGCATGCCAAGACCTTTGAAGGTACAGGAAAGTTTTGAACTGGTACAGATAATGACAAATATTGTTCTAGTTGTCTGCCCCTCAAGTTTAAAAACTCAATTTAACACATTATAGCTATAAACGTTTTTGAAGAAATGATGAAAAGGCTACCTGGAGGCAAAGTGGCTTATTTTCCTTGTGCTCACACAAATCTTTCTGCTGCCTATGCTGATTTATCAGTCTGGTTATGCTCTCTATTCTAGCAAGTTTACAGACTGTACTCAATACCTGATGATCTAAAAGCCCAATCTAGCCCGTGACATGGAGAAATTACTAGACTGATCTGAAAAAAGACAAATATAAAAGGGGAAACTAGAGAAGTTATTGGAGTAGATTGTCTTTGCTCATTTGAAACCCAAAACTTGTGAAAGATGGCTCAGATCCTTGACTCTGAAGTAATACTAATGGACAACAAAAACCACAGACTAACATAACACGAATGGGTACGTTTCCCTTATGAAGAAAAAAAGGTTTTACTAAGAGAAAAGAAAATAAACTTTTTCTGTGCTATGGGATAAAATAAACTTGTGTCTTTACCCATTCACAATGTTGCTATAAGTAAAACAATAAATAGAGGAAATAAAATACATGATAGGAGCACTTGGCAAATATTTTTCAGATATGGAAAATGGCCTTTATCATATAGCTACCTCACTAAAGAGCTAAAGAGAGAGAGTGAAGTGACACTTCTTTTCTCTGCGGTTAGGGATACTGGATGTGTCTACATGAGATGCTAATTGTGCAGTGGCCTAATGCAGTAGTGCGTTGTATCACAAACAATGCTAATATGCTACTGAGCAGTATTATTAGGCTACATTATTATACAGTCTGTGTCACTAAAAGGCATTTGCCATTGTGACTGTGAACTTGGATAGTACTTGATTTAGTATTTGATTATAGAAGTACTAAATTGATTATATTTAGTATATATTTTTATATTTGTTATATTTATTTATTATATTTAGTATTTGCTTATACAATTACTAAATTAAATGCACAGTAACCACTGTGCATTAATGAATACGTAGATGTGCCCACTGAGTTGTACACAAATTTCCACCAACTGCCTATGGACCAAAAGGACATGACCCCTACTAAGTCAATTCCCTGGCTCTGCTTTCTTCTCTCCAGGTAGAGTCTACAAGAATATGAGCTATGTAGCACAATTTGGTTAGAATAGGTCTCATACATATACAGTAACAGCTCTTGATAACCAGAACCAGAACTTGGGTACAACTGGTTTTACTACCTACCTCCTTGAATGTCAATTTTGAAGCATTAAACCATTCATCTTGGAATAAAAACAATGTTTTGGTCATCAGCAAGTGCAAATCAGTGTAGTTCTACTGAAGACAATGGCACTTGACTGATATTACCAGCTGAGGATATGACCCTTAATACTGAAGAAACATGCAAACATTCTGCAAAAATACTTTACAAACCTTTCATCAGTTTCTTTCACCATCCTGCTCTCCTCTATGTCAGGAAAACTGTCTTGGCCAGCTACAACAGTATTACTGCTAGAGGTGGTTCCTGTATGTGGGATGGCAACAAGCACACCCATTAAATACTGTACATAATATTTTATAAGTTGTTTTTCTTTCATACTAACTAACAAAAAACCCTGTAAGTTTCTGTTGTAGGCCACAGCAAAAAATAGCATTTATGTATATACAGTATCAGTTTCATTAGCATGAATTAATAATGACATCTCCAAATACCTTCTACCTGCATGGTCTGCAGTGCACCAAATGACAAGTTAATTTGGTGGCATTTTCTCATGCTCTGCACTAAGAGCTTGTTAAAAGCAGATTAATCTACTGTTTCTGCAGAACTTGGTAGGATGCCGGTGATGCTGAGCTTGACATGCAGTGTGTTGTTGTGTCATATTCTCTTTGACTACCTTCTTCTGAAAATGACATAAGTCCTTCAAAAAGAGGACTAAAACACAATTAAAGTACTAGCCTGTCAATGAGATATGCCTGATGTGATTATGGGGTCACTGGTGGAAAATCATTCTGTGATATTAGTGATAGAAGAATCAACTCAAATGCTTCATCAAATCTTGATTGTATCCTTTTCAAATGGTAAGGAAAAGTGAATGCAAATTTACAAGACATGAAAGACTCTCTAAATGCAAACTTTTGCCATGATGTGAAACAAGGCCCTAAAATGTGTGCACTTGTATGTATGGATATGAATGTGTGTGAAGTAACTAAAAAAATCTGAAAAAATTGAGAAAGTAGTGGAAAGTCATAGCTAAAAAACGATTTAGCCCATACCAGAAGCAGCAGCTGAGGCCTTGTTGCTGGCAGTAAAACGGTAAAAAGGAGGATTATCACAATGCTGGACTATAGGGTTCACTGGATCTGTCTGCTGCAGCTCAAAAAGCAGCTCTTCCATTGTTTGAATAGTGTTATTCCGACACAGATATATTGCAACCTTTTTGATCTGAAAAACATGACATTTATTAATCTCCATACACAACGAATAAAACTAGAATGTATATAATCAATACACATTACACTTCAGCAATCTAATCAGCCTTAATGCATACCTTAATATTGAAATGATACTAGAATAATGTAATTAAGCTCTATTCATATTAATACTAATATAGCCTCTGCTTTGATTTCCCTTAACAGTAAATCACTGATTTGTTTCCTTGGTTACTTGTTCTCATCTAGAATTTTTTAAATATGCTAAATTAAATTGTCATTTTATTTAGTGTAATGCTGTGCCGATATCATTATTAGTATAGCATATATAGAGCTGTGTCATTAAAATGCTTCATCATTACTTCTCAATCATGCATATTCAGCATTTATATTCTGAGTATATTAATTATCTCTGAGCTGAAGCTGCCCATACTTCACAGGTCCCCAATTTCAATTGAAATATCAGGCTTACGTTTCATTTGTGCATAACAGGCAAGCATTTTTACGCACAAAGAACATGGTTAACCATTTAGAAATGTAACCAGAGTAACAGTATGCCTAAATATAACATAGCTGTTATGCATACATCTCATGCCTTCAGCTGTGAAAATTTGTTCCAGAAACATGTATTGTTTAAACAAATTGAATAGAAAAGATTTTGTTGGTTTGTTTGCCAAGAACTCATCCTTCCCTGTATCCACAGCAGAAATTCCAGAGACAGTTGATTCAAGATCTACTGTACTTTCAGTATGATCATTAGCTAACTATTCCTCCCATGAAAGCCTGCTCCTAAGCATACAATGCATGTTATCATCAGGTCAATAAGATTTACTATACTGGACTCGCTGCTATTGAAAAGAATGGCAAACCCCTTCCCCCCGTTTACTTTCATGAAACATTTTGTTTCTTTTAATATATGCAACACTTATTGTGCATTTCCTGAGTGATTTATATATTATTTTTGAATTATTTTACTGTCTTTTTTTACACAGGGAACATGCTCTTGTTTAAAGACTTCATTAAAGTAACTGAAGAAGGATGAGCTTGTTTTATCCCGCTGCAGTTAATACTAAAGGAGTATGTAGTTAGTAAATGGTCTGGCATAATCATTTGTAGTGCTATTAGAAATGGACAATTCTTTATGAAACCTTGCATGGCACCTGCAAATGCAGGGGAGGCCAAAGCAGAAAATGGCACTTGAAAGAAAGAGGTAGAAGAGACCAGCTGGACACCTTTCAGTGATCTTTGCCACTTCACAAAAGCTGGCTGGGAAGTATTAGAAGCATGCCACTGCTTGGGTCCATGCAGCCAGAACAGATGTGTGAAGGAAACAAGCAGCTGGTAAAGCCCGGAGGCACATGGATTCCAGTGAGAGAGAGAGGTAAGCACAAATACATAATTTTGCAGTGGTGTCCAGCTGAGCTGGAATGCTGTTGATAACTTGTTGGTATTATCTTTAGATGCTAATTATTTTTCTCATGCACTAAACAGACTGCATTCTTGCTTCTAATTACTGTGGGTGGGGATGAATGGCATCATTGTGATTCAGGTTAACTTGAATATAACAGATCTAAATTGCTACAAGCATTAACAAGCAATTTTTCCCCTCAAGATTTATTATTCTTCTGGGCTGCCAACCATCTCCACTGCCTTTCTCTTTATCAACACCCAAGTACAGAGTAACGCGTTATGAGATTTTAACTTTAACTTCTTAATTTAAATTTAAGTTTCAGGATGTTTCCATCTTTTAGGTAGGGTTGCCAAATGTCTGTAAATTTACAGTTAATCTGTATTAAAAAAAAAAGCTGAAATTACTTGTCTGTAAAGTCTTTAAAAATTAAGCTGTCAAGTAAAAAACTAAGAAAAAGTGTTTGGTTTGAAGATTTCTAAGGATGAGGCTGGATGCAAGTGTTGATGGACAAATAGACAAGAACTGCACCACTTTGTGTCTGAGTGGCAGCGCCCTGCAGCAAGCTTTCCGGCAGAGGTTTGTCCCACACAAACCCCCAGAGGCTCTTCACCCTCCCCCTCCCACATCAGCCACATGTTGCTGCTGTGTTCTGGCAGCCATCACCTGCCTAAAATGACTGCTGCCTCAAAGGTAGGCAGAACAACATGGCCCCTGGGCAGTCTGAGCTACAGGGTGGGATGGGACAGCAAGGCAGATGGTGCAGTCAGGACAGAGCTGTGAGACCAGGAGTGGGGCAAGGCAGTGAGAAGGAGTTTGTGCTGGGAGAGGGGGAGCAGAGCTGGCAGGGGTAAGGTTGAGGAGTGGTCTGGGATAGGGATGATCAGCCCATGGGAATGAGGAGGGGTAAAATAATTGCTGCAGTCAAGTAAGACTCAACAAGGACAAATGCGAAGTCTTGCACTTGTGATGGAATACTTGCATGCACGAAAGTCAGACCAAAGAATGAGTGGCTAGACTGCAGTACTGCAGAGAAGGACCTGGGGCATACAGTGGATTATAAACTGAATATGAGCCAACAGTGTGCTCTTGTTGCAACAGCATTTTGGATTGTACTAAGAGGAGTGGCACTTGCAAATCAAGTGCAAGTCAAGGTAATTCTTCCACTCTGTTCTGCACTGGTGAGACCTCAACTGGACTACTCCAGTATCGAGCCCCAGACCTCAAGGAGACTGTGGACAGTTTGGAAAGATTCCAGTGTAGGGCAACAAAAATGATTAGAGGCTGGGGAGGCAAAACTGATGAAGAAAGGTTGAATCACCTAGGGTTGTTTAGTATGGAGAAGAGAAATCTGAGGAGAGATTTGATAACAGACTTCAAAAACCTGAAGGCAGATTATAGAGAGGATGAAGATGCTTTTTTCTCTGTGGCCATAAGGGAGCAATGTGGGGAGGGAGGCAGAAGCCACTGGCACACAGGGAAGCAGCCAAAATGACAGCTGCTCCCTTCTCCCTCCACTGCTAATTGGATGAGAGTGTTGCCTGTCATGCAGCCCTGCCCCCCTCTGCCAATCAGCATTGAGGGGCAGGCCTTTGCCAGGACCCCTTGACCAATCAGTATTTTGGAGGGGGCTCACCATGGAAAAACACAGATTTTTATGTATTTGTATGGGAGAATTTTGGGTTTTTTATCATGGAAAACTGGGATCCCTGGTGATGTGCTTAAAAAAACAAAAGGAGCAGCTGAGAAAAAGAGTAAGTGACAAGTGGGTGGGGCGTCAGCCAGATTTGGAAAGTTGGTGTTAAACCCCTAAATTTGAACCTGGCCCTTGTTAGTGTTAACTGGGGCCAGGCAAAAAGGTTATATTTACATTATATAAAGGGTATATCAGTTAAAAATAATTGTTAGCAAGGATTTTGCAGATTATCAGTAAAAAAAAATAATTGTGTTAGTAAGTCTGCTTTCACACCATGTGGACAAGAACTGACATGAACAATGGATGTTTCTGTTTCTAGAACCTGTACCTGATGTGCTGATCTAAAGGACGACACTATTTTATTTCTGATATTCAAGGCAATTTGACTTTTGCTATGACCAATATAAATTTATATTGGGATGTAGTGCCTCTACTCATACTTTAACCTACTCTAAATGTACTTTAACATTTCTCTTACATTTTTGACTTTTCAGGATCTGTCCATCAAGTGTTTTTGTTTAATGTAGTCACTATTGTTAGCCAAATGCATTTTTTACTTTTGCTACATGTGTTAGGTACTAAACACATATTTGTTGTTACTAATATATATAGGTGAAGCCTACATTTCTAGCAGGTGTGCCCTTCCTTCCACCCCACATTCCCTGAGTGCCATTTCCATCTCTCTTTGATTGGCTGCCCTGCCCTGTACTTCCTGCTGAATTTGCCGCTCTGCTTTCTGTTCGCTGCCTTATATGCCTCTGTGTTGCAGGTCCCCTCCATGCTTTGCTATGTGCCACACACAAAGACTGCCTATGCCACACGTGCCATAGGTTGGCCACCCTTGATCTACAAGTTCTTCATCCTAATGGATGGACAATATGTTTATGACATGAACTGCCTATCATACTTATTGACTATGGTGGTATGGGCAGCATCTGTGTGTCACACAAAAGTAGATCATGGAGACTGACTATGCTTTCTTATCTGGGTATAGGGGGACATAATCAAAGCACTACAGCTCAGATGAGGTTGTCAATTAAAGTTCAATGAAGTATTTCAATTAAGATGCAATTATGAAAGAAGTTAAATTCATTTGGCAAAGCTGAGGAGGGACACAAAGGCACCTCCTTTCTTTTAACTGTATGCTGCAAAAAGCAGCATTAATGTATGTTATGTCAAAAAGAATATCACCTTTAATGCTGGAAGAATAATATAGTTTATTTTGAAAAAGCAAAGGTATTTTGCTGTGTAATACATTTTTCTTTTTCAAAATGCTCTTGAACATGATCTAAATGTTGTGTGTGCATGTGCACATGTGTTTGGTCTGATCTCCATATTAGATTACTGTAAATGTTGTATTATATTCCTTATATATCATATTATTTATAGTTTTTTTTAAATTTTGCGACTGCTCCCTCTTTCTCAGAAATGTTCCTAAATGGCCATTACATGTCTTTTCCACTGTTCTGTACAAACAGTCCTTACTTTTCATTTAATAAATGTACTAATATTTTAATCAAATCTCTATAAGTCTACCTATATAAATATATGCATACTTGTCCATGCACATGCCTCTTTCTGGATTTCAGGTTCTATGATGTACAAAAGTATAGCATTAATACAAGTAATTCTAATAATAATTTTTGGCATTTATCTACCTCTGTAAAGAAGATACATGAACATATTTAATAATATTAATCCTAAAAACTATAGCATGACCAAAGGAATGCTAGAAGGCAGCAGTTAAATAATTTTTCATGCTGAAGGGAACCTAACACAAGAACAGGTTAGTGCAGCCCATCTGAGTAAGATACATATATTTGGAGGATCCCGTGGTAGTGCCCATTGCTTTCAGGCAAGCCACTACCCTGCATACATTTTGACTTCTTCGCTGCCACAGATAAGCTGCACCTTTCTTTCCCATTTCCAATGATTCCTGTTTCTTCACCATCCTTAATTGTCTGCCAAACATCAACAAACAGGGCCCCAAACAAATCACCCAGAATTCTTATGTGGCCCACTCTCTATGTCTGTTGCATATTATTAATTGTGGCCCTGCCCTTCATGAGGTGGAGTCAGACCAGGTTGCCCTGTATCTCATCTGCATATAAATGTTTGGACTCATGACAAGAACACTGGGTTCCAAGGGTTTGTGACAGGGGTTGGGGATTAGTTAGCACATGGATCCTTTGTGGGGGGTATCTGGAGTACACAGACATACTGAGCAGTGCTGAGCTGTGGGGTCACCAGGACTTGAAATGCTGTTCACTGCTGGGGTCCGGCCCAATGAACTATAAGGTAGATAATAACCCTTTTAGATTTGGAATAATATCATGCATAGTTTGTACTCTATAGAAGTAGGTACAAAAGTGCTGCTTAAAAGTTTGTTTGTAGAGTACCTGTGCTAAAATAATCTTGCACTGTTTGAAAAAAAAAGATAAAATGCATCAATTCATCTGTCAGTGCCTTTTAGTTTGCCCCTCACATCCTCATGCTCAAGGAGTGCAGGGTTTGAAAATGGGGTGCGGGGAGAGGGCAGGGGGACAGGGGCTATAGGAGGAAGAAGTTGGGGGCAGTTGGCAGGGGGACAACTAGATCCCCCAGGTTTTCCATGCTGTAGCAGCAAGAAGGGGATAAAATCAAGGCAAATCTCCAATAATTAGATTCTATACATGAAAAATTATAACAAATTTATAACATTTCCATGTATAGCAGCTAATTATTGGAGAACATCTTATATTCAGGGTCATCTTATATTTGAGTAAATATAAAAGTGCTGCTTAAAAGTTTGTTGTAGGCATTTTAATACATCAGGTGGCTAACAATGTGTTTTAAAATGTATATTTCTGCCTTGCTAAAATTACTAGAACAGTCTTGTTTCTAAGCCCCTCCCACATTCCTGTTTCTTACAACTCAGTTCACCTTGAGGCTGCCTTTGGGCCTGATCCCAAACCTCTGAGGCTAGAGACAGACATTCAAAAAGCCTGAGCCTGAATTGATTCAATCTTTGAACCAATTTGGAGGTGGATAGACATTCCCGTTTCATTACAGAAATGCAGGCACATGCCTGCAATGGCTCAGGCTAGAAGCTGGGGGGCACTACAGCAGCCCTCCTTTCCCTTGCCTTCCACAGTGCTGAGCTGAGTGGGGCATGGCCAGGCCCTGGCAGGATGCTCTGATTAGGGAGGGGTCCACCCCCCACCTTCTTGACCAGCACGGGAGCCAGCAGGTAGTTGATAACAGAGTATTGAGTTACACAGCAGGGAGTTACATAGGGAATTGTTAGCATTTATCACCCCATCAAACAGAACAAATCTTCTCTTATTAGTTCAAGCTCTTCTTAAACAACTTTTCCAAGGAAAGGCTATTACCAGCTACCTGCTGATTAGTTCCAAAGAGCCCTAAGCTGACACTGTCCTGTCTGCCTGTCTCCTGTCTCCCACAGCATGGATATAGCCAGTATGGGCTATGCTAGCTAAGGCTAAGAGGCGTCTGTGTAAGGCAGAGGGGAGGGGGGAATCAGCAGGGAGTGGTGAGGGGGAGAGCAAAAGGAAGCCAGGCAGACCCTGCTGTATGTGCAGTCTCTGTGAGAGCTATAGCTAGGGAGCAGAGGGGATGGGCCAGCCCAGCTCCCTGGAGCAGAGAGCCTTGTCCAGCCCAGAGAGCATGCTGGGGGACTCTGGTTTAAGTTAAATGAAGAAGGGGTCTGGGACAGACATAGCATAAACTGGTTTGACCCAAATCAGTTAAGTCTGACACTACATTCAACCAGGTTTATCTCAAACTGGTTTCAGCTATTTTCAAACTGGTTTATGTGCACTGAACATCTGTTATGTTACAGGTTTAAACCAGTTTCTGATCATTTCAACTGGTTTATGTGTAATGTCTGTCCCTAGCCTGAAAGTCAATGGAAAGACTTTCTCCGACTTCAGCTGCCGTTGCCTTTTTTTCTTCTTCTCTAATGAGCTTTTTACTTTTTTCTCATACCAAACTTTATACCCTGGAATATTTTCCCTGACCTCGATCACAAACATCTCCTCTTTTTAAAAATCTTCCTTTGATTAGCCTAACAACCTCCCTTGCTCCCAGCCTAACAACCTCCCCTTCTCCCAAACATCAATATTGCCCCACTGCTGAGCCTAGGACTATTACTTAGGAAATAAGCCCTCTAAATTCAGTTTCACTCATCATGTAACCATACCCACAGATTAATTAGTTCAGAGGAGTTGGGAGCCAATCATTTGCCAGGCCTGCCACAAATTAGCCCTGTACTCTCCCTGAGTGCCACTCTGATACACTTCCTCTGCTCTGTCTGATGCTCTGCTTTCTGCTCCCCGCCTTGTACTTTTGGCCCAATCTACTGCTCTGCTTTCACTATATCTGCTGCTCTATTTCCTATCCTCTCCATGATCTACTTTGAGTGACACACATACCACTTGTGACATACCACATGCTGCAGGTTGGCCACCCCTTGATCTTTAGAGCCACCCTGAGCATAACTTCCATTCCTAAGGGCCATTCTAAGCCATCTGCCAAATGGGTGTGAAGGGTTGGAGCTTGTTTCCTTAGCAGTGGTCCTAGGCTTGGCAGGAAAGCAGCTATAGGTACTGCAGTTATTCAATTAAAAAATGAGGTTCCCCACCATTTCACTTGGTGGAGGGGGGAACCCTCATCTTACAACTGAGTATGAGATGGCATGGAGCAGGCAGCTGCTGTGGCCCCAGCCCTGGTTAGGTCTGACTGCGGCTCACAGAAAGCTGCTGCATGCTTCCTCCCTACCTCTATACCCTGTGCCACTCCTCCCCTGCCGCCTTGAAACCCACTAACCTCTATTTCCTCCTTGTGCTGCTTGTCCCTTCCTCCCATCCCCTGCAGCACCTCTTCCTTACCTTTGCTCTGGTGCTGGCATGTTCTGTCTCTGTTGCAGCCTGGAGCAAGGAGCATGGCCTGACCTGGTCTTGTAGCAGCAGTGCTGACTCCATGCCACTGCTGCTGGGCCAAGCTGGAGCCCTGGTTCACACAGGTGATGAATGGGGGAGCATGTGCCCCCCCAGGATTGGCCGCTGCCGACTTCTGCAGGCGGTCACCTCTTGCACCCGTCCCACCCTTGCAGCCTATGCAGCTGGTGTCATCTGTGGGCGGTCCGCACTTGCTGCTTGCCACTTGCCAACCCCTGCCCCCCTCCCGCCACCAACACTGCAAGCAGCAGTTGCCAACAGTCACTGCTCGCTGCTGCCAACACTGCCTCCAATAAACGGATTTTATACATGAAAAATGATAACAAATATATACATTTTCCATGAATAGAATATAATTATTGGGGGGTCATCTTAAATTTAAGCTGAGTATATATTTGGGTAAACACAGTATATCCTGACTTCACAATGTTAATGTATTAAATTAAAAAGAATAAGAAAACAGCAAGATGCATAGGTAACAAATACACCTCTTAGATGTTCACTGGCTTCACATAAACTTTCCCATCCCTTTGTTTATTTCTCTTATTTCTCATGATTTATTATTCATTGCTCTATTATGTCTGGCACAGGCTGTAAACTCCTCAGGGCAAACTTGACATTTCCAAACTTGTTATAAAACACCATGTACCTCTACAATGTTATCTAAATAAACCTTAATAACAATAACAATAGATACTGACATTTTTCATTATAGTAACTCATCAAACAAATAAGCCACTGGAACAGGGTATAGTAAATTATCAACAAAAGTACGAAGTTTAGATTTCATTCCTCTCAAACTGAAATGCCAAGAACATAGAAGCTTTATTGCTTTTCTCAGACAAGCCTTTTTTAAATTTTAACTGCAGTAACAGCAATGTACGCTACAGCTTGACTCACACACTATGGGGAACAGTTATGTAACCAATGACAGCTGTGCTGGGACAAAAAAGAATTAAGCTGACATGCTAACCTTTAAAATTTCAATTAGCATTTACACTGATGCTCTGCATTGCACCATAAATGAGTGGTATGAGGTGATTCAGCAAGCACTTTAGCATATGACTTAAATGAGTCTTACACAAATTTTTAAAATTTATGGGACAGAATTTCCAAAGTGCTTAAAGAAGTTAGGCATGCAAGTCTGAAATATGCCTCTCAAATTCCCATTCTTGCTAAAGAAGGATGAACTTCAGCACACACTTGAATGTAAGTATATGCTTACACATTTTGCTTAACTGGAATCTAAATCTTTAAAATGCGTAAACATTAATAATGTGTACTGAATTCCTTGCATAGCATTTCATTGTTGTAAGGCCTTGCAAAATATAGTGTACAGCTATTTAAAGACTAGCTGCCTACTAAAGGAAGTTCATGGCATTTAGTAGTTTTACTCTGTTAATCTTATATGCGTTTTATTTAAACACAGAGCAGTAACTTTTTAGGTATAAAATGGTTTTAATGTTTATTCATGCTAATTTCAGCACTGGATGACCAGCCATTGTTACTGCTATACTGGTCTCTTGTGCAGAACAACTGCTTTTTTGCATTATAGCATATCCAGTACTTGAAACTCAGTGAGCTTCACTGGTACAAACTAAGGCTCAGATGGCTTGTTTCATCCATTTACTTTCAGTATCTGGGTTCATTTGCTCTACCCTGACTTAGGTGAGTATTGGATGCTAATGATATACAGGTATAGAGAATTTGTGGCAGTCATATACACTCAATGTGAATTATTTTCTTCATTAAAAACAGTGCATCCAGTTATAAATAAAACAACACACAACCACTTACATAAGGTAAAAGGATGGTATCACTGCTAACCCCACATAAGCTAATGAGAAACTGCAGTGTTATTCTAAGGTTGTTGCTCCACTTCTCATTGTTAGCTAGGGCATTCCAGACATTTTCCATCTCTGGTCCAGGAACTTCATCTCCGTACTGGAACGAAACAAAGAGAAGGAACTTGTGAAAAGTACACTAAACGTACCATAAATATGAAAAAGAAAACTATCTAGGTCTAGATCCAGAAGAGGACTAGGCTATTAAGGTCAGATTTAGGACAGACATAGGCACCCGAGTAAAAAATGTTCAACCTCTAATGTACCACTTAGCTGCCACCTAGTCTGCAGGTGTTTAAAGTTCACAAGTGTTTTGCTATTCAACACTGTATGATACAAGATATCTAAAATTCTGCTTCTGCACATGGTCACAAAAGCCTCAATTTTGACAGGACAAAATAGCTCAGCACTTATTTTCAACTTAAGTCATGTCAGATACTGGGCATCTGTCTACCTGTCTTGCTAGAGGGGTGAAATGCAGTATGTGTACTCAGACCACAGCTCCTGGACTGGGCTCCACACAAAATATAAAGCAGTGGTGTGTCCAATGCATCTGGCCCCACAGACCAAATGAGTAGTGCAGGCCTGGCCTCTGGGCTAGATCTGGAACATGCAGCTGTGTTTTCTGGGCTGCTGGGACAGAACTGGTGACAACAGTGTTAATTGCTATGGCTCCCAGAGACACAGTAGCTGCCACTCTTTAAGTTGCTGAAGTTTTGGCCCTGGGCAGACCTACAAGCCAGATGCTGCTGCTCCATGCTCTTTATCTGGCTTATGGGGCCACCCAGAAATATGGCAGCAGGATGTGATAGGTAGTGTTAACTTCTGTGGCTCCAGGAGCCATGACAATAAATGCCAATACCACTTGACATGTCACCAGATTTCCAGAGCCACAGGAGCCTAATGAGCTGGATGACATGGCTCTATAGATTGGATCTAGCCTACAGGACATCTCTTGATCAGCCCTGTTTTGAAAGATGTGGCCATGGTGGTGTCCCCTTTCTATTTAGCACCACAGTAGGCAGAGCATTCACTCAGGATGCAGGAGACCAAGGGGTGGTATTTGATACTTCCTGATGATGTAGTTTCATTCTGCAGGAAGGAATTAGAAACCTGGCCCAGAGAGAAAGAGTGTTAGAGTGAACATGACTCTCTAACCTGGTGATCAGGACACTTGCCTACAGGTAAAGTCCTGGGTTCCTATATATGTTCTCAAGACTGGGCCTGAAACAGTTAAATGCAGGCCTTGTATATGGTGGAATTCAGATATGTGCTCTAACTACTAGGCTAGAGAATTGTTGTCCCTCTTTCTCAATAAACCTTTAATTATTTTCCTCAAACTGGAACACCTTCCTTAGGAGGGACTGTGTGTGCTTACTCCCTGCTTTAAATAGCTGAAAGAGCCTGTTGTTTAGGATGCCTGCCAGGTTGGGGAGGAATATTGGTCTGAGTCCCCAAAGGGAGAGCAGGGAGCTGAATCTAGGTCTTCCACATCTTGAGGGAGTCCTGTAATCCCTGAACAATTCTGTAAAAATCCTTTGACTCTGCCTAGAAAAGCAAAGAATGACCCTGTGCTGGTTTGAAAGAAACTGAGGGCACCTACTTCTAGGGGAGGGTGAAATATCTACAACCCAGAGAGGGGCAGGATGTAAGAAAAATCCCCATCCATGGTGTTTCCTAATTATTTGTTCTGGGTGGTTCCTTGTTTAGCAGGCTGATTTTAGGCAGCTTCCCATTCAGATTACTGCTTTTTGTGCAACTGAAATGCCTAGTCCTTCCCATATACTGTGTGGGGAGCCAAAGAGATAAATCTGATTTCACTCCCTATAAGCCCAGAAATTTGGTGGGAAGATAAGTGGCAGCCTAAATGTTATAGACCAGTGGGGCCCAACATTTCTGACGGGCATGACATAAATTAGCCCTGAATCCTCTGTAAATGCCATTCTGATTCCCTTCTCCTGCCCGATTTGCTGCCATGCTACCTATCCTCTCCCCAGTTTATCATATGCCATTTATTGCAGTTGCTTGTGCCATTTGCTCCAGTGGCTGGCCACCCCTGGCACAGATGCAGCCATTTAACTACAGTTCTTGACACTTGCACACAGTCTGAGATTTCACTTAATCCTTGCAGATGCCAAAAGTAATATGAAGAAGGAACTGAGTAATGCCTATCCTGTGGCCTGTGGTTAGAGCACTCTGGTTAGAAATAAGAGATGCATGTTCAACCATCTTTTGTGTTGGGGAGCCGAGAACCTATATCTACTGCTCCCTGGGCCACTAAGCTATTGGTTAAAGCACCCAGTCATAGTTTTTCTGCAAATCCTAACATTTTAGGATTTACCTGCCTTATGTACGTACTTGGGTGAGCCTGTTTTGTCACACAGCTGCCTAGACCAACTTCAGCCCTACTCGTGATTATAAATGTGTTTGCATTTGCAGAGCTGAATTGCAAATGTGTATAGGTGTCAAAACTGCAGTTATACAGGTGTGTGTGTGCCATATAGGTGCATAAAGGGGAAGAGGAGATGGCCCTACATGTCTGCCATATGTTCTGAATTCTACTTTGGGAGACAAATGAATAAGTTAGGCATAGCAATGTATCACACTGAAGTACCCATTGCTTTTGATCTATTCCTTAAACGCATTTCTTAATTTTATTCATAATAAAGTTCACCCTAGATATGTTAGAGAATGATAGTTATTTTAAAAATTAGTTCAACAGATACATAACTAACATTTTATTTAACTATCTTATTATTGAGTTTGTACGGTACCATTCAATTCTGTTGTTTTTGAACTTGTAAAATATTATAGCTGGAATATATGGCAGTCAAGAAGGCCAACCGTACCCTGTCGTGCATCCATAGATGCATCTCTAGCAGGTCCAGGGAGGTGATCCTCCCCCTCTATGCGGCACTGGTCAG
>JAGPOW010003316.1:159259195-159269241 GCA_030014935.1 Caiman crocodilus
TCATCTGACCCCGGTGCTCTTTCCTGCCAAGGCAGGGGGTCGGACTAGATGATCTGCCCAGGTCCCTTCCGACTCTAGATACTATGATACTATGATATGGCTTTGTTTACCTTGGCTGTCATGTACATGAGATTATTCAGCACCAATGATGTGGCTTCAGGAGATCCCCATCCATTTCCTTTCAGCCCATATGTGACTGCTATTTCCCCTTCTTTGTCCTTCATTTCATCCTCTGGAGTGCTAGGGCTTGATCCTGGGAGAAGTAGTCTGTTGTCTACAAGTTCAATGTTATGAAGCCATGGTAGCAGATAGGTAAGCATGATCTGTCTCCCATTTGGATGAGTTGTTGGGAATCGTTGACTTACCTCTAATACAGGAAGTATTAAAATAGCAAAGCATTAGTCTATAAAGGCAAGTAAAAATATAGTGTATAGATCACATGTCTAGCATGTCACCATCATTTCTATTTTGCTTCCTGGCCTAAATCATACAAAATAAGGAAATATTGTGAGAGTACAAATGCGCAAACTCCAAATACAAGGGAGAAAAACCATCCAGTGAGATATTCTGACTGAGAGCTAATGTGATCCTTGGATGAATGAACATGGCCATATCAAGCAGGAATAGGCAGGTTATATTACTTCTGTATTTGGCACTTAGTGAGGAGGGCATGGGCTATAACTGGAATACTCTATTAAATTTTGGTGTCCAAAATTACTACAGTTCAAGAATTACTGGAGAGGAGTCAGAAGAGTTGTATGAATAACTAAAAAGACTGGAATACCTGTGTTTTGTGTTAAGATACAGGGAACTCAAACTATTTATCTTATTAAAGAAGAGTTTGAAGGATGATATGATTATATGCTGTAAGTACCTACATAGGGAACTAAAATTTGATAACAGAGTGTTCTTAGTATAGCATGATCTAATAGTTAGAGGCTGAAGCTAGAAAAATTCAATCCCAATGTGAACACAATAAACCACTGGAAAACTTATCCAGGTTTGTTGCAGATCCTCTATGACTGGCAAAGCTGAGGGCAGAAGGAATAGGACCATACCATACAGTGCTGCAAAGAATCTGGGCAGCCTGAGGATACTTCTATAATTTTGGTAAGCTTTCTGGATTGACTATTTTAGGCTGACAGCCAATGCTGCCCAGGATAAGATGGATACAAAGAAGTCTTCAAATCCCCACACAACTGCCCCACTTCAAGACCATACGTTCTGTACAAATAATTAGGCACAGAATCAGATCGCAATTTTTAAAATATTAGCCACTGCACTGTGCACATGTCTTCAATTGTTCATATAGGTTTAGTTTAATTTTACTATGTTTTAAATTTTACCATTTTTTTTCTAAAATCAAATAAAACCAAACAATCAGAGTATCAGTGGGCTAGTTATTCACAATTAAAGTACCTTAGCAATCCACCATTTGTATGCTACATAAAAAACAAAACTTAAAAAAATGCTGATACCTGAAAAAAGTGGAAGAGTAAGCTCCGGATACATCCTTGCTAATTCATAGGAGAGAAGGGCTAGTGATACACTGTAGAGAGGTGGCAATGGACCATGAGTACCATACAGGATACTGCCAGGCCTTTGCTCAGCTACTTTCTTTGAATAAACAAAAAGTTTTGACTCCAGAATCTATAGAAGAGAAGAAAAATGGACAATGAAACAGAACAATTCCATTAGTTCAGAAAAACTCAGCATATCAATTTTAAACAGATTAAGAAATCAATGAACAGTCTATATATTTCAGTATAAACTTTCCAAATAATCTTTTGCACTGATTATTTATACAAATAATAACTTAAGAATTCCCAGTCCTAGTTTCAAAACCAAAAGATTTTAAAAAAGTAAATTCAAAAGTAAAATCTCCGAAGTAATATATTGTAAGACAGTCATAAGGAAATCAAATGTGGTTATTGTTTTAGAGGAACTTTTATTTAGAAAAGTTGCTGATACATGCCTGCATAAGTTGCATGGAAATTTCATAAATCTCTCTGTTGGTGTCGGATGCCTTGAACAGCACTAAGTTTAAAAGGGTCACTATATCAAAAGGATAGTTCCTGGAAGAATAAACAGTAAATTTTTGTGAACATCAGAATCTAATGCAGCTTAAATTCACCTGGATCCGTTGACTAATAATGGTCTAAAGAAATATCACCCTTCTTTTCTATGCTTCTGCACTGGAATACTGAAAAGAAAGTTCTTTACTTGTGGAGACATACTCCTTGATCAAATGGCCACCTGGTGAATAGCAGAGCAGGAGGAGTTGACAAACATCATGAGACAGTGTTTAGACATGTACTGTAATGGCTCTATAATGAAAAGTTCTACACCTGTTCTCATAACAATCAGGGTTTTTTTTTAATTTAGAATTTATTGATGAACCAGCTCCCTAAAACAAAGATGTATGGGTAGAGTTTCCAAGCACAATATATTCTTTAAACAATTCCAGTGACAGTTAAAAATATCTGCTTTTGAAAAAGGATTTATTTCCCAATATGCAGACTCACAGCTATCCAAGTTATGAAAAAGAATTCTCTATCAGACTGAGAAATTAATACTAAAAGGGGCTGGAATCTACAGGCACAACAAAATCACAGGTTCTTACTCAACAAACAACCATCCTAGGTGTCCAAAATTTAGTAAAGGGTCAACAAATCACAGCATGGACTGCTGCTCTTCATGGGAAAGGCAAATTTCCATATAATGTAATTTGGCCTTTTGCTAATTTAAAAACGAAACACAATGTTGATAAGCAAATATATTATTTGACATCCAGCTTAGTTTTAACCAATACAATTGTGGGGTCTTTTGCTTTGATCCAAAGGACCTCAGACCTAAGAACCTGTCCAACTACAGCTATATATGAGACTTTATAGCTTAGACTAAAGGAAAGTCTTAACCAGTTCTCAAATGCCTGTCTCACAATTAAAATATTATGGCTTCTAAATGGTGCCAAAGGCTTCACAGAGTTTGAACCTATGCAAAACACATGTAGTTTCCCATTGAAAAAAATAGAGGAAACGAATATAGAGTGTACGCTGTGTATGTCTCCAATTACTCCGATACTTCAGTCTTAGCTGCAAGATAAGTGAAACTGCAGAACATGTTATTGATAGTATCACAATAAAGCTATCACATGGGAACACCATAGACTCAGGAGCGACTACATTTTTGTGGAAAGAACTTTCTAAGGAAAGAGGGGAGGTTAGATCAAGTTAAAAATGGCCACCCAATGTAAGGTAAGTTGGGATGGGGATGCTAGCAAAGGGGTTTGGGGGGATCAGGGGAGCTAGAGAGGTCTGCAGGGGGATCAGGAGGGCAAGTGGGGCCTGTGGGGGGAATCAGGAAGCCTAGCAAGGACCATGGGGGGACTGGGGGAGAAAGTAGAGACTGCAGGGGGCTTGGAGGGATCAAGGGGACTAGTGAGGTCCATGGGGGTTGGGGGGGGTCTGGGAGGGTTTGGCAGGATCAGGGGGGTAGCAGGGTCTGCAGGGGTTTTGAGGGCTCTCTTACCCCCCTTGACTAGCGGCTATTTTTAGCCTTCTGATTCTCCCAACCCCCAGACAACCAACCCCTCTGGTGAACCTACTCTCCCTAATCCTGTCTGTCCCTGCCCCTCCCCCACCCCTGAATTGCTTTGAATGGAGCCACTTGCAGAACAGGGGACTGGCGTTCTCAGGGGAGGGCCAGCTGCTCCATGGGGGTGTGGGTTGTCCACCTGGGGGAGAGGGCAGGGGCTAAAAATAGCCCTGTCTCAGCAGGGTGGATAGCAAAAGTGCAGCCATGGGGGCTGTGCTCAGAACTGTAGAGAAGTTCAGCGAGATCAGTCTCGCTGGATGCAGTCTAAGTTAGACTACTTCAGAGGTACGGTTAACTTAGATCGGGATGGCCATTTTTAGACCAATCTAAACTTCCTAAGCTTCTGTACAGTTCACACTTCGATTCCTAATTAGGTCAGTCAAGTGTAAGGTCTGCATCTGGTTGAATTAAGTTAGATTGGGTGCCATTTTAATGCTCTCCCACCTCCCCTGACATCCCTGAGTTTCTACCTAGTCAGAAAGTCATCCATTATACAATACACCACTTCTGATATATAAAATGGTCACCCCTCCTGTACTTGGGGAGCCCTTTTAGGACTGAGAAGAGGAAACTGCTTGTCAGTTTTAAGCGTTAGCTATACTCCCAAAAAAAGCAGAAATATGAGTTCCTCCTTGAACACGGTCATACAAACCAAATATTTTACTATTATTGAAGGCATGTAATGTATATCCTTTCCCAGGATACTCAGTCCTATCTGACTAAAATCTGAGGAGGAAAGACATAGCTGAAGGGCTACTGTGTTCTGTGCTTTCTTTTAACACTGCAAAAATGGATCTTCAAGTAACCACATTTATGTGCATAAAATTCCATTCATTTTTTAAAAATCTCAATGTCATACAGCTTGTTTTTGCATCTGTTTCTATCAGAGGAACAAAATAGTGTTTTTATAGAGATACTAAATTCTAAAATACTTAATATGTTTTGCGTTGCTCTGTCCCACACATTTCCTTCTCAAAATATGCTGATCAGACATCTGCCAAATTATGCTTTTGTCAAGAAGTCTAAATTTATCAGAAGTTCAGACTCATGTAATCAGGTGAGATTTGCTCTCTATTTCAAGATAACTATTAAATCTCCTCCCCCTCCATTTTTATTCTGAAAAGATACCAAGAAGAAACAGAAAAACAATATTTATATAGGATGATACAAGAGTAACATTTTGTGCTTTGCTTCTTTTTACCACTTCTGCTTTGTTAATATCATTGAATATATTAATTTGCAACAAGGCAAGGAAAACCAGGTCATGGCCAAATTCATGGCCAATTAGATTTCATAGACTTTAGGGCTGGAAGGGACCTCGGAAGATCATCGAGTCCAGCCCCCTGCCCACAGGGCAGGAAGTCAGCTGGGGTCATAGGATCCCAGCAAGATAAACATCCAGTTTGCTCTTGAAGGTGTTCAATGTAGGCGCTTGAACCACCTCCGGTGGCAAGCTGTTCCAGACCTCGGGGGCTTGGACAGTAAAGAAATTCTTCCTTACGTCCAGCCTGAAACAGTCTTGTAGTAGTTTATGACCGTTTGACCTAGTCATCATCCCTTGGGGCGCTCTGGTGAACAAACGTTCCCCCAAATACTGGCGGTCACCCCTGATAAATTTATAGGTGGCCATCAGATCACGCCTGAGCCTGCACTTTTCCAGGCTAAAGAGCCCCGTGGCTCTCAGCCTGTCATTATAGGGTCTGCTTCCCTGACCTCTGATCATGCACATGGCTCTTCTCTGGACTCTCTCAAGCTTCTCCACATCCTTTTTGAATTGTGAAGTCCAAAACTGGACGCAGTACTCCAGCTGTGGCCTCACTAAGGCCGAGTACAAGGGGAGAATGACGTCCCGGCAAAAACACAGGGAAAATAACTACCAAGTAATAACTATTTTCTTGTTAGTGACTCTGATTTTATATGGAAAAGCCATCCAAAAATTGGTTTGGCACTAGATTTAAAAATGATATTGGAAATTAAAAGGTTTAGGTCCTATTGTACTGTTCAATGCAGTGGTTTATCAGGGAAGTTCCACTGTTTATACAATAGGATGCTACTATAAGCACCTTCTCATGACTCCAAAATGAAGCCTCAGGTTTGTAAGATGGTGCAGGAATTTGCAGTCTCAGAAAAACACTACATGTGACTGGTAGCAGCAATTCTCTACATCTAGCGCAACATCTCCAAAACCCCTTGCATATAGGGGACCTGGCCATAAACAGCTGACTGGCTTACCACGGGGATGCTAGAGATTATTTTTTAAAACTTTACCAAACCATTTTTACATGTCAAGTTGCAAAGATTGTGGAGACTCTATGTAGTGAGTGGCACTTGCAATGAGCGAATCTGGGCAAATCTTATACTGGGCGAATCTACACGAGATGTTTACTGTGGAGCTGTGTAATTAGCTTCACAGTAAAGTCTCAGCATCTACACATGCAGAAACTGAATTAATTCAGTCATAGATTAATACTTGTAAACACATGTACTATCATTAGTGCGCAGCAATGCATGTGTAGACACTGACAGGGCTGGCTGGATAACGAGGGTGCTTCAGTGTGGGGGCTGCCTGCTGGCTAGCCCCACACTGGAGCAACCTCATGCCCCAGCTAACCCGTCCACAGCACATTGAGCCAGGTTGGAGCAGCCCAGACTGGCAGGATGACAACACCAGCTCCTTGCCAGCCAGGGCTGCTCCGACTCGTCTCAACATGCTGCAGTCTCACACACATGTGTAAATGTGGCACCAGTTTGTGTCATATTAATTTCATGTGTAGGCATGCTCACCATGTGTCTGGCCCCAGTTACTCGTATGTTACAAATTTGCAGAGGTGACTGTTTTTCAGTGGATGTTCAGTGACAGCATACCATCTGACTATATTAATGCTTCCCCATGCCGTCATTCACAAGATTTTTTTCCTGCTTTTTTCACAGCATGAAATCCAGAACAGTAGAGCAATGAACAGCAAACATGCTTACCATGCTTAATGTTATTTTTTAATCAGCAGAAATGCAATTTAAAATTTGATTTCAATAGAAGGAAGTAGGAATACACAAAATAGTGCATAACTATCTTACAAATGGCAGCCTGATTTTGTTTCACACTAAATACTTTAGGGAGAGTCTACTTCTAAATTTATTAGTACCTGCTTCCGCATACAGTTGCAATGGCTTTAAAGCATCCCGAGGCAAGCTGGTATGATCCAGTATAACAACGATCGATGGCCCAGTTAAAGAGATTTACTTGGTCAGGATTTAGTTCCAGCAATAAGATGACAACTTCACATCCCAGTTGATGAACCTAAAAATACACAGAATGGCATTTTTTTGTACAAAGTGAGACCCTTCTCCAAATTTCTTAAACTTATTTACAGTGACAATGCATAGGTAGTGCATGGGGACGTGCGTGCACCCCCTGAGAGTGCTGGTCCCCTGACAGCCAGCACTATCCAGTTAGGCGATGGACAGGGGAAGCAGGCAGGACCGCCGGTGCCCGCCCTGTGAGCACCAGCTGGGGAGTCCTGGCACTTCTGGGAATGTTGCTTGTGCTTCTAGGTTGGTGCGATCAGCCAGTCAGGGAGATCGGCCACAGGGGACCACTTCCCAACAGTTGGCAGGATTGGCCATGGGAGGGTTCCTGCCCCCGCCTGGTCACTGACAGGGTGCTCAGGAGGCACCAGTTGCCCATGCTTATTTAGGTTGTTAGATATAAAGTGGCATTCAGGACTAATCATTTGTCTTTTAAATGACAAAGGAACATTTATTGCATGCTGTGGAGGAAACAAAGTATAGAATTTATCATAACTTCATTTTATGTGTAACATAGATGGAGATTTAACTCAGTTTTGAATATTGTAGACTTTGAAGAAAAAGTATATATATATATGGGCTTAGTTTATCTGTCTGTGTGTCTGTCTACAGCATTCTTGGAGCACTCTGGTTGTCTTGGCAACCAATGACAATGCCTACTGAAACAACCAATGAGAGTGTTCCATGGGGAACGGTCAGGATGGAGTGGGATGGCGGAATGCTGCTATGATGGCGGGGATGGACGGAATGGAGCAGGGATGCAAGGTAGGGCCAGACATGGAGCGGTAGCAGCATGGGGCAGTGGGTGGTGGTGGCAGCCATGTGTAAACTACCCTGCCCCCCCTGACATCTGACCCCGCTTTGATCCTGGAGTGGCAGCAGTGCAGGTCAGCGGGTGGCAGCAGTGTTGGTTGCATGCAAGCTTCCCTGCCTCCACCTCTGGGAGGTACAGGGCCAGTCATGGAGCCGGAGGGAGGTGGCACGTGGCTGGACAGGGAGCGGGGGGGTGGCATGCGGCTGGATGTGGGGAAGGGAGGGCACACGGCCAGATGTGGAGCGGCGGCAGCAAGGGGTGGTGGGTGGCAGCAGCAGCCACCATGTGTAAGCTGTCCTCACCCCCACCACTCTTGGGAGGTGGTGGTGGCATGGAGTGATGGATGGTGGCACTCCATCCCTGCCCCCCACATCATTCTTGCCAGGCAATTTGCTAGTATCTTACAGAAAAACCATGTAAATAAATATTTTTAAAGCAGATCTTCCACTTTGCTCAAGTCCTTGAAAAACAGTTAATACAAAAAGTGGGCAGGGTTCTTCTCCTTGCTGCTTTTTTGTGACTCAGACTTAAGAGTAAGAGTAAGATGATGGTTAGTTACAAAAATATTGCATAACAGATTTTCAGGACTTGAGTAGGGTGGAGTAGAATTGCACTTAGGCATCTAAGTCTACTTAGAATAAGGGTGGGCAAAATATGACCTGCAGGCCAGTTAGGGCCCGCCAGTCCATTCTATCTGACCCATGGAGCCTCTAAAATTTTAGAAAATTAATATTTATTTGCTCCTGACGGCCTGTCAAAGATGACATGAGCCAAGGGCAGTAGTGCCCAGGGGGAGCCGGCAGCAGGACCCAGGATCCCAGCTTCACCCCACCCCCACCCATTTCCCTGCTTCCCTGTCTGCACACTGCTCCCGTATCACATGACTCCTGGCTGCATGGCTGGACCGTGTGGACACGAGGCATGTGCCAGTACCCTGGGGCCAGAAGCAGGGTGTGTGTGTAGGGAAGGAGAGACAGAGTGTGTGTATGCATACCCTACCATACACATGTACCCACACCCCCTTACACACCCCAGCTACCCTTCTCCCCACAAACCCTATGCCTACTGACACCCCACATATCCACACACACCCACATGCTCCCTCATCCCACACCCACAGCCCCCCAACAAACCTATACTCACCTCCCATTACCCCACCTTCACCATAAGATACATTTATGCCATTGTGCAATCACCTCTTTGTACACTACACAAATGCATGTAAATCAGGATAAAAATATTTCTTGAAATCAAATTAATGAATGTTGTAGATGTTTGCTTTTTAGAATATAATTTGGTTTTTTTTGGTTCCAAGATGGCAGAAACACTTGCTGAAAGGAGTACTTCTGTGGAGGGACAAGGGGAGGGACTTTTGGTGGCAAAGGTCAGGGGTTACAGGGTGGGACTTCTGGTCACAAGATGGCTGCCAGGGGGTAGGGCTACCCATACAGCCCTCGACAACTTACCAAAACTTGGTAAGCGGCCCTCCATCCAAAATAATTGCCTGCCCCTGACTTAGATGGCTACTAGGTGGAACAGAGTCTGGCCCATGTTGTCTGATTTTTAAAGGGACTGACAGGGTGCTTGGAGCACCTGCTACTTTAAGAGGAGAGGCTATCTGAGAAACAGTCTGTAAGTTTATGTGTGTGTGTGTGTGTGTGTGTGTGTGTGTGTGTGTGTGTGTGTGTGAATGAGAGAGAGAGAGAGAGAGAGAGAGAGAGAGAGAGAGAGGGGCTGATGACAGAGTCACCTTACCAGAAATGGACTGGGCTTGAGATATATATAAGCCCAGGGCCTGAGCTGGTCAGGCAGTCTATCCCTGAGTACCACTGGAAGAGGAGCTTCTGGAAGCAGGGCTGCAGGAGGGCTCTTGCCTAAACATCTGAGCTGAAGAGATGAGCTGGGTAAGTAGCACTGAGCCCAGGAACAGGCCAAGCCTATGCATGACAAACAGAACCAAGGAGGTGATACTTCCCCTCTATCGGGTGCTGGTCAGACTGCAGTTGGAATACTGCACACAATTTTGGGTGCCACACTTCAAGAGGGATGTGGATAACCTGGAGAGGGTCCAGAGAAGGGCCACTCGTATGGTTAAGGGCTTGCAAGCCAAGCTGTATGAGAAGAGACTAGGACACTTGGACCTCTTCAGCCTCCTCAAGAGAAGGTTGAGAGGCGACCTTGTGGCTGCCAATAAGTTCATCATGGGGGCACAGAAAGGAATTGGTGAGGATTTATTCACCAAGGCACCCCCAGGGGTTACAAGAAATAATGGCCACAAGCTAGCAGAGAGCAGATTTAGACTGGACATTAGGAAGAACTTCTTCACAGA
>JAGPOW010003316.1:159269341-159304043 GCA_030014935.1 Caiman crocodilus
CCCCAGGGGTTACAAGAAATAATGGCCACAAGCTAGCAGAGAGCAGATTTAGACTGGACATTAGGAAGAACTTCTTCACAGAGTGGCCAAGGTCTGGAATGGGCTCCCAAGGGAGGTGGTGCTCTCCCCTACCCTGGGGGTCTTCAAGAGGAGATTAGATATGCATCTAGCTGGGGTCATTTAAACCCAGCACTCTTTCCTGCCTATGCAGGGGATTGGACTCGATGATCTATTGAGGTCCTTTCCGACCCTAATATCTATGAATCTATAAGCCTGAGGAATAGAAACAGGTGAGCCCATAGCTGGAGATAGGCCACAGATGGCCAGGGTGTCCAAAGCCCACCTAGTGACTAGAGAAGAGCTTGAAAGGGGTGAAACGCCTTGGAACAGCTAGGCCTGGGGACAGAGGCAACAGCCTGAGACAGCTGGTGATGAACAACAGCTGGTGGTTATGGAAGGAACTGAAGGGGAGGTCCCAACTGGCCCAGAGAAAGAGAAAGGTGGTGGCGTGGGGGGGAGAAGAATAGAGGCCTCGGGACACATAGAGACAGTTTGAGCTAAGGAGGGGCTAGTTATTCAGGAGAAGGTCTGGTGCCTGGGTGGGGACCAGGAGGGCCTGGTGCCTAGGAGGGAGTAGGGTGCATTGAGGGAAACTCTAGTGCCTGGGGGCCTGCCAGAGGGCAGAGTGTAGGGGCCAGAGGGCCCAGAGCCCAGGTGGGGTGAGTGTCAACAGGGCCAGAGAGCCCAGAGGTCGTTAGTCTAGGCCCTATCTTCCCACCAAATGCTCTCTTTAATCAGTTATTTTTAATTCTAATTTACTGAAACTGTCACTGCTTACCATAGGCGGAGGAAGAAATGATTTTTTTGGGAGCGGGGGCTGAGTGCATGCACACACCCATGTCCCTCATCAGATGAGTCTGTGGTAGGAGGGGAAAGGAATTGAGTCCCAGGGGCCTGGTATTGCCTGCTCCTGCCCTCTGGGATTGGGTTGCAGGGGCTATCACTGCTTCTTTCTGTCCCCCACGTCAGACTCAGAATCCAGGGGGGTGGCATTTCCCCTTATTTTCCCACCAAATGCTCTCTTTAATCAGCTCTTTTTAATTCTAAAGTACTGAAACTGTCACTATAGGCGGAGGAAGAAATGGTTTTTTTTTGGAGGAGTGGGGATAAGCGCATGCATGCACACCCACATCTCTCATCAGGTGAGTCTGTGGTGGGAGGGGAAAGGGCAATGGTGGGGGGAGGGAGTGGGGCAGGGTGGGGTGTAGGATAGAGCCATGGCTTATCTAGGGGATGGCTCCCACTGCTGCACATGCCCCAGGAGAGCACAAGGGGCACATGCCCCTGGATCTGCATGGGGTAGGGCAAGCTGCCATTGTGGGCTGGGGTCAGGAGTGGCACTGGGCTGTGGGAAAGGTCTGGCCAGGTTGCGTTCAGGGCAGGCAGTGGCAGAGCTAGAAGGAGGGGTTGGGGAGGGCTACCGTGAATTTTGAGGTGGCTGCATCCCAGCGCTGCTGCTGCTATGCCTGAGTTCAGCCTGGCCAGGCCCCTCCTACCAGGAAGAACCCAGTGCCACCCTGGCCCCAGCCTGCAGCAGCTTGGCCTGTCCCATGCAGAACTGGGGCCATGCACCCTCCATGCTTCCTGGAGTGCATATAGCAACAGGAGCCATGCTTCCCCGATGAGTCGCAAACAGCTCAGTCCCACGCCCCGCTGGCTATGCAGCACCTGCCCCTCCCCTAGCCCCAGACTGCCCCAGTCCCACTGCCTCTCTCTCATCCCTGCCTGTGCACCACTTCCTACCCCTCCTGCAGCTGCTGGAAGCCCACAGCTGGGCTGCTTTGCGGCCCTACTGCTGCCCTGCGTTTGGCCCCCATTAGGGCCCCCCCTTTCTGCTGCCTATGCTGATTACCCAATAGTAGGAACTGGGGACTGAACAGGGACTGAAAAAACAATTAAGCAGCAAGAAGGCCTGTTTTTATTGTAGTGGCTGTGTCTGTCAGGTTTGTTCTGCTTTGGAATACAGAAGCAGCACTTTTGGTTAGGATTTGGCAGAAACTAGGTCATAGATAACAAGGATGCTTTGACTATAGTCCTCAACAGAGAATAGTTTTGGTTAAGTTCCTTAAACTGCTTGTGGAAAGAGTTAAAACAAGTCTTCTTCCAGCTTCCTGCCCTTTTCTTTCAGTTGTTGGAGTCTGTCTAGGAACCAAAGTGACCTGTGCAAATACAGCTGTTGTGGGATATCTTGTGGGATAATACCTGTGGTAGGGTGCCACAAGTGGAAAGATAAGAAAACTGAAGATGCTAGAAACTGAAGAAGAGGACTGAAGATGTATGACAAAGATGAAAGAGATTCAGGAGATAAGCTATAAGTATTAAATTGTTATCAGGTACCTTATAGGTCAATCAAGGAAGCTGCCTCTGAAGGAACAGAACAGTAAACTGTAAAAATAATCTACTACAAAGAGATTATTTAACTTCAGATGCTAGCAAAATCAAAATATACTTGAATAGTTCCAGATCCAGCACTTAGGGAAACTCATTTTTTATTCCTATAGGCTTTGTCTAAAAAAGTAGATTTTTTTTTGCGTTCTTCTGAAGATCTTCTCTTTGACATTGCCACGTTCAGCTTTACTTTACCAACAGCTATTTCACGGAGAAGGAAGTGATTTTACATTCTGATTCCACTGGGCGTAGAAGCAGGTGGGTAGAAATACTCCAGAGAGAAGTGGAAGTATTTTCTGAGCTGCCCTTGGCCTTTGTCTAGTAGTGGGTAAAAAGCCTAAAATTTTGATTCAAAGAAATTGGAACCTTACAGGAAAATCCTACTTACTCTATTATGTTAAATAAAGTATATATTCTGAAATGATAAAATTCCTGTTACCATTTAAACTTTGTGGTGATACTGTTCATTGTGACTGAACAATGAATACATATACTGTTTTCTCCTCAAAGTAATAAAGCAAATCCAGCTACACTGCCTGCATTTGCAAAGTGGATTGCATTTAACAAGTACAGAATTTGAAATAACTTCTAATCTAGGCATTATTAATGAGGTACTCACACGTAAATCTTGGCAAGCTAGAATGTTATCAAGCCATTTGTAGAGATAGCCATCAGGAGAAAGACCCACATTGTCAAATACAGGGCCACAGCAGAGTACAGCTGACATTGCCTGGTAATACAAGGAAATGTAGTAGTTACGCAAGTGTGTAATGTATATGAAGGGATTTAACAGATTTCTTCATGCCTGCAAGACATTTGTATTTATATTTAAGGCAAACAATAGTGGGAATTTTTTTGTTAGATTTCTATATGTACACTGATCTAGAAGTTAGTTTAATTAATTAAGGCACTGAATTAAATTTTTAAGCACCTAAATACTTGGTATTAGCTAAGTTATGAAATTTATTTATTTCACCCAATCTTTTATATTGAGATTATAAAAGAATTAAAAATAAATTTGTTTCAAATGCAAATTCTCTGTCAAAGTTGAAACTGATTTACTAAATTGTTTTGTCATTTGATGAAACATATATTGGTAAACAGGGCATTATTTGTGCTGTTTACTTGAATGCTTGATTGTAATATTTACAGCTGAAAAAGAATATATAAACTATTGAGCTCATCTCTATGTAAGAACAGGAAATAATCTTTTTGAAACAGGATGTACCGAATACTGAAGTGGTATTACGCTTGAACTTGTGCCTGATATCCTGCTATTTTTGAATGAAGAAGAAAATAACAAAAGAAAATTGTACAGGCAAAAAAGCAACCAGCCATGAAAGATAGTGGTAAATCAGTGATGCTCAGCCTTTTGGCACTACAGGCCAGCTGGGTAGTGCAGAGCCATCTGTGGGCTAGACCAGGCCACCTAAAGGCCAGATCAGGCCATGGTGCCTGATACTGCCTCCTCCCAGCCCCACACACCAGGATTGAGTCCCAGGGGCCTGGCACTGCTTGCTCCTGCCCTCTGGGTTTGGGCTGCAGGGGCCATCACTGCTCCTTTCTGTCCCCCATGTGTCAGACTCAGGATCCAGGGGGGTGGCATTTCCCCCTCCCTTCTTGTGCCAGATTTGGATCCTGGGGGGCTTGCATTGCCCCCTTTTAACCCCTTTGCACTGGGTTTGGGCCCTGGTGCTGCCCCTGCTTGCCCTTGTGCACTGGGTTGGGGCCCCAAATCCAGTGTACAGGGTCCAGAGCAATCCAAAGGTTCAGAAATTTGGCAGTAGGGGAGCAGTGCCACTGTTCTCCTGCCACCAAGCTTCCAGAGGCAGTGAGAGTCCCATGGGCTTGATCTGGCCCGCAGGCTGGAGGTTGATAATCTATGCCTTCCGTAGATTATAAAAACAGAAAAGTAAAGCTTCATTTGATTATATGCATATATATGCACACATATAAAATCTAATTAACAATAATTATAAATAAAAGGAAATAATGGTCATTATTTTTCTTTCTTTTGAACTTAAATATCATTTCTGTAACCAGCATTACTGAATAGATAACTTTTAATGGAGAAATGAAAACATGTTATACCTTTAATGCACAGTACTGGTATCTTGTAATCTGGTGATTTCTGTCACTATAACGATCCAGTGGTGTAAACATAATACTGAAAGGTCCAGCCCATTGACTAAACAAGATAAAAAGATGGTGCCTCAAACTTTGCTGAGGGAAGAGGAATCTCCTATGATGAACTAAATGAATGAAAATAAAATCAGTTATAATTTCCTAAAGCAAAACAAAGCAGAAATGAAGAATCAGTGTCCTCTCCCTATGGCAGTAATGCTTATTCAAGGACTTCCCAACTCTACAAATAGAAAGTTTTAATTTATATTTGCAGATATATTTATTATAAAATAAATAAACCTCTTTTGGTTATCTTAATACCACTAATGAGACACCCTTTATTTTCAAAAGACTTAAAATTTAAACAAATATGTGTTTATATAAACATGTTGAGTCAAATCCAAATCTGCCTCTAAGAGGTGCTTATGGAGTTTCTGGGATTTAAACAACTAAACACAATCCTAATCCACTCTATGCAGCAGCCACCAAGCATACTCAGAGGGGTTCCAGTGAAGCATCTATTTTTCACTTATGCCTCTGCTCCCAGCTTGTGTTCCCAATGTTGGTTACATATTTTGCACTTAATAATCATTGGATAAAATTCATGAACAGTGTAAGACCAGTGCTCAGGGCTCTGTCCCACCTAAGCCAATAGCCTCTGCCAATAGGCCACAGGATCGCAGTCCTTGTATGCTCTCCTTCTGGTACTATGATTCTTTTCCTCTTGCCTGCCAAGTGGCCCACTTCAACAGGCGAGGAAAAGGGTACACTTGGCCTTGCCTCATCCATGGCCTGATGTTAAGGGCACATTGAACATTTATCTCCTCTTCCTGGCAAACTTCCTCTGGCTGAGAAGGGCCTAAGACTTAGTTCTCTTACTCTTTGGGATAGCACCCTAGTCACAAAATTACTAAGCTAAAAGGTTGGTAGGTGTCCTCCTCCTGTTTAGAATTCTTCCTCAAAATAAGATGGATCAGAGCTGCATACAGGATCTTCACTGAAATGAGAGGACATAGTGATGTTCTTTCCAAGTGGATTAGGATTGGTGATGGCTGCTTAGGATCACAGTAAGAGAACAATATTCCTACACAGGATGGATCAGGACTGGTCTTTGGTGGTACGCTATGTTTCCTATTTAAAGAATAGGTCTCTCTGTGAGGATCTGGATTGCTTACTAATGCAGGACATATACATTTCATGTTAGTTGTGGGAAAGCTCAGAGATGAATTTGGATTTGGGCTGCTGCATTTGTGAACAGCTAACTTCAGAATCAGGATGTTAATAACGGGAGTTCACTGCTTCATACATTCTTTTTATGGTCAACTTTTGCTTGTTTATTTTTGTTCCAGGTCTTTCAATATAAGCCCTAATGATGGTTATGTATTACCCTTCTAGAATAGCAGGTCTGGGCAGAAAATAAAGCAATCCTATGATATTATTTCCTTATAAGGAGCTATGTTATGTTGACTGATATGCTCAGACACTTCCTAAGCAAAAGGAACATATCTGCTAATTCTAAAAAAAAATGTAAAAACTTAAGACTGTTTAACATAGTTCTAATTCCTCCAGCACAAAACAGGGTGGGAGACAGAATGCCTGAAAAGGCTGGAAGGCACTAAGGAGAAACTAAATTAACAGGGAAGAAATTACCATTTGCTAACATCTTCTAAGCCAGAACAGACAGTAGGAATTTAAGATAGAAATACCCAATAATAGATAAGCACAGAGCAGAAACTCATTCTGTGGAGCTGAAATAAATGAGACAAGATACTTCCTAACCTAGTAAAAGGGGAAAATCCATCTGAGAAGAAATAAAGAACAAGTTTAAACACCATCTTAGCCTAATAAAAACATTTCACCTGAAAGTACTCATCTCCTTGCTGCTTTTATTCCAGCAGCAGGGTCAGCACACTGACAAATTGCTGGATTCATGATAAGTTTGACTACTAGACAGGAAGGGGATATATAATGGATACTCTGAACCCACACATACGTGATTAAAAAAGACATTTAAGGTTAGTTAGAAAGAGGCCAGGCACATTACTACCAACGGACTCTTTCCCCTCGACTTCAAAGCATTAGGTGATACCCAAAAGCATAGTTTAACTAGCCAATAAAACCTCAATATTTAAACTAACTAAAGAAGACTGAAGCTGCCACAATGAAAATGAGTTTGTCCAGAGTTAAGAGGTATGGTTTTGTTAGTTTTTAACATGCTTTGACATCTGCTGATTAACAGAAAGATAACTGTCTATCTCCATAATCAAATGTTGAGTTATTTAAAACACACACCAGTCATTGTTGGCTCTTTGCAGGACATCCAAACCAGCTGTTTCACTGTGCTAAATTCACATCGCTACACAGTACATATTAGACTGTGAACGCAACAAAAATACAAGTAAAAAAGAAAAACTTTATAACTATTCGCTACCGAATAACTCCAATCCTCCATTTGGGACAAACATAAGGAGGGGAATGAGGAAAATAAAGAACTGAATAAATTATCCATCGGTAACAGCTAACACATTGGCACCATGAAAATTAATGAGAATTTTCCTGCTCATTTGAATGGGAGAAAAATCTGATGTTGGCAATACAGTGGAACCTCGGTACTCGACTGCCTTGCAACTCGTTGAATTCGGTACTCGACGCATCTTGACTGGAAATCGTTGTCCCGGTACTCGTCGTTTGCTTGGTACTCGCTGGAGGCGGCAGCTCCTTCCTGAAGTTCGCTGCTCGCTCTGCTCTGCTCTGGCAAGGCACCGCCGCCATCGCTGCCCGGCCCCGCGCTCCTCTTGCCCTCCCCTGGCGTGGGGAGGGCTGTTTGTTTGGTACTCGTCATTTTTGGTACTCGTCGCGCCTCCCGGAACCAATTAAGGACGAGTACCGAGGTTCCCCTGTAGTGCAACTTGCAGTGGGTGAGCAGGGCACTGGCTCTGGGTGCTAGCTAAATCGGGGCACCAGAAAAGACACCCCCATCTCCTGTTAATTCTTTGTCCTGGCTGCAGTTCCACAGTGTTGCTCTTTCAGTAGCAGCTGGGTGCACACATACCATGCTTCTGCTATAGGAGCAACAGCTGGGGTGGGTAAATCATGCTGTGACTGTGGCAACAGTAGCCAAGGACTGCTTTGAGGCCTCAGAGTAGATAAGCAAACCCTGCTTGTTATGCCTCTGAGTATGAGTGTTCTTTTTTTGCTCATCTATTAGGTATGTGATATACTTCTTACAACTGAGAACAACGAAACTTGAAACCATCTAGCTCTGAATATTGCTGTCCTATGTTAACATTTGTTTTCACTGCTCATTTCTTTATTTTCTTACTTTGCATCCTTCTTGCTACCCAGTAGAAATGCTGTTGTTGCTTGTTATAAGTAGGGTTACTATACATCCCAGTTTGGCTGGGGGAGTCCTGGATACTGTAGGCCATCCTGGTGTCCCATCCAGTTGTTACAAATTGAAACAAAAATCCCATAATTGGCTGCTGCAGGCCATGGCAGGTGGGCAAGTGTGTGGGGTGCAATCTGGTGGGTGGGCAGTGACATGGTGCACCAGGAAGGCAGGTGGGTAGGCACTGATGCTGCTGGCTGCATGTGCCTAGCTTGGCTCCTCCTGAGCAATGGCTGGAGGCAGAGTGGGTGGTGGATGGGCTGGGTTGGGCACCTCTCTAATCTGCCTGCTTTGTTCCCACACAGCAGCAGCAGCAGTGGTGCCTTTCCACCCGTATGCCTGGATCACCATGATGCCCCACCTCCCTACCAGACTGCACGCTTCATCCCTGCCCACCTGCTTCTGCCTGCAAGGGTGCCATTGAGTGGGGATGGGATGGGGAAAGACAGTGTCCTGGATTTCCTTAGAAATAATATGGTTACCCTAGTTATAAATAATTTGTGATCAGAAATGTTTAAGGAGAGAACAAGCTTCCAGCAAGATTTTAGTTTCTAATGGTTAGGAAGGAGGCCTTTAGGCTGACCTTTTAATTTTTTTTTTAAAAGTGTACACTGCGCAAAGGAGGAGGCTATCAATAGCTGTAAAAAAAGTGGGGTCATGGAAATTTTGCTGACATGAGGCAGAATTCTAGAGGCTAAGGCAAGTTTTCCATTATATGTTTAAACTTAAATGTTTTTTCAGCCACCAACAATGTCTTCCTTTGCTATGGCCTGAGCTCCTAGGAATTTAATGAAAACTTTGACATTTATTTCTAAACTGAGTAAGATAAGGGCCTGTGAGACAGGCTGTCGAACTCCTTTGTTGCAATTAGAAAGAGAAGAAGCTTACATATGTGTGCTGCAACCTTCATCAAGCTTTGTGATGTCTCCTGTTTTCATTCCTGAGAGAATTCTGTGTTCTGTTAACCATATTCCCTTATAGTTACTACACAAAAACCTAAAGAAGAAAGCTAATTTGACAGCATACCTGGAACACACTGAATCAAGTTAGCAATCATGGCGCTGAAGTGTGCTCTCATGTCCTTAAGAATTTCAACTTCTTTATCATTTTCAGCCTCCAGCAGCATGCGGGTCAAATCAACATACTCTAAAAACAAGGCTCCAAGGGCTAAGGTATCCCTCTCTAAGGCTCCATTTGTACTAATATAAAGAAAAGTTCAAAATTAATATGACAGGTATACTTCATTTATTATGTAGTACACCAAATTACAGACTTAAAGACAATCAGAAGTTTTACAGTAGCATGTCAAAAACATATTCTGTGTATTTTCCAATTCCCCAGTGAAGCTACTAAATAAATTACCTAACAGCACACCCAGTGGAAATTCTTCCACTTAAAAATACCATATTATCAATCCTACCTGTCACTTATAACACCAGCATCAGCAAGTAATTCAAAAATTCGCAGTAACTGCAGTCTTAGAAGATCTCGGCGCTCTCGGCGTTTCTTATTCTTGGTTTCAAGCAAGAAAAAAATTATTAATACACACCCAGATACTAACATTTAAAAAAAGTCTTTGCAAGCCTGATCAAAGCAGCTATATTCAGTAGTGTGACCAGTGCTGGAGAGATGGAGAGCACCCTGGGCACCAAGTTAGGAAGGACACCAGAATTGTCCCCTACCCCCATGAAGTCCATGCCTCAGCAGCATGTATCCCCCGCAACCCACACTCCCTCCCCCACACTCTCCTGCAGGGTTTGTCTCAAGTAGCAACTCTGCTTGTTACACTACTAGTCATGTTTAAGAAAGGCAGGATATCATCTTTTATATGAGTAACAATGGAATATTACCTCCTAATACTGGTACCCTTACACAACAACATGAGCATAGTTCTAGGCATGTTCATATGTGTAATCTTCTTTCTAACAATTCTTGAAGAAACTCTTTGTAGCCAAATAAGTCCTTGAGGGGGAAAAATGGGCAAGAAACTCTTGAAATACTGAAACAGTAATATTTAATTATTCAAGATTTGGTGCCAAAATTGTATTTTTTTAGGTGCTGGGATATTATATGATATTGAGGAATGTGGTCTGTCTCTTAGCTCCTTGAAAGTGAGCATAAGTAGTACAACTGCGTTAATCTGAGGGTATGTCTATACTGGTATAGTTAAAGACAGACAACGTTCTATCTCCAACAAAGTTAAGGCCTTGCCTATATGGGAATGTTATGTTGCACTAGCTGAAATGACAATATTTATTTGATTCCAAGATGAGATCACCCCAGAATTAACATGAGGGGAAAAGCCCCTCATCTTGGAATTGAGTACAATGCAGTGAGAAGATAAGCAGAAGCTGCAGCTCTGGCCCCAACCCTGGGGCTGTCTTACACCTGGAGCCACAGCAGCTGCCTGCCCTCCCCACCTCTGCCTCAACTGAGGATGGGCCAGGACCAGAGCAAGCATATGCTCTATGTCCCGGGCTGGAGTGGAGATGGAGTCTAAGGTGCTGGAGCAATGCAAGCAATGTGGGGGGGATTGAGCGGGGTGGGACAGGAGCAGGGGGCAAGGTGTGGGTGCGGCAAGGGGAAAGGGTTAAGCTTCTTGATCTCCTCTCCTGCCTGGCCCACATTACTTGCTCTCCACTGCCTCCCCCACCAGTGGTCCCCCACCACTGCTTTTCCTGCTGCAGCAGTTCAAGGGACAAATTTAAGACAACCCTCCAATAGTCAGATTCTTTACATGGAAAATTATAGCATACAAATTTTTCCACATATAGAATCTAATTATCAGAGGGTGTTCTTAAATTCAGGGTTTTCTTGGAGTCAAATAAATACATTAAAATATGTTTTAAGCATCTTGTACCTACATCAAGCCTGTTTTCAAAGCAATTTACTTTGCACCTCAGTTGAGCAGTATACCAAAGCGGGGCAACAGAAACACCAGCCTCAGACACTGGCCCTGGTGGGGAGGGCGGGACACAAAAAGAGCAGCAGTTGCATTGCTGGCTTCACTACTGCCATGTGAGTGTCAGTGTAACCACTGACACTACCCTGTGAGTGGCTGCTTGGCCAGGGCCCTCAAGCACCCATTTACACCTCTGCCTTAGGTCTCAAAAAGTAAACCTTTCTTCTAGCAAATAATCAAGAGAAATTAGCCTTCCTGAATAATAACTATGATAGTGTAACTATATTGCATCTGGTACCTGAACTACTCTGTGTAGTGTACACATGCCTATAGAACTATGTGCATGAAATGATTAAAAAGGGAAGTACCATAACAAGAAGGTAGAGACAGATTCTTGTTTGCTACAGTTAAATTGGCACATTGAGAGTGAACTAACTACACTGATGTAATATCACCGAGTCAATGTGGCTTTAAGACAACCTACCATCCTTGGTAAAGTCCTATTTATGCAATACATACAAAACATATTTAAATACTGTTGTGAAACATGGTTGTGGCCCAATTGTGTTACAAGATTTTTTTTTATTATCATTGTAAGTGGGTTTCCTAGTTCACAATGAAAACCTTCCATGTATTTAACTTGTATTTTTTCCAAAAAGTTTATATACCGTATATTTACACAATTATTGAATTATGGAATACATTCAGTTTTGAATATTGCTTAAAATAGCTGTTATACAGTTATTTAAGATTTTTTTTATTAAAAAGTCCAGTTGACTCTCTTATAGCCAATAGCATGTATTCCTGTATGTCAAAGCATGTATTGTCAAATAATTATATTTACAACCATTAAATTCATATTGTTATTTCAGCAAGTACACATTACTTCCACTAACCTCTGGTCTTCTTTCTAGGGCTTCTTTCATTAGTGGATGAAGTTCTTCTACTAATTCCCTAAATAAAAATAAGCAAATAAATGTGTAAATACAGTTCTTTGTAAATAAGATTTTTTCATAAATTTAATTTTCCCTATAAGGGAGAAAGAGTATTATATTAAGTTTCTTTATAAGGCTGTTATGACATTGTGGGATAGGTTCATTCTCATCTACCTCTTTCGGCACATATAAAATCATAGAATCCTAGAAAATTAGAGTTCAAAGTGAATTCAGGAGGTCATCTAGTCCAATCCCCAACTCAAAGCAGGTTCATCCCCAACTAGATTATCCCATTCAAGGCTTTGTCTAGCTGTCTCTTAAAAACCTCCGAGGATGGAGAATGCACAACCTTTCTGGGAAACCTGTTCCAGTGCCTTATTGCCCTCCTAATGAGAAAGGTTTTTTCCTAGTATCTAATCTAAACTTCCCTTGCTGCAACCTGATGTCCAATCACTGAAGCACATCTTAGGAAGGGCTCTGACAAGGGCTTCCATTTTGCCCCTGCCTGAAACTAGAGTTGGGCAGCACTTGCTGTACCATGGAAGTGGAAGAAAGTGCTAACATAATGGTAGTTTAGATTAAATGTAGCACAGGTAAATTGGAAAACTTCTTTGTCTTTATGAAATACTCACTTACTGGGAAAAGCTTTAACTGCCATTCACCCAGAACTGCCAGTTAATACCCATATCCCAAACATATACTACTAACTCAGTGCTGCTTGTTTCTTTACTGGTCTCTTTCTCTCCAGCAAGAATCAGCATCATACTTACTATATAAACAGTCGTATTTTGAAATAATAAAAAAATAACCAAATAATTTTATATTAAAAGTAAAGCATTTGAAAGAAAGGCAAGTAGCCAAGATTTTACAGAAACCTGGGCAGTACCTGAAAACAAGAGAATTTGTTCTTCCAAATCCCAATACAAGTGATTCTGTGATTTCTATGCTTTCAAGTCTCATTAAAGGCACTAGCTGCTTTAACAGGACACCAACAGATGGGGTTCCAATAGCCTAAAATACATTAAGATATCACTAGAATTTACAGTTAGCATTACTCATACTGAAAACAGTAAGTGCAGCTATCAAAGCATTAATGAGTGTTTCACTGCTCCCTTCCTGCCTTGCTGGTAATGATTTAAGAGAAAAAGGGCATTTGTATATCAGTACTGGAAACAGGGTGGGGCAAGGGGGTACCATCCCTGAGTGATCATTTAGAGGGAGTGTCAGCATGGCATCTCCCAGTGTATAGTGGCAGCAACAGACTGTGTGCACAAAGAACTCATGTGGTGGCAACAGTAGCTAGCGTGTGGGGAGCCTGGGTAGTGGCAGCAGCAGCTTGGCAACCCCCACTGCCCCTCTTTGGCACCTCTGCCCAGGGTGCCAAAATAGCTAGTTACACTTCTGTTGTATATTATCCTTATACCTATCTGTGGCTAGGTAGCAGTTTTATGTATAAGTATGCTGCTATGTAGCATTCTGACTGGATGTCTGCCACATCATATCCCCATCAGTCAAAAGGTTTTCTTTATTTTTGGATATTCATGTAATTCACTGAATTTCTAACTCTAGCAAAACACTCTATTTAATGGAAATTACTGAATTTCTTAAGCTGCTATCCCTCTTGACCTTAAATTCCAGATTCCTATTTTAGACATGAACTTAAGTCACAGAAATACACTGTCCATCATGCCTTATTAGTTATGTATGTGTTATAGCAGTCCCTTACCAGAGGAAGTGCACATTAAGCGTAGAATTTCTGTACTGAATATAGACCATTTCAAATGTAAACTACCAATATAAAACAGTAATGTGGTGCAAATTCCATTGCAATTACCAAATGTTTAATGATGCACACTATGCTATGAAGTTGAAAGTTTTCAGTAATTAATAATAATCCTTTAGAAAAGTCATATATATATCAAAATATTTTTCTAGCTGGAATACTTTTATCACTACTATTGGATTTCACATGCAAATGCTGTTTAAAACTTATTTTAAATAATTACAGAATACTTCTCAAGCATGTCATGTTACCTTATTATCGTAGTTCACTGTACCATCTGGAGTGGTAGCCATGATCTCTGGAGTTGAGGCACGCAAGTGTCCAGGGCTCATAATACTGGGTTTTGCCACTCCAAAACAGAGAATAAGATAGTTTCTCCACAGAGTTACATAGTTGTCTCCACTGCTAGCCGTGCTTGTTTTTTTTGCATTTATAGGGATACTGAAATTAAAAAAAGTTGATAGATAAAATCCGCAATAAAATTTTTTAAAAATTGCTGTTTTATATTGGAATCATGGGGCTTCTGTATAATTAAAAAAAAAGCAATGAATGCTATGTAGCCTCAGTTTTACTATTTGATATTATATGGTAGAAAAATCAATGAAGCTGGTAAGAATAAGTATCACTACAGTTGAAAGCTACAATAATCAAACCCACTACTAAAAATTCTGATAACCAATTTGCTGTACGAGAAACTTATATTAAAATTGGGCTACAGAACTTCTATTACAACCCAAGCCTTTAAAGTGGAGCTTATGTACAGCATAGCACTTACTTTGGATCCACAAGAGGCATTATCAGTTGTAGCCGAGTAAAAGCATATGGCCAAGCATAGCTGAGAGCTGTAGGACAATGCTTAGGTAAATTCTCTTGTCTAAGAAAACTGAAGAGACAGAGAACCCATGGATCTTTGACGGACTGTGCAAATATCCAAACATGGGAAGGGCTTTTCACGTCATAATGGCTGTTTACTAGGACTGCATTCCACTCTACCAGCCACTGCAGATCTACGTTGTATGTTAATGGTATTGATGTCTGTGGGGAGAGAAATTTCAAAATCACAGTGATAATTATTTATTTCCATGTGCGTGGATTCCAGTTGTTGTCCTTATTTTCAAAGTCCTCACAGCCTATTACCAACTAACCTAGCATTTCTTGTTTGCCACTGAGAGACTGACGCCTGATTCACAGTGCCAGCCTTCATCACCTGCTTGTGATATTTTCTGACCAGCATGTCTGTACTTTCTCCCCAGCTGCACTTCATGCTTGGGAGGAACTCCTCAGAAGGCTATCTCCACATAGCTTTCTCATCTTCCTGCAACTCTTATCTTCCTTCAATTCCTTCCTTAAAATTCTTCATTGCTGAAAAGTCAACAAAATAATGGGCTACTACTATTTCCTGACTACTGTCTATCATGCTGACCAATACTGTCTCATTGTCACCTGCCCTGCCAACTCTAGTGACCCATCTCATTCAGTTTGGGGAACCAAAGGTAGTCAGAAGTGATACTAGCAGTGGAAACTGGCATACCTTAATCATCATAGCCCCATAAGTCATATAGACTTAGGAGGATCTTTGATCACTACTATTTTTGACAGCAATAACTATAAATTAGGACTAGCTATGCCAGAAAAAACAAACTGCATGGTGCCTAGAGACACGGACCTTGAAGGGATTGCCTTATAGTTATGAACAGTAAAAAACAACTGGAGAGACAACTGTGCTAACTCACCCTTTATGCACCCCACTATAGAGCACAAGAGGGCATGAAGGCCATTAATGGACACCATTATTCCAAAAATACTAGTTTCACATCCCTGAGTGCACAATAGAATATGTGTGTACACTTATTGAGTCTAGAGAAGAGAAGCCTGAGAGGAGATTTAATAGCAGCCTTCAACTACCTGAAGGGGGGTTTGAAAGAGGATGGAGCTAGGCTGTTTTCAGTGGTGGCAGATGACAGAACAAGGAGCAACGATCTCAAGTTGCAGCAAGGGAAGTTTACGTTAGATATTAGCAAGATTTTTTTTCACTAGGAGGGTAGTAAAACACTGGAACAGGTTGCCCAGAGAGTTGGTGGAATCTCTATCCTTGGAGGTTTTTAAGAGCCGGCTAGACAAGCTTTGGCTGAGATGATCGAGTTGTGGCTGGTCCTGCTTTGAGCAGGGGCTTAGACTAGCATAACTTTCTATGATTTCTATGATTCTATGAAATAAGAATTTTTAATTTTGGGATTTGTGTGCTTATCCATCGAAGTGATTTTGAAAATTCTACACTTAAATAAAACACCTGCACCCAGGCTCAGATAGTTTGTGCCAATCACAATTCCAAGCACTTTGGTGCTTATTGTATCCTGTCCTTTCCTATATTTGTCCTTCTACTTTATAAGCACTGTAGGGAAGATGCTGTTCCTTCCTTCATCTGTTGACAGAACTTGGCATGTACAAGCTGCTACTGTATCACTGTACTGTAGTTGATTGTGGCTGCTAGGATAAAAAAAGGTAGCGCTATTCCTGACATCTACTAAAGGCAGACAGTCATTGAGAGGCAGATTGCTGGCTGGTTTAAGGTATGAGAACTCCATTGATTTGAAAGGGCCAATGACAATTTACACTGCCTGAGTATTTGCCTCTAAGGCTAGGAACAGGCACTGCATTTGTCTTGGGACCAGTTGTTCTTGTGTTTGCCCTGGAACAGAAAAGTACTGGAATTGGCATATACACACACTGCCCTTCCAATCAGGGTTTAGTGAGCAGCTGAATGCACTGTCTCTTCAATAATGTAATCCTAAAATAACTTTGTGATGTCCTGGGACAAACTGTTAGCACTTCTTCTCTTGTGAACCATTTTAGAATTTGTCCCAGGACAGCAGATATGAAAGTTTGAATGATCATACTTTGTCCTGAGAGAAAATTGTTTTTCCTAGGAAAAAGCAAAGCCCGTTTATAGCCTAAATTACATCTTATAACTGGTGGCAAACTGAACTATTATTACAGAAATTATTATTAAACTAACAATTATCATTTCAGTAGTGATTGTGCATACACAGAGGCAAAACACATACAAATGCATAACCTGAAGTATTAAAATATTTTGAGCATAACTATAGTTTTAAGATAATCATGTCTTCTCTTTATCTCGAAGCAGTGGCCCAGGGGTTTTCTTTGCATTTCCAATGGCTTTCTCAGAATATATTACTTGTATTTGTTCAGTACTTATACCTTGCAAACCATTAGCAGCCAGTAATAATAAATAGGTACTTACTGAATCTGAAACTACCACATGAATAAAACTTTCAAGAATAGAAGAACTTAATTGATCCATGACATCAATCATAGGTCTGTCATCATCCTGTATAAATGAAGATAATACTAGTCAATAATTTTCTTTAGCTAATTGATTCATCTCCCTTCTTTCATGATAGAGAATTCTACACAAATCATGTTAAGATTTAGCACTGCTAAAACAATCCTATAAATATACAAGTTGTCTTAACTGATATATTTTGCCTGGGTTTTTTTTGTATTCCTTTTACTGTCACAGTCAAGCCCAGCCTGTGGTGCGAAAATAAGTTAATTGGCTACCTTAGTGCACTGTTTACTAAATGAAAGTGTGGATCTGAAAATCCCATATGACTTGCCACATCTGTTATCAAAGGACCAAAAAACTAACTTACTGTTTATTAAAGCATTCCTTTGCTATGAACACACAGATTTGTGTTCTCAGGCATTTAGATGGCTTACTGCATTGAGGCCGCCAGCACACAACATGACTTTCTCTTATTTTGTATCCACAAAAAAAAAAAAAAGGATTTAGATTTCTTTTCAAGGAAAATGTTATGTGGATAAAGTTACATGTTTCTTGTACTACTATTTCTTGTATGGAATCACATATTGTAGTAGTGAATTTCATTTTCTTTAGTAGTAAATGGTGATGATGCCAGAATCTGATGGAGTAAGCCCTCTGTTTGTGAAAGTTTATTTTATACATCTCTGAATATGCCTGTAAGATGCAACTCCACCCTGTCTTTTGCCTGATTTCACAGGAACATGGCTAATTACCTCTCTGTCAGAATAATTTGCCATGCTAAAGGAATGATTTTACACTATAACTTTTACACGTACCTTGCATCACAATGAAAAAAACCTTAAAAGACCATTGGATATACCACCACAAAAATGTCCACATCTTACATAATATAATTGTTGTTTGTATTCATCATCTACTAAATTCCCAAGTTCTACAGTGCTCAGACAAATGAAAATGACAAATTCCCAAAAGGCCGAATTGTTTTATTTATATGACATGACCCACTGTATTGTTTACATTAAGATAAAACTTTAGTAATTTTAGTTCAGAGCATTATCTCTGGAAAATCTTTTTTACAGAACAAGAAATCCATACCTCTGCCTGGCCAAGTGCAAAAAATAAAGCCCGGATTTCTCGGAGAATCAAAACTGCTAGTTTACGTGTAGCAACCTGGAAACTACAAAGTAAGACGAGTGCAAACCCTTCAACAGCATGCAGTACATTGGAGTAAGGACTTCTTTCAGACTGTATTCTATGGCTGGATCCATTTGGTATCAACTGTAAAACAATGAGAGGAAAATAATGAGGATGAGGTTGAGTGCAAAATAAGTTACTGAAAAATATCCAGTTTGATCAGGACACACGTGAATGAAAAAAGACAGGCCACGACTATTTATGTTAATGTTAGCCAGGGGGAAGAAGAGCAACACTGACCTACACCCCTCAAATTACCAGGTATTAATTGGATCCAGTACAGGGTTAAATGACCCCATGCCATACAAAAAGGAATTAGGACTGGCTCTTTTAGCAACACCTTTAATTCCCCACTTGTTGCGGTGCACCTTGCTACACCGCTCCTTGTGTGAGAAGGCTGCTGAGGAAAGCCCTAGCAGTTTGATTAGGCAGTACAGCTGAGTGTTGCTGAGGCAACTGATGGGAGTCAGCTGACCGAAGGGGCAGGGCTTGGCCCTTATAAAGCCTAGAGCTGAGGCTAGGTTGGCAGTTCTCTGCCAGCAGCCAGAGGGGCAGGAGCTCCAGGAGAGACAATGTGAGGGCAGCTCACAAGAGCTCCAGAGGCTGGAGCTATGAGGCTCAGGTATAGCTGGGAGGCTTGTGTTGTTATGGCCAGGTGCCTTATGTTTTCAGTTATAGCCAGAGGCTTGAGTTTATGTTAATGTTATAACCGGTGGTTTGGGTGAGGCTGTAGGGGTTGGAGGAGGCCTCATAGGAACCCACAGGGGTGTGGGGCCCTGGCGCCCAGGTGGGCGCAATCTAGTGCCAGAGAGGGCACAGCAGTGCGGGGTGCAGAGACCCCAGGCCCAGAGAGGAGCATTAGAAGGGACCAGGCATGGGCATGATGAGCCCCAGGCAGGGGACAGCATTTTGAGGAGCCCTAGAAGGGGGCAGTATTTTAAGGAGCCCATGGGGGGCAGCATTGTTGAGAAGCCCTGTGGGGGCACAGCGAGCCCAGAGAGGGGAATGCCACTTTGAGAAGCCCAGACAGGGGATAGTAGTATTTTAAGGAACCCAAGAGGGGCAGCATTGCGAGGCCCAAGAGGGGCAGCATTGAGAAGCCCGGACAGGCAGGTCGAGGAGTGAGCCTGGCATCAGGCTAGTGCGGTGTTAGACCCCGGCCAGGGGCTGGATGCTGCGGTGGGTCCCGGGAGACAGGGGTTAACAGCATAGCGCCCCCTAGAGAAGGGCAAGTGCTGCAGTGGTCCCCAGTTAGAGGGGATAGCAGCACAGTACACCCGGCCTGAGAAGAGGGTAGCCGTGCGGTGGGCCGAGAAGACCGGTGACTCGCTAAGAGAAGCCCTAGAGAGGGGGCACTGACGAGAAGGACCAGAGCAGGCTAGATGATAGAGAAGGCCCGAGAAAAACGGGCGCAATTTTCTGACACACTAATCTCCGGTACATCTGCAAGGCTTGGTGCGTGGTATTAGGGGTTGGTCGGAGCCACGCGTAGCCCTTAAGGCTAGGGTGCCTGAGGTGCACCCAGTGACTAGGAAGAGCACAGAGAGTCCGGAAGGCCATGGGGACAGAGGTCCCGATACGCCGTACCCAAGGCGGTATAAGGCAGCCTCCCATATACATTTAAGATCAAGACGCGGTGGGCGAGAATTTGAGGGTGCCTTGGGCCAGCCTAGACGTGGCGAGAGGGACCTCAGGGGGATCACGGCCCTCCCTGTTGGAGCCCGCTGTGACACCACTTAATTCCTGCTTGATTCAATTCATTCCTAAACTGTCCCATCTTCTCCCTGCAAAGGGGGATAAAAATGTATGGCAAATACTTAGTCTGCAAAGGCTTAACATTCATTTTTGGCCCTGGTTAAAAGGTCCGCCTGTCCTTCTTGAGTCTTTACTGAATCCTAGGAAAAGACCTTCTGAATTCCCTTAACTGCACTGAATACTAACATTATAAAGCAACAGCATTTTAAACATTTTCATTTATTTAAAAATATGACTGCTTTTCTTAATTCTCCCAACCTACCTACTTCCCAGGTTACTTAATTCATACTGTGTTTGCCCAGAGGAAAAAAATCTTCCTTGACCCAAAATATAGTTGGGTCGAGGCACAGCATTCCTGGAAACCCAGATCTGACAATTAAAGCACCTGGAGGGCTAGGCAGATAAGGCAGCTTTCATTTGAAAGAAAGCTGCTTTCTGTCTACAAATGTTTACGTATGCAGAGAGAGGAGATATGAGAAACAATCAGCTTTTTCATTGTTGTTTGAATTGGCCAAAGAGGTGGCTAAGGGGATGGAAGATCTGTTCCATTCTCCCCAGCCTCAGCTGCCTTTGCTCAAACAAGGTCCCCTTGTTTATACTAGGCAGAAGAGAAGCCAAGCAGGTGGGGCTGGTGCTTCAGGCACACTACTCCCATCAACCTGCCTGATCAAAGATCCCTTCCTCATGAAGGCAGAAAAGGGATTACTATATATAGCACAATCTACAATAATAGTTCTAAAAAACTAACTGTGGTGCTAGTGTGGAGAAGGGGATGTGAAATTGCTTATTTAGTATCTAAAACTATTTGTCATTCTATTTTTGTGTTGTTTATTGATCTTGAAAAGAATTGTCTTTTCCCCAGACTTCAAATTTCTTCTGACATTTCATAGGAATGCCCCATATTCATATAGAGACATTTGAGCAAAATAAAGAGTATGATACAGTGAGATGCATATTGGAAAGAATGATTACATCATTTACATTTGGACAGATTTTTAGGAAACATAAACAGGAAAATTCACAGAAATAATAGAGAAAAACAACATATTTTTCAGCTTCTTGTTCATTTGATTTTCAAAGCAAGTTAAACACTGGGTGCCTATACACATGCTCAGGGGTGAGGAAGGGTCATTTTAATTAAAGCAGTTTCCTGACCGCTGCTCTAATTAAAATGGCTCACTGTCATATATATTAAGTCCTCCATGTTTTAAAATGGCTGCAAGGGCATTTTAACTAAAGCTTATTCAATGAGTTTCAAAATGCCCTGTGGCCATTTTAAAAAGTGGGGGGCTTAATACACATGATGGTGAAGTGATGCTGGTATAATTAGAACACAGAGCAGAACCAGTTAATTGCGTCTACTCTGAAATATTCTAATTGGAATGCAAACCAGCATGTCTACGGGCAGCAACTCTCTCTAAAATTAGGCCCTTTAAAAGTGTTTCATGTTGGGCACCAAAAATACTGATACAAAATCATATTTGAAAATCTTGGTCATAAAATCTTACTTATCCAACTGAATGGGAGAATAGGACATTATTTGCATAAATGGGAATTCAGATAAAACAGGTAATTTTTTTGTGTGTACATTGTGAGAAACAATACAAGTCCAATAACATTTTTGTATATGTAGGACTGTACGGTAGCTTACAAAAGTAGTTAAATAGAAAACAGTTTATCCCCTATGATCATGCTAACAGTACAGTATCTGTACCTACATTTATGTGATAGACTAATACTTTGGAAGAGTTTACATGGATGCTCAGTTTATGAAGGTGTCACATTTTAGAAAGTTTGAAGTGAATCACAGAAACTTTCTTTTTATTTTTTAGCATTATGTGTAATTTTCAGGTATTGGGGAAGTCTCTCTGTCCCATGTACTCTCATACTTCACTTTATGTATTTTTTGTAAGAAGTATTTTTCTTGACGCAAACTGTATGTATTTTTGTGTACTGACCAATAATGTATTTTTCTTGACTCAACCTGAAGAAAAGAAGGCTGAGAGGAGAGCTGATAGCAGCTTACCACTACACTAGGGAAATACATCAAGGGTTCAGTGACCAGCAGTTCACCAGGGCACTTGAGGGGAAAACCAGGAGTAATGACCACAAACTCCTGGAAGACTGATTCAGGCTGAACATTAGGAAAAACTTCTTCACAATCAGGGTGTCCAGACTGTGGAATAAGCTCCCTCCACAGGTGGTGCAATCGCTTACCCTGGAAATCTTCAAGAGGAGACTAGACAGTCACCTTGCTGTGGTCACCTGACTCCCAGTTATCTTTCCTGCTTGGTGCAGGGGGCTGGACCCAATAATCTTCCAAGGTCCCTTCCAGCCTTACAATCTATGAAAGTCTGTTATGGTTTGACATACATTCTGCCATGTTGTTCCCCTCATGTAACATCTCCTCCCATAATAACATCTCCCACAATGACGTCAACTGTAACAGCTGTCCACAGGTGACAACAGAACTAATTATAAAAAAAATTAACAGCAGTGAACCCTGGAGTTACAATCTGGATAGATAAGGCATACATAAAACACAGCAATTAGTGTCATAAATTAGCAAAAACTGGAGTGCAGTTTTGTTTGTGCATTTATACCTCTGAGGATCTGTTTTTTGCTTGTTCAGAGGTTTTTCCTGGAGTGTGTATTATAAGCTTCCACTGTGTAAGCAACTGTAGCAGCAATTTTAGGGAAGTATCAAGGAGAGTATGATGCATATCATTCACTTCACGTAGCAGGAAATTAGTAAATCCAAAGAGTACATCTTCCCGCCAGTCAACAAAGTCAACAAGTAGACCCTGAAGAGAATTTTGTGCAATGTGCCGAAGTTCATCATCCATATGGATAGAGAGCCTATGTGTAAAAATAAAATATAAAAAATACAAGCCCCATCAATAGTGATAATAAGTAAAGTAAATTAATATTAATAGAAACACATCAAAGTGAATATAATAATTCTTATTATAACAGTTCTTGAATATATCTGTGGATTCAAAATAAAAGTTTACTCTGGTCACAATTACCATGTTAGTACAGAGTAGTCATATGAACATTTGATTTTTGTACTTACAAACATACTGCAAGATTAAATATGGCATCTTTGCAATCTCCCAGAACAAAATTGTGTTGACTTGTTTGCTTGCAAAATCAAAAATGTTTCGGGTTAATATATACAGCTCATGCTTTTTATTTTATCTTGGGTATATAAAAACAAACACAAATGAAACAAAACTCCTAAGGGCTTGTATAACAATTCAAATTAAATTTCAGTCAAGGAACAGACAAAAATTATTGAGAGTATATCTTTACATGAAGTTAAACACATGAACTCGAACACTGCCTCATACAACGTCTCTGTAATAAAAAGGGAAAAGTCTAGGGAAAAGCTAAAAGAATGCAATGCACCAAGTTCTATTTGTCTGGAATTATACGATTAACTGGAATTGAAAACAAAAGTTATCCTACTGTCTGAAAAAGTGAAATTAAATTACTCCAACCAGATCACTGCAATACAATTTTTCAAAATAAAATCAGAGACTGCTTTACTCTGTCAAAGAAAAGGTTGACTATCATAGAACTTCACCAACAGAGATTGTTGTGCTTTAGGATCCACAGGAATTCATAAACAAATTGGGTATTACTATATTTATCTTGCACCTAAGTAAGGCCATTTTTTTTCTCTTCTCCTTTGGACACCAAAAATAATAAAAATAGGCTATAAACTGAAATTATGTTAAATTCATCCATGCAATAATTATTAGGCACTGAAATATGGTGGTGATTAAAAACAAGAAACAAACTATAATTGTCTCTAAGGCCAAGTTACTGTACAAAGGCACTGGAAAATTTTATCAAAGAAAATGGAAGTTAAACTTAGCTTAAGACAGAAATTCTGCAATATTATGTTAGCAGAGTCAGTACAATGGATATAAGTCAGTTGAGCTAAATGGGCTTTGTGGAGAATTTTTCCATAATTCTCAGGAATAAGACTTTATCAGTAATTAAGTTGGCTTAGTAAAGCAGCTCTTTGTCAAAGAGAAAATCATGAGATGTCAAGAAGATATGCAGACATGCCAGATATTGGAGGTAATATTTCTTTTAGTTTCTAACAATTCTTCCTGATTGTGGCAGGGTACTGTGTGTACCCACCACTTGTGAAGATCGTGGCAAGGCACTGGATGTGCCCCTTTAAGGGCCTGGCGCTGGCAGCCACCAGGTGCCTGATGAGGGCAGCCATTTTGGAGACAAGGGCTGCCTATATAAACAGGGCAGTTTGGCTGCTGAAGAAGGCAGGCAGCAACATTGCCTGGTTGGAGGGCTGCTGAGAACAACCTGGAGGTAAGAGGGAGTTGAAGGGGTTGGCAAGGAGGCGCCTGGTCCTGGGCATGACCTGAAACTGTACCCTGCTGGGAGTGGGTGGCCTGGTGGGGCTCTCAGTGGAACAGGAGCCCCCAGGAAATGCCAGGCCAGTTACCATCCTGGTGAAAGGTGGGTCGGGGCACCGTAACCCCTTGCCCTCACCACCAGGTGGGTAACCCTGTTGTTAGGAAGAGAGCGGACCCTGAGAGACTGAGGGGCTAGAGACCCAGCCCAAATGAGAGAGTACCCTTGACTGGCCCAAGCTGGGGCCAGGGCCAAGAGGGCCAAAAGGGCCGGGGGCCCACCGTGAGGGATGCCCAAGAGAAGGGGGCCTGGAGTCCTGACTGGCTTGGAGGTGGGCCAGGGCTAGGAGCCGAAGGTTCTGGGGGGACCACATCTGAGAGGGGAAGATGGCTTCGGGGGGGCTAGGTAATCCGGATGAAGGCGGAGAGGCTGCCTGAGTGGAGGGATCATAGAAGGGTCCTGTTAGGACGATTCTGAGGCCCAGCATGGGGGCCGATGACTAAGGGAACACCAAGATGCCATCTGCAAGGCTTGGGCTGCGGTATTGGGGAGGATAGGAGCTGCAGGGAGTGCCCCTTGGCATCGGGGCACTAATGGGCAGCCTCCCGCTTATGTGACATCTGTAAATGAACCAATTAAGACCAAGATGTGGCAGGCAAGAAAGGCGGGTGGTTGGCCCAAGGATAGGTGGGCGGGCCACGGAGTTCGGCCCCGAGGAAGCCCCTGTCACACTGATAAAAAAAAAAAATCCAAGATTCAGTGCTAGTAAAAGCTCATTTGTTTGCATTTCAGCCCCCTAAGTTTAAAACCTATCTTGGGAATTTGTAATGAATATATTCAGTGGGCAGCAAAGGGTCAAAAGCCAGAGTGTAACCTTGGCATCTGCTTAACTGCTAGTAATTTGAATATAGCTGTCTAGCTGTTGATTTACAGATTCTTTCTGGAAACTGCCAAAAGACACATCTGTTGTTAGGATGAAAAATTCAAACCAAACTGTGAGTAAAATAATCTATTAGGCCAAAGATGCTGTTTCATCTCAAGTAAGGAGGAAATGTTAACAGCTTTCTATCCAAACTCAACCAAGTCCCCATTAAAGGGGCTTGAGGACTCAACTTGCTTTTTTCAAAAGGATTACCATTAGATGTGATCAAAGCCCCGTAATACTAAATTCAGCTAATTGAAAAATTTTAGTCATAAAATGTAGTGAATTCAGAATTTTAAAGGATTTAACATTGTAATAAGTACTGTGAAGCATTTGCAGAAATGAAAAGCCTAAGCTTCTGCAATGTATGTAGGATCAAATCATAGAAAATTAGGGTTGGAAGGGACCTGAAGAGGTCATCTAGTCCAACATCCTGCTTAAAGCAGGACCAGCCCCAGCTAGATCATCCCAGCCAAGGTTTTGTCTATCCAGGTCTTAAAAACATCCAAGGATGGAGATTCTACCACCCCTCTGGGTAACCTGTTCCAGTGCTTTACTAGTGTCCCAGTGAGAGTTTTTCCAAATATCTAACCTAAACTTCCTTGCTGCAGCTTGAGACCATCGCTCCTTGTTGTCATCTGCTACCACTGAGAACAGTCTAGCTCTATCTGCTTTGGAAACCCCCTTCAGGTAGTTGAAGATTGTGATGAAATCCCCCCTCAGTCTTCTCCTCTCCAGACAAAATAAGCCCAGTTCCCTCAGCCTCTTTTTAGAAGTCATGCGCCCCAGGCCCCTAATCATTTTCATTGCCTTCTGTTGGACTCTTTCCAATTTGTCTACATCCTATCAGTAGTGGAGGGGGGGAGGCCAAAACTGCATACAGTACTCCAGTGCTGAAAAAAGGGGCATAATAATTTTCCTTGATCTGCTGGCAGTGCTCCTACTAATACAGCCCCGTATGCTGTTAGTCTTCTGGGCAACAAGAGCACACTGTTGGCTTATATTCAGCTTCTTGTTCATTGTAACCCCCAGGTCCTTTTCTGCAGAGCAGCTGCTTAGCGATTTAGTCCCCAGCCTGTATTGGTACATGTGATTGTTCCATCCTAAGTGCAGGACTTTGCACTAGTCCTTCATGAGACTTTTTTTGGTCCAATCCTCCAATTTCTGGGATCTCTCTGAATCCTAGTCCTACCTTCCAACTTATCTACAAATCCATGCAGTCTGATATCATCTACAAATTTGGTACACTCCACCCAATCTTCCAGATCATTGTTGACGATATTGAACAAAGCTGGATGTAAAACTGACTCCTGGGTCACCCCACTTGTTACTATTTGCCAGCTAGACATTGAGACCCTGATTACTACCCTCTGAGCCTGATGATCCAGCCAGTTTTCTATCCACCTTACAGTCCATTCATCCAAACCATAAATTTGCTTACAAATTGGCTGGAGAGCTGTACCCCGAGAGTGGTGGTAGACAGGTCATTTTCGACTTGGAGAGATGTGGGCAATGGGGTCCCCCAGGGCTCAGTCCTCAGGCCCACACTGTTTAACATCTTCATCAGCGACCTGGACCAAGGGGTGAAGAGCACCTTGTTCAAATTCACAGATGACACTAAGATGTGGGAAGAGGTGGGCACGCTAGAAGGGAGGGACAGGCTACAACTAGATCTAGACAGGTTATAGGGGTGGGTGGTGAGAATAGGATGGGATTCAATACTGACAAATGCAAGGTACTGTACCTAGGGAGAAAGTACCAGCAGCATACCTACAAGCTGTGGAACTCCCTTCTTGTGAGCACAGAGGCAGAAAAGGATCTTGGTGTCATTATTGGCAGCCCATGTTCATTTTGTAATCAATGTGAGGATGTGGTCAGTAAGACTAACTGCACCTTGTCATGCATCCACAGATGCATCACAAGCAGGTTCAAGGAGGTGATCCTCCCCCTCTATGCGACACTGGTCAGGCCGCAGTTGGAGTACTGCATCCAGTTCTGGGCACCGCACTTCAGGAGGGATGTGGACAGCATTGAGAGGGTCTAGAGCAGGGCTACTTGCATGATCAGGGGGCAGGCAGGGCAGGCCCTATGAGGAGAGGCTGAGGGACCTGAGGCACAAGAGAAGGCTGAGAGGGGATCTGGTGGCCATCTATAAACTTGCCAGGAGGCACCAGCAGGGAATGGGAGAGTCCCTGTTCCCCTGAGCGCTACCAAGAGTAACTAGGAATAACAGCCACAAGTTGACTGAGAGTAGGTTCAGGCTAGACATCAGGAAGCACTACTTCCCTTGGTTCCAGATCCTAGCCGTCCTGACTGTGAAGTGGTGCTTGCTCCTACCCTAGGGGTCTTCAAAAGGAGGCTAGATAATCACCTAGCCAGGGTTGTTTGACCCCAGCATTCTTTCCTGCCATGGCAGGGAGTTGGACTTGATGATCTGCTCAGGTCCCTTCCAACCCTACCAACTATGAAACTAAGAATGATGTGGAAGACTGTATTAAAAGCCTTGCTAAAGTCAAGGCATCACATCCACTAGTCTTCCCACATCCACACAGCCAGTCATCTCATGATGGAAGACACTCAGGTTGGTTAGGCCTGACTTGCCCCTGGTGAATCTATGCTGACTGTTCCTAATCACCTTCTTCTACTCCAAGTTCTTAGAAATGCATTCCTTGAAGACCTGCTCCATGATTTTTCCAGGGACTGAGGTGAGGCTTACCGGTCTGCAGTTCCCTGGATCCTCCTTCTTCCCTTTCTTAAAGATGGGTGCTATAGTTGCTCTTTTCCAGTCATCTGGGACCTCTTCCAGTCCTCACAAGTTTTCAAAGATAGTGGCCAGTGACTCTGCAGTTACATTAGCCAACTCCCTCAGCACCCTCAGGTGCATCTCATCTGACTCCATGGACTTGTACACATCCAGCTTTTCTAAATAGTTGCTAACATGTTTTCTCACCAGTGCTGGCTGCATACCTCTTCCCCCTACTGTGCTGCCAGGTGCAGTAGCCTAGGAGCTGACCTTGCCTGTGAAGACTGATATAAAAAAGGCATTGGGTACTTCAGCCTTTTCTACATCATCTGCTACCAGGTTGTTTTCTTCATTTAGTAAGGGACTCATTCTTTCATTGATCTTCCTCTTATTGCTGACATGTTTGTAGAAACCCTTCCTGTTACCCTTCATGTCCCTTGCTAGCTGCAATTCCAGTTGTGCTTTGGCCTTTCTGATTTCATCCCTGCATGCCCGAGCAATACTCTTCCCTAGTCATTTGTCCAAGTTTCCACTTCTTGTAAGCTTCCTTTTTGTATTTTAGTTCATTGAAGAGTCCCTGCTATGCCATGCTAGTTTTCTGCCATGCTTCCTGTGTCCTCAGTAAGGTTTCTTTAAAGTAAAACCAGCTTTCCTTTAAAGTAAAACCAGACTCGTTTCCCCCTCAAACTGGCCTCCCAAGGGGTGAGTCCATCAGCTCCCTGGGTGAGTCAAAGTCTGCTTTTCTGATGTCCAGGGTCCTTACTCTGCTGCTCTCCTTCCTTTCTTTCCTCAAGATCCTGAACTCAAATATTTCCTGGTTGCTGCTGCCCAAGTTGCCGTCCACTTCTATATCCGCCTCCAATTATTCCGGTTTTGAGCAGGCGGTCAAGGAGAACATGGTTTCTGATTGGCCTCTCCAATACTTGAACCAGGAAGTTGTCCCCAGCACTCTCCAAAAACTTCCTGGATTGCCAGTGCACTGCTGTATTGCTCTCAAGGTGACTGAAGTCCCCCATGAGAGCCAGGGTCTATGATCGGAAACTTTTAGTACTATTTGAAGAAAGTCTCATACACCTCATCCTTCTAGTCTGGTTGTCTATAGCAGACACCCACCACAGCATCACCCTTGTTGCTCTCATGAGGCTGTATGAGGAAAAAAGGCCATATTTGAGATGGAGCTCAGAAAACTAATTATTTTACAATGCATATGGTTAATACGGATAAAGGTGAGGAAGATGGACATGCATTTGAGTATCTCTCTAAGATAATGCCATTGTCCCTCATCTTGAACTTACAGCACAAATACTCTCTTCACTTCTAGCACAGGTTTCCCTCACTTTATACTGTACACATGTTCCTGGAAAATGGTGCATAACTTAACTTTGCATAAAAGAAACCCACTTTACAATGTAACAAATAGGAATATGTTCCAAGACCTTGATTGTACTGACCTACAGACCCATTTTTACCACTTTTACAAGACCATTTTTGTCCTCACCAACAGCAGACAGTGCACACAAGCACAGGGTAGTATCATAATGGGGATAGCAACTACAGAAACATGTCAGACAACAAGTGAGGAGCACAATCCACACAGGAGACTATATTTTGGTGCATATCACTCCCACAATGCACTGCACAAAGCAACGGGCTTCCACCACACTGATCACATAAGAGTGTATTTATCTCGCATATAATTGTCATAAGAGCAAATTCGCACGTACAGAACCTGCATAAAGTGAGGGAAACCTGTACTGGTTAGGTGACTTCCCCCATATATAAGTTACTAGAGGGTAGTTGGAATATGACACAACAAGGTAAATTACAGCATTGTGTAACAGGATGCAGTGCTGATGCAATGTTAAAGACAGCTGCTCACTGTAAGTCTGAGGTATGTATTGCAAAACTGTTTAACCACAATTAAATTTTAGTACTACACGGCTGGTATGAAATATCATTAACATTTAAATTCTGGGCACATTAAGAGTTAATGCATTGCTTACATGATATCACAAGATAAAAAAGAGTGCAGGTCTAAATGCAAGGAAACTGAGACAGTGTTCAGTCAGTTTCCTTCCTATTCCCTTATTTGTCCCGTGGACCACAATAATTCTAATTCCAATGTTCACTATGTCTCTTAAGAACACTGAAGAGCAATGAAAAGAATTTGCCTCCTACTTTATCGATCCTACCCATAAGGCCCTCTGTTGCTGCACCATATTTATGGCCAATAAAGGCTGGATGAGACTGCCTATGTAAACCATGAATAATTCTTCTTACTTATAGGAGTCAATACAGAGAAATTCAACACATACCCTGGAGGGGATTACCCGAACATATGGGCAATTCATCACTGGAGGAGAACCAACATAAAATGTCCTTACATCACTTATCTCAATTTTAACTGTTGGTGCAGTGGAATATGGTCTGGCAACAGAAGACATGACAAGGACATCCAAGCATCACACCTATTTTCAACTGTATTTTTGGCCCTTGTAGCTGTCTGCAATTCACCATAGGTCTAAGCAGCTGTCTGACTGTTTTAAGTCAGCACAGACATTCAGCCCTGCAACAGACAAGACCAAATGCTTCTGCAAATGATCCCCCACCTTGACGTCTATGTACACAGTTTAAATACATCTCATGATGGTGTCCACATTGCTTTGTCACTGTTATCTGATAATACTGACATATTACTGGGGTCCTTGAGACTTGCTTTCCTAATATAATCAGTAATAATTCCATTTTAACAGGTTGTCTAAAAGACATACTTTAAAAACATTTAGCAGTGGTACTTTGATACCAGAATGCAGATTTAATAGCAGAGCATTCTATGCTGAAAATTCTCACCTATCATTATGGCTTTTTATAACTGTTGTACAACTGAATCTTTATATGCCCCTACTATATCATTGCTATTAAATCCATGAGCCTACTTCCATTTTGTAGGTTCTGAATCATAATCCACCTCTTTCATGACAATGACATTGACATTGTTTTCATGCAGATCAGAAGGGTCCTGGCTCAGGTGTATGACAGATCCAAACTCCCCTACCTCTCTGTTTTTTGCTTTTTTTAATTTAAAAATATTATGATCTAGTAGTAAGAAGATAAAGTTCAAACACACCAAGCCTGCCACATTATGTTTTGCTAGGCAGATGTGTAAAATATATAATCTGGAATTTTTAACTGTTTGTTTTCTCATTATGCTAGATATAGATCTTCTATTTTTGTAGCGTGCTGCTATCATAAAAGTACAGCAAAAGCTCTGTTATCTGGCACCCATGGGGAATAGGGGGTGCCAGATAACCAAATAAGCCGGTTACCTGAGAGACATCTTTGTCTGGTTAGGCAAAGACGCCTTTCCTGCTGCATCTGGTGCATCAGTGTGCCAGGAGATGGGCACTGTGCCACCCTTCCTGCCCTTCCCCTGGCGTCAGTGTGCTCGGGGACAGGGAGGGGAGTCCCATACAGGCTGCTTTGCTCTGGGTCGTGGCCCAAAGTGGGACTCCGTGAAACTGGAAGTCCCACTTCCAGTTTTGCTTTTGCCGTGTCGACCAGTGTTGACCAGCATGCTGGTTAATAGAGCATGCCAGTTAATGCAGTGCCAGATAACGTGGCTTTTACTGTATTAAGAATTAAATACACATCACATTACAAAAAGCTGTTTGTTTTCAAAGTGCTGTCTGAAAGAATGAATGTACTAGTCCACAATGTAAAAAAACATTTCTAAAGAGGACATTTACTTCTGCATTAGAGGTTTGTAGGTATGAATGCAATCTTACATACTGCTGTTCACATCTATTGTGGCATAAGCTTCAATTACACATCATTTTACCTTATATATGTGATTCTGCCTAAGAAATAATTACACTGATTGAAACTCAATCTTATTCAATTCCTGCAGATATTCTTTTAAGCATTTACACAACCTACCTTGCCAGTAAATCGATAAGCTCAAGTTTTGACATTCCATCAGGAAGCAATCGAGGAATAGCAGCAACACATGTTCTGAAAAGATCAATTTTTGGTTTTCTTTCACCCCTGAAAGTTTGAAACAAAGTTTAAATACGAGTAAATGTTGACTGAATATAAAACAACTATGAAAGCCAAAATAATAAAGAGCTAGATCTTAAGCCTCAAGATGGCACTGACCTGGAAGAACCCCATGCTGTTCAGGGAGAACCTAAACATGAGGGTGAAGCACAGTGAAAGGGACTAGTGTGGCCACTGGCCAGAACACTTTTATTGATCCACAGCTGATATTACAGTTTTGGTGGTTATTACCAGCTGGAACAAATTATAATAAACTAAGGCTGCTTTAACTCGGCTAAAGGCCAAAATGCTTTCTGGTAGTCCAGGGAACTGAGAAAGTGTACACAGTTCAGTCCAAACCAAGGACTGGGTTCTAAATCTTTAAATTTCCTAAGGGTGGGGTAGGTTACAACAACTGAGAACTTTCATTACAGATACTGTCACAGGATCAGTTCCTTCTTGTATTGCTTCCTGTGCTCTTTACAAATGCTTTTTTTCCCCTGAGAATGTAGAAAGAGAAGAAACCCATCAGATAGTCTCCCAAAGAAGGCTAATTTGACTCAACTGCCCTATTATTTGGCTAGCTAGCCTCAATAATCCATATAGATAAGATCATCAAAGTGCAGTATTAGAGGTTGCACAGTCTTTCAAATAACATTACAAAATTACAGTAAGTATTTTCACGTAACATTACTGTATTAGAGTAGTCCCTGGATGCCCGAAACATGTCTCCAGTAGGAGACAGCTCCTGCCTTGAAACACTGACAATCTAAATAGTATAAACATAGGGTGGGAAAGGAAAGAGAGGCTCAGTGAAGTGATCAGACTTGCCCAAGTCCATACCACAGTTTAGTGACAATGCAGAGAACAGAATACAGACCTCCTCAGTTCCAGTTCAGTGTCTAGCCCATTATATCACTCTTTCTAAATTATACGGGGAATGAAATATGAATATACAGTTCTCCTGGTAAGGAGTTGATGGCATGAATTGAATACGTCTCCTCAAAAAAGACTGAAGTGAGGCTAAAGAACATCATTTTAATATATAACAGGTATAGAAAGGTCACAGAAAGTACTGATTCTTCTTATAATGGGACTATTTAAATTGAATGACAGCTTTGTGGCCCTACTTTAATGTCCTATTTCTCAGCACATTTTTTAAAATTTATCAGCTTGAATCTGAATGGTGTTAAAAAAACTACCATGCTTAAGTGAATTTTTAATATATTCAGCTTCCAATATATGGTTTGTTGAAATGAGTTTTCATAATGAATTATTTCATACTTATCTCTACCTTACTCAAAGCGTACCATAACTTTAAAGTATATAACGACTGAAGACAGATTTTCATTTTCAAAGAGATTTAAACATACTTGGAAGAGACATTTCTATACTATGATTTTCATCTGAGAATTACACTATAACTAAATCTTTGTGATCTATACAAGTATTTCATTAATAATGAAGTAAAGAAATATTAAAACTATAGTAGTGTGCTTAGCAGTTGCCTGTCACCACTGGGATTAGTTTCATATCTGCTTGAAAACAGATAAGCCGTGCTGGCTCACATATACAGATGAATTCTGCAGAGACCCTTATGCAAATCCTACATTAGAAACTTAACTAGTATACAATTCTTTAGTGCTAGTCACCATGAAGGGTAATCAGTACATGCAATTATTATGAAAATAACAGTTCAGATAAAACCATGTAAAGTAACAATACTAGAAAAAAACTTTATGGGCGTATCCACACATGCAAGCACATGCACTTGCAGCAGCTCAAATAGAAACAGTGCAAATTTGAGCTGGGGCTTTTTGCCTCAGCGCATGTGCCCAGACATGCACTTTGATGTGGGGCAAATTGTGCCACTTGGGGCAAAATAACCTTCTTGGATCCGCAGCCAGGGGGAACTAGAGCCTGGGGTCAGCCCAGCAGTATAAAAAGCTGCCCTGTCCTGGCCCCATCAGTACAAAAAGCTGCCCTGGCAAGCAGCTGAGGGCTACTCACTCTCAGGAGCTTCTGGGGCCCTGTCAGTTAGTACCTGAGTTAGTACCCCTTGCGCCAGCTGAACTGCTGAAGCAGCCCTGAGAGTTTCCTGTACCCTCTACCCACTGCAGCAGTCTGGCAGCAGGGGCTGCTGCCTGGCTGTGACCTGCTGCCACATGCCAGACCCAGATAGGGACTGCACAGCGAGTAGAGGCATCTGCTTCTCTGGGCCAGCTGCCAGTGGGCTGTGACTGCAGAGTTGGCCTTCGTGTGGCACTGCTACCACATGTGCCCCTGCCCAGCCATCTGGGCAGCTATTGCCTGGAAGACGTTCCCAGTGTGGTGGTCTGCTTTGAACTGTCAAAGCATGTCATCTTGGCCCTAACTGGGTGGCTGTGGAGGGATGTAGGGGACTGTGGGGTGTTTGGGTAGGTGAGGGTGGATTGTGGAGGGACTGTGCAGCGGCGCTGCTCAGGAGGGGTGGGTCCCCTGCCCCTTGCAGGGTGTAGCCCCCTGCACAGCTCACAGACAACCCCCCACAGGGCTTTAGCCCCCTCATAGGGGCCACAGCCCCCGAAAGGGTTCACAACCTCCCCCACAGGGACTGCAGCCCCCCAACAGGGGCCATTTGGCCCCCACAGGCCCACATGCCCCACTCCCACTTGCTCCCCCAGTCCCCCCCCAGATTGCTTCCCTGCCTGGCCCCATCCCATGCCAGCCCCTGCAGGCCCCACAATAGCTGCCGCACCCAGCTCCAGCCTCCTGGTACTTAAACCCCCCCCCCA
>JAGPOW010003316.1:159304143-159317682 GCA_030014935.1 Caiman crocodilus
GCCTCCTGGTACTTAAACCCCCCCCCCACCCCCCCCCCAGAAAAGACAAAAAAAAAAGCCTTGCACTCACTGGCAGTAGCAGGGGCTGTGGGGCCTTGTGGCAGAGCCCCACTGTGCAGCACAGTGCAGCAGGGGCAGCGGGGCCCAGCCTCAGCTGCCTGGCACCCATACTGCTACTGCCCCATTGGGCAGATGTGGGAGGGTTGGCAGGGCTCCGGGTAACTCCCCACACTGTCAGGCATCTGGGATCGCTGCGGCTGTCACCTGGGCCCCATACTGTATGGGGGGGCTCTGCCACAGGCCCCAGTGACCCTGACGGCAGCTGCTACTGCCAGTGAGTGTGGTCTTTTTTTTTTTTTTTTAATTGCAGGGATGCTGGGGCTGGGTGGGGCAGCGATGAGGGGGACTCAGGGGGCAGGCAGGGGATGGGGCTGGGTGGGGTAGTGGTCGGGGAGGCTTGGGGTGCAGGCAGGGAAGGAGGCTAGTTGGGGCAGCCATCATGGGTCTGGGGGAGTGGGCAGGGCCAGCAGCAGTCTCTCCATGGTCCCCGCCTCCTCTTCCAGCTCCCTTACCCTCTACTTACCAACAGGAGCCTAGGTCCAGCTCCCTGCTGCTGGCATGCAACCTGCCCCGCACAGGCAGCCAGCGTGTTTCAGCACTGGGGTGAGGGCCAATGATAGAGGTGTTCTGGCTGGGTACCAGAGCATCTCTGTGGAGGACCCAGACTCCAGTTCCTTCTAGGCATAGTCTGAGACCATGCCCTGCCCCACTTTTTTCCTCTACTGTTTTTTTTTACCCCTGGATAACCAGGGGTCTAATTTTGCCCCCACAATACAAATTTGCAGCACAGCAAACATTTTTTCTTTCCTGTACATGCCTCTTGCAGCGTATCATAGGGTGCATGCTCATCTGAACACTCCCAGTGAAGGCAAATGTAAAAAAATACTTATAAAGTCTTTGAACTGTTCTAGTAGTTCAGCAGTTGCTCAAAGACCCACCACAAAAGGACCAAACCAGAAACTCAAGTTCAGACCACACCTCGACTACTTGGTATTTTGTAGACGTAACATACCAGATTTTTAATTTCTAGGAGTGCCTTATAACATAGCTCTCCAGTGATCTTTTTTGGCTGTCTCAAAAATCCATGTGATGGATTCTGAACACAGTACTTTTAGCTGTAAGGACAATGTTTATATGTAGACAATAGAATATTATTTAAATAACATCAAACTATTATAAAAGCCTTAGTCTGTCTTTCTGTGTGTCCGTTTGTCCATAACATCGTCTTCACACTCTGACTAGCTGTCTTGGCAGCCAATTAGAATGCTCCAAGAGTGTTCAGACTGCAGGTGGCAGCAGTGCCACAGCAGAGCACTGCCATGACAGTAGGAACAAAGCTGATCGGGACTGCCAAGGCCAGCACAACTGGCCTTGTCACCCTCCCGCCCCCCACCCCGTGGAGGAGGTGGTGGCAGCATGAGGTGGGTGGGAAACAGGGTTGGACCCGTGGCAGCAGCACAAGGTGTGGGGGAATGGGCCCGGACACAGGCCAGGCGTGGTGTGGGAGAAGAGCCGGCTTGGATGTTGCCATGATGGTGGGGACAGAGGGAAGAGGCAAAGGGGTGAGGCCTCGTCCCCTGCTCCGGGGAGGTGGTGGAGAAGGAGGAGACAGAGCAGGGAGGGATGAGGCTGTGCTGGTCTTATCCCCCACCCCTTGCTCCCTGGATGCAGCGGTGGCATGGGGTGCTCGGTGGTGGCACACTGTCTGCACCCCCACACATCATTCCTGGGGAACAGAGGCAGGCAGATACAGGACAGATAAATGGGGAATGGGAAGTGGGCCCAGCCCCAAAACAGTGGCAGGGAGCGGGGTGTGCTGGTTCCAGCCCGGTCCGGTCCCGAAACAGCAGCGGGCAGGGTGTGTGAGGGAGTGTACCTGGACCCAAAACAGTGGCAGGGGGTGTGGTTTGGCCCTCTGGCAGAAGTGGGGAAAGGGGTAGCAGGCCCGGCCCCGAAGGTGGGGGCCAAGGGGGGCCAGACGCAGGCCTCTGTCCCCACCTGCAACCCCCATCCATCTTGATTGGCAATTGGCTAATTTATATATAAATAATTGCCCTTTCCCTGCTCTATGCAGCCGTAACTCTGGACAATTATTTTTTCGTTCACTCTTTCTTTCCCCAAAGTAAGTTATGTGTCTTACTTGGGAGCATGTGGTCTGTGAGAAAATATAGTATATTAAATCAGAGTAGAACGGTGTTTTTTTTAACTGTAGAAAACTTTAGACCACTCAGAAAAGAAGTCTCTAGGTTGAAAGTGGGTGTCAATCTAAGACCAGGCATATAGTTTATTACTATGTAAAAATCTACTTATTATTTATAGATAAATACAAGTCCCAAAATATGGTGTAAGGAGATCTCTTTTCTTTCAATGACTTCAATGGGAATAGTCATAATAGCAAATACTATATTCAGTAATAAGTGTTTGCAGAGGCAGTCTCTACATTCAGTGATATTACTAATGCTACCAAATACTAACAAAAGAATCAGATATTACAAACAGCCATGTTTGAGGATAGTTCAGCCACTTGTGATCCCTTCTGATACATTATAAGCTTTATGGGCATTTATACGAATACCTTTTTGTCCTGTGAGACACTGGAGATCTGGTGGGTCAGAGCAGACTTGATTAATTGACTCTGCTCCGCATGAGAGTGGATGTGCACTGTGCTGCATTGAATGCAGTTTTATAAGCAGTGAAATGAATGTCAACGAACAGAAAATGGTGGCTGTGCGCTACTGAACTAAAACACCTTTGAGGTGTTTAAAAGCATGTCACTGCCATTTTCTTAGAGCTGACAAGCATTTTGCTGCTTATACAACTGCATGTGACTCAGGTCTAGGCACTATTAAAAGCACTCAGCGCTGCAGTGCAACCGTATGTACAAATGCCCTGTTTGTTTCTGCTAAAATGGATTTAAAATGTTTAGTGACTAATATTAGACATTTTATAAATGTCATACTGGCCATGCCAGTTTTAAAACTTAAAATTTATAAAATTATATATGTACTAACATACAAACTAACAGCTAAGAACTCATAAATAGTATATAATTTAAAAAATTTACAACTGTGTGAATAAAATAAGAGTTAAATAAATATAACATAGGCATTTTAGATCAGGTCATGGAAGCATGGAGGGTTATTAAAAATATATATATTATTAGCATTTTGGTTATTTTAAAATGTGACTAATAATAACATCCAACCTATATTTAGTGCTTTTCATAGCAACATGATTTTGGATTAAGACTATAACTTAAGCATCTGAAATAAATGACATAAGGCAAATGTGTTCTAACATATGTGCTTCCTGAGGAATTGTTATGTTGCTTTAGAACTCTAGGTTGGCTTTATTTCATTTAGACACAGGACACAACAAGAAAATATTGCTAATTAATATACCTGGGCCTTTGTGTCAAACTTACCTGTTTGCATTTCTTTCATGAAGAACATTCACCAACATCGTAACCTTCATTTTTTAACCCCTTCTTAACAAGAAACAGGGTGGGCCTGCTTGGGCTGGTATTTGTTAATCAAATAAAGGAAATTTACAAGAAAACTCAAATCTTTTTATGTATTTTGTACACTACAGACTGACTTCATAGGTTTTGACTAAGCAATTATCTCTTGGAAAGAAAGTGTGAGTGTCAAAACCTTTTTATTCTAAAAGTTCAGATACTCCAAATGCTCAAATGAAATGGCTATAAGCATCAGAGACCGTTTTGACTCCATGAAAGAATACATCCAGCATAACATTTCAAGCTGAAATATTAATATGATTACAGTAACAGCACATGTGGCATTTAACGAAAATGAAAGACGACCTGAAGAGCTTACAGGCTAATGTAGGCATATAGAGCAAAAAAACCATCAGGCAGACATGAGGAATTTCAAAACAAAGATTAAGCACAGTCATAATTGTTGGATTTCAAGCAATTAGTATAGTTGGTTTGCCATTTACTGTACTGCAGGAAATTCGCCATCTTGTCTAACAAATTATTAAAGCCAGCAAAAATCTACAAATTTCCAGCCCTGTGTCATTGCCATAGGTCTCTGTTGGCCCGACTCCCTAGTTTTCCATTTTTTTTCCCCTACCACCTTCCCATTACCAAGATTCTGACATAATTCTAGCTATTTAGGGGGGAGCCAATGTAAGTAAGTCCTGTACTGCAAACAAATGCTGAAATCCAGAAAACCAAAGATACATTTTCTAAGAAAGAGAGCAGCCCTCATCTTCCTTGTTGTACACAAATATCAGTGACTCTGGCAGAAGGTATTTCAAGTATACATAGACAAACTGTTCGTTCTTGTTGCACTTTATCTTGGTGACAGCTAAGACAGGACTGCAGAAAGGTTTGGAAGACATAAAACAGAACTTTTATGTTTTAGTCAAACAGAATTTTATTTTAACGCTCACGTGATCATATCTTCAGGTTCTTTGTTCAACATCTGTATGTTTGTTAACATCATGCATCGCCCCACTTCCTTATCAAGGTGCCTTAGTATGTTGTCCACAGCTTTTCTTACTTGAGAATAATATAATGACATACCTGTAACAATACGCACTAAAGTTACATTTTTAAAAGAACAGAATATTAACAGATACATGCATTTTAAAGAAGAATATTGTTACTCAAGCAGTGTAAATATAAATATAACAATTTTAATCATGATATGACCAATTAGCCTCAGCTATTTCATTCTAATTCAGCATCTCACAGGCTGTGTACAAATGGACATTTCCACCACTAGAAATGATTCCAGAAGAAGGAACAGCACAAATGTTCAGTCTGCAACTGCCCCTTCTTCCCTGCTCCTTGTGCCTTCCCTCTGATTGGGATCATTGTAGTCTGGAGAAAGTATGGGCTGCTTCAGACCTCCTGTTTCCATGAGACTGGAGCAGTGGGGAAAAGCCCCCTGCCTGCTATACATACCTGGGACTCCAGTGTGAGAACCAGGCTGGGGCTTAACTCCACAATTCCAGAAAGAGCTTCCCCAAGTCTATCTCCCAGTCTAGCTAGCTTTCCCTTGCCCTCTCCCCACCCATGCTGCTCAGCTGACTGGTGGGGGGCAGGCCATAGGGAAGCCAGCCAGGTAGGAATCAAGCTCATAGAAAGTCTCCCTAAGCCTGACTTTTAAATTGTCACCCCTGCTGCACAAGTGAGTGGCAGGGATGAGGGCAAGTAGAAACAGACACAGTAAAGTGCTGCTGTCTGTACTTGGCTCTCAGTGCTTGACAGCTGATTGAAAGGAATGGCAGGGCAAAGTCCCTGCTCACTTCTTAAAGCAAGAGTTCTGGTGTGGGAAGCAAGAGAGGTGGGCAGCTGGTGGCTGCTTCTCTCTTTCCCCCTTGGTCTATGGGAGGGGCAGGAGCAGCTGTTCCTGTAACTTCTCCAAACTGGTGTAACCAGGTCTCAAGAAGGCACTTTTCCTCTGGCCAGAAAAAAGTGTACTGACATTCAATCTCCTGGGAGTATATCTCCCAGGAGTGACTTCTATCTGGTTATTTTCTCCTGTATCAACCATTTTGCTTCATTTTGCTTGGACATCTGTACACTTTTCATTTTTAAAAGGAGAATGGTGATTCTCCCAGTAGAAACTGAACATCTTTACATGACCATAGTGTGTAGTGCCTACCTAAGTCATGCAGAAAGGAACTTATGCAACATGAAGAAAGGTGGCCAAAATCCATCCTTAAATGGTTAAATAAAATCTGGGTATGAAATAATTCTATTCCATAGCTCAGAAAGTTTTATATATTTTACCCCCTAAAAACTGGTAAAAATAAAGGCTCTAAACTAGCAGCTAGTTTTTAAGATTAACAACTAATAAAAGTTCGAATTACTTCCCAGAATACTCTGTGGGTGCATCTACATGTGCTATCAATGCACTAAAATAAATTCCAGTGCTATTCGCACCAGAGTTTATTGCTCCCAGGTGCAGCATTTACATGTGCACCCAGAACATAGCACGTTGAGCTGGGGCAGTCCGGCCCCAGCTGGCAAAGAGCTTAGGGGGCCAGCCTGCCAGTCTGGAGCTGCTCCGCCCCAGCTCACTGTGCTGCAGAGGGATCAGCTGGGGCACAAGTGTGCTACAGTGCAGACTAGCTGGCAGGCAGCCCTCATGCTGTAGTACCCTCATGCCCTACCAGCCCAGGTCTGCTTCTGCACATGCATTTTGGTGGCCAAGTTGTGCCACATGTATAGATGTTGACACGTTACTGCAGAGCTAATTAGACAGCGCTGAAGTAAAGTGCACCTGTAGATGTGCCCTCTTAGTATGAAACTAGGTCTAGTTATTTTGTATTACATACACTATGCTTCTGTCATGGGGCACCTTGCTGCCCCGCTCCTAGAGAAGGGAAAAACTGCTGAGGAAAAGCCCAGCAGAGATGATAAGCACAGCTGCAAGTTGCCAGGGCAGCTAATGAGAGTCAGCTGATCCTAAGGGGCAGGGCCTGGCTCTTATAAAGCCTAGAGCCAAGGCCAGGCTGGCAGTTCCTTGCCAGCAGCTGGAGGGGCAGGAGCTCTGAGAGTCAGGATGCAAGTACAGCTCGTGAGAGCTCCAAAGGCTGGAGCAATGATGATGCGGTATAGCCAGTGGGCTTATGTTGTTATGGCCAGATGCCTTATGTTTAGTTACAGCCAGGAGGCTTGTGTTCTGTTTTGGTAGTGTTGTTATACCACCGGTGGTTTGGGTGAGGCTATAAGGGGTTGGAGGAGGCCTCATAAAGGGACTCCAGCAGTATGGGGATCCTGGCACCCATGGGGGTGCAGTAGTCTCATAGGCTCCAGAGGGGGCGCAATATCCTCATAAAGGCCTGCAGGGGTGTGGGGCCCTAGTGCCTGGGAGGGTGCAGTGCACCAGAGGGGGCGCAGTAGCACAGAGTGCATAGACCCCTGGCCCAAGAGAGGGCAGCATTTGGGAGAAGCCCAAAAGACGGGCTTAGCAAGCCTGGAGAAGGGGTGACATTGTTAGGGGCCCAGCATGGGCATAAGAAGTCCCCAAGCAGGGATACACATTGGGAAAGCCCAGGGTGGGTGTGGCAAGCCCTGGCAGTGGCTGAGTGCTGCAGTAATCCTCTGGAAAGGCCGAGGTGCTGCGATCGTCCCTGGAGAGCAAAGGGGATAGTAGTGCAGTTGAGCCCAGGGAACAGAGGGTAGCAGTGTTATGGGCCTGAGGGATTGAAGGCTTGAGGAGAGGCCCACGAGGGGCAATGCTTGGGGGGCCCGCAAGAGTGGGCGTACATTTGACACACCAACGTCCAGGACATCTGCAAGGCTTGGGGTGTGATATTGGGGTTGGTAGGAGCCATGCAGGGCCCTAAGGCTAGGGTGCTTGGAAGGCACCCCTCATATAGGGAGACACCCTGGTGGGTCAGGGAGATCACGGGGACAGAAGTCCCAAGATGCCGGGCCCAGGGCAGTGTAAGGCAGCCTCCCAACTTTAAATAAACATCAAAGATGAGGTGGGCGAGAATTTGAGGGTGCCTTGGGCCAGACTTGGCACGGGTAGGACCCTTAAGGAGATCACGGCCCTCCTGGAGGACCCTGCTGTGACAATCTCATACTGTGATAAAGTAGCTTATAAAACTGTCAGTACTTAGTAGTTAAAAATGCCTCGGCACAGTGGAATTTCTCGGCACAACACGATTCCTCGGTGCAACAGATTCCTCAGTACGGTGGGAAAACCTTAGTGCAGTGAACTGTTCCCGCCAAGCTTAGTAATCGTATTGTTTGAATGAGTGATACCTATTGGCTTGTTGTAAATTATTCCTACCTGGTGACTAGCAATTGGCTTGTTGCCATAGAAAATCTAGAGCTTGTTTCTGCTCAAGTTGGAGAACTCCATGTGTACCTCGGGGGAGAGTCCCCGGAGCAAAACTTGGCAGACTGATCACCCACCAGCGACTCCCCATTGCCGACCATCCCAATGTACCCCGTACCCTGCATGCTCGGAAATATCGGTGTGTTGTTTAGAGCTCTACCCGGTGCAACTTTTACGGAGGTGCCTACGCTGTGTACATTGACAGTGTAAGTAAAGCTATTTCAGTTCAACCAATACGTGTCTGTGCCTAATTCTGCTCCATTGGTCGAAGTACCCACCTACCGTCTGGGCTCGTGGCCACAACCCTGCCAGCTCTGCTCGGCCCCCACAAAAATAATTTAAGAAATAAAAAATTAAACTAATTTTGCCTCTGTTAAACTTGAAAATACAATCTACTTTCTCATTTTAAGTTGACATTTCTGAAGTATCCAAATAAAAGTTCTTTGTCATCACCGAGGAAGAGGTACCTCTCTATATGCTTTTCTCCAGCCGTTTCTCTTTCTACTGGATAAAGCCTGTATAGGTTCAAAACTCCAAAATAACAAGGATTTTGGAAGTTGGGGTTATGATCTAAATTCCAAGGTAGTGAAGGAAACAAACAAAAACATATAAGTAATCTAGCTTGGTTTTATATTACTTGTACTTAATAGTGAGTAATTATAGGATTGGACCTTATTTTATGGCAGTCTTACTTTCATGATTATCTAAAGCAGGGCTGTCCAAGCTGTTGACCTGTGGGCTGCACACAGTTTATGAGAGGTTCATTTCCAGCCCCTTGGGTTTCATGTGCATGCTGCTATATAACTGTTGCAACTGGGGTCTCCGGGCTCCCTCTTCCTCCTCTCGCTGCTGCTTCCTGCTGTAGCGTATTGGAGGGGGAGGGAGATGAGAGCATCCATGCAGCCCTTGCTGGTGTGGCCTGTGGGGGCTTAAAAGTTGGACAGCCTTGATCAAAACCAATGATGGTTGATATCAGGGAAGGTATGAGAGGGGATGGATTGTTCTAGATCAGTGTTTCACAACCTATTGGTCACAACCCAAAAGTGGGTCATAAGACTATATGAAAGGGTCTTAAACAAACTTCCAGTTGGTCTAATAAAAGGTATCATTTTGGAACCAAAAGTTCTAGTTTTTTGTATGTCTTTGTCTCAGACCAACAAGTACCAAGCACACCTGAAACATAGAATATGCTGAATTTTAGCCGATTTTTGGATTTTAGACTTCATTGCAGAACAACAAGGAAGTTTTTTTTACCTCCCTGCTTGCCATCTGACACCTCCAGGGAAGGAATTCTACCTGATCAACACATCAAAATGCTCCTCAACACAGCTCACAAAGACACTCTCATGGACCCAGAGGGACAGCCTTTCATCTTCAGCTCCCTCTGTGCAGAAATGAAGTATATTTCCTACCTATGGGAACTTTTCATCATCTGGTATCATCTATACTTTCCCATAGCCTGATGAAGGGTCTTTGATCCTGAAAGCTTGTGGAAAAGGACACTTTTGTTGTCATTTTCCAGTTGGTCTAATAAAAGCTATTGTTTTGGAAACAAGAGTTCTGGTTTTTTGTATGTCTTTTTGTCTCAGATCAACATGGCTACCAAGTACACCTGTAAAATGGATCAACACACTTAAAAAATGGATTCTCCTTTAAAGGAGAAAAAAGTGGAAAACCATGGCTTTTCCTTGGTAGGCTGGCAGAATTCCAGCATGCAAGGGGCTGTGTGGGGCCTCCCATGCCCCACATACCACAAATCCACCCCTTGGCCCACACACTGGGGGGCTGGGGCCTAAGAATGGGAGGCAGCGGGTTGGAAGTGAAGGGCACTGGGTTGAGACTGCCCATCAATGGTTACAAATGAATCGTGGTACAAAAAAGGTAGAGGACCACTGCTCTAGATATGCCCTGTATATATGCTCTTCCTCTAAAGTATCTGCTACTTGCTACCATTGGAGATAGGCTACTGGATCAGATGAACCATTGGTCTGAGCAAGCATGGTACTTCTTATGTTCCTTTCTGCCATAGCCAATAGAAATCTGGATCACTGGTGTAAAGTAGACAGTGAATGCTTTTCAAAAGGGTTTTTTTCCAGTTTGACATTGGAATCTGTGTTTCTTAAATTGTTAGATATCTAAGTGCAACATTTCACTCAGCTATTTCATTTTAGCAGAGAAGCTAAATAAACCTAGATATCCAGCATTCAAAAGAATATCTATCTACATATGAGTCTCATGTTAATCCTATAAAAATACTAACAACTGTTGGAATACCCATCAGTGCTGTAACACTATATTTTCTGAATATATTATGCAATACATTACAAGACACTTAAATTTCAGTTAATAGTATTAATCAGTTTAAAGAATGTATTTCTCTATGTATACGTGGTAAAATAAAGCATATACATAAATACTTAACTATATGAAAATATTCTACTAATTCACTTAAGATTCCTATATATGCTGATTCTAGTCATTCTGCAGGTTTTCACGTTGCCTTAACATTGCACATTGTTTATTATGCCAAGTGCCTGTTACTGACCTATCATTTTAGCTTCCTCCTCTGTCAGGGTTTTGCTCAAGTAAGTTTTCTTCACTCTGAGAGTGTTTCCAGAGGGAAGGACAGCTCCAGTAACTGGCATTGGAGGTTCACCATCTTTTTGCTGTAAGCTATCAGCAATTACCAAGAAAGCTCTCAGACCAATATTCATTCTCTGTGAATTTAAGAATGTGAATGAGTAGCATGAAAAAATATGCTCTTGTTACATACTGAAATTACATTTTTCAGAAATCAAATTTTGCTATATTAAACCTAATAATGAATACAAATATTTCCATTTTCCAAAATTGTATAGGACAATAGTTGATAATAAGCAGTAGGCCATAAAAACCCAGTTTAGGTATAGGATGGGCTGGTGCTTCCAACCAGGCCACTGCCACCACCATGACTTTTGTCCATAACCCAGCCTGTGGGCAGAACTTCTGCCACCAGAACACGGCCAAAACCTGCCTGGCTCTACCACCGGAGCATGGCTCCATGGGCCAGATAAAATAAGCTGCCAACTCCTAGTATAGGAGGTTAGCACTTCTTTGTACATTTGTTACAAAATTACTTTGAGCACTGATAATTACAAAACATTTGTTGTAGTTGTGGTATAATATATCAGTAAAATCTATTACAGTGCATTATATTTATTTTAGACAATAAAAAGATATTGAACAATAAAAATTAAAGCTGATCATCCCAGCATGGTTAAAATATGTTTAACAGAACTTTTTAATTAAAGAATTAAAAAATTATTTTTTCTCTAAATAACTTTGTAAAAATATTTCCCAACAGTACAGTTGGTGTAATAAAAAACAATATATGATATTACCCACAAAAGTCCATGCCTCTCACATATTTCCTGGACCATAACAGACGCAAAATCACTCCAACTTTAAGTAACAAAACTAATTTACAACATGTGTTTTGCTGTTTTGTTATTTAAAATATAATAATGTGAGCAGCCTGCTTTTCTACATTATTTTGTCATTTTGAAACATGAGCCAAGTGTGAGACTTTTTATGAACACTGTCCCAAAACTTTCAGAGATAATTCACACCTGCCCTGAAAGAAAAGTCATACCTGCAATTGAAAGAAATATCAATTCAGATTCGCTTGAAACAACTTTCTTTTATAGCTCTTTATGTATATTTCTTTGTATATATGTTGGCAGTTGGAACTTAATAATGTTTCTTTTATAGCCCTGAAGCTGAGTACTGTTTATTTCAGTGGTCACATAAAAAGAAAGGTAAATTCCTCAGAAGACCATAAGGCTAACCATGCTCTACAGGAAATTTGAAAAGGCACTCCATGACAACTGTACACATAGGAAGAGCAAAATTTGCATGGAAAACCTAAAGGTGCCTATAGAAGTGCTTGTTCACATTCTAATTAGAATGTGTCATTCTAATTAAATGCTTCAGCGTTGCCTCACCATCACGTGTATTAAGCTGCCATTCATTTCAAAATGGGCGTGCTTTGTTTAAACCTTGTTGAATGAGCTATAAAGCATCCCACAGCCATTTTGAAACATAGGGGCTTAATGCACATGACAGTGAGCTGTTTTTATTAAAGCAGCTATTCAGAAGCCATTCTAATGAAAACACCCTCTGCCACCCCCGAGCAGCTTAAATGATCTATATACTTTGGGCACCTGGGCAAAAAGCTCACTTCCAGTACTAACATGATACTATCATCTCAGTGATGTCAACTTTGTGGAAGGGCATTCCAAAGTATTTATGTCCAGATCCTAATAGACATTTAAGACTCAGTATCTGCTCACCCAAAAACCACAGCTCTAACCTCAGGAAGGAGCCCTGCATTATGGCTCCTGCTTCCAATACTGCTTATACATTTTATTTACTGACCACGGGTGGGTTTTGTATCGAGACAGAGGGTGTGGGAGCAACACCCAGTGCTTCAGGGGTTCCTGCACCCCCTGCTTCCAACTTCCCTTCTCATGCCCTGGGGCAGGCAGACTGCATTGTGGGAGTAGCAACTAGGGTCTTTTTTAAGTCCTGCAATCAGATAAGAATCTTCCCTCCCTCCTCCTTTCTTTCTTCTTCTCCATGTACATTGGCACATCCCCCCTCTTCACCCCCTGCAACATTTCCCCCTTCTCTGCTTACTGCTGCTGGTGTCCCCACTATCTCCAGATGACCCAGGGGTGGGAGTGATAGGATTCTCCAGAGCCACTCCTGCCCCATTATAATTGGGCTGCATGTGGAGCCACGCTTGGCCAGAGGCAGCAGCAGTGGTGGTGGCAGCGAATGGGTTGCCTTCCCCTGTGCCTGCTCCAAGGCTGGAAGGGAACACCTGGGGGGGATCAGGCAGGGAAGAGGAATCTACCTACTGCTGCCTCTGTCCCCAGCCGAGCCAACCTTCATAGATTTAATAGATTTCATAGACATTTGGGCTGGAACGGACCCCAGAGGCTCATTGAGTCCAGCCCCCTGCCCCATGGTCAGGAAGTCAGCAGGGATCATAGAATCATAGCAAGATAAGCATCCAAATGTGTCTTGAAGGCATTCAAAATGGTTGCTTGAACTGCCTCCGGTTGGCAGTCAATTCCAAACCATGGGGGCTCAGACTTAAAGAAGTTCTTCCTTATGTCCAGCCTGACTTGGTCGTGGCAGGGTTTGTGACCATTCGATTTTGTCATCCCTTGGGGTGCTCTGGTGAACAGACATTCCCCCAGATTTTAATGAGCACCTCTGATAAACTTATAGGTGGCCACCAGATCACCCCATAGCCTGCACTTTTTAAGGCTGAAAAGTCCCATAGCTCTCAGCCTCTCTTCATAAGGTCTGTTTTCCTGACCTCTGATCATGTGTGTGGCTCTTCCCTGCACTCTCTCAAGCTTCTCCACATCCTTTTTGAATTGTGGAGCCTAAAACTGGACACAGTACTCCAGCTGCAGCCTCACCAAGGACGAGTACAATGGGAGAATGATGTCCTGGGATTTTCTTGAGAAGCATCTATGGATGCAAGCCAGTGTTTTGCTCGCTTTACTAGCCACAGCATCACATTGAAGGCTCATGTTCATCTTGTGGTCAATCATGACCCCCAAGTCCCTTTCATCTGTAGTGCTAACCAGCGTAGCAC